>OZ024930.1:165156767-165480883 GCA_964017235.1 Sabellastarte sp. h YS-2021
ATTTAGGTCTTTGTTTGCAAAAATTAAGCCTACTCCAAGATAGACTTTATGAAACTCTGTAAGGTTAAGACCACAGACTTAATCACAATTTAAGACAAAAATCTTAACTTAAAGTCTAAATCAGGGCTAAGTCATTTTGTGACATTAGCCCCTGGTGAGGCAATTTGAGACAATTACTAATTGAAAAAAGTAAGATGTATCCTGTCTATTGGTACAGACCTCCGGATAAAATGGTCAGAAAGTCCTTATTTTGGGCCACTTTTTCTGAGCCTATCGTATTAAATCAGTGCGGTGTGTACAGACCTTTAGGATATAGTTTATATATTTATGTTATAATTCTTATGTGAGCTACAATAATGCACACATATGGTAAACAGTAATTGCAAAAGAATGTTTGGTATCAGTGATTGACAATAGCTAATATCCAATAGTTTTCTCTTTATTGTATTGTTTTGTGTTGACTTATATATGCTCAAAATAAAATATTACAAGATGCTCAACTATAATGTTTATCTGTGTAATTGTACATTTCTTAATGTGTTTACCTCAAAGCAGTGATTACAAAAGTGTGTTAATTTGTGAGATATTTGTGTTTTGTAACAAGGTTTGTATGTCAAATCATTCTCTGAATATAATAAATATTAAGTAGACTTTGTACAAATATTATATCACCCCAATATATCAAGTGAATTTATTTGATTTTTTTTTCAAATAAACTGATAACTTATTTTAGAGTAATGCTTCACAAAAGGTCTTAACTCTTAACCAAAATATTTTCTCTCATTTTTTCACTCAAGTTGCACTAAGTTTACAAACAATTCTTATCTGAGACAAAGACACTATAAAATTTGATAAAATTACTTGCCAGTCAAAATCTTGCGAGGATTAAACAAATTAAATTGAGAAGATTAAGTCACTCTCTTAAGAGTCTCATATCCGGTAAAAACTTAAGTCAAGACTCAATCTGAGAACTGTAGTTAATGTGACCTGAGAAATAAATCTTGAGTCTTGCACAACTTTTAGAATCTAGAAAAAACCTCTAATTTGAGGTTTGAGATGTTTTGTGAATTGGTCCCCAGTAAATGTAGACTATAATCTATTGCAGTCAAAATATAACACACTTTTTTAAAAGTTTCATAAAGACATCTTTACACAACATAGATGGAAATCTACTTCGTTCCCTTCATACCAGAAAGTCTGAAAATAAGCTGTACAGTATCCATTATATCCCCAGAGGAAAGTCCAGGGATATATACTAGATTCAGGTCCATTGCGTGGCCGCTGTAGAAATTTCTTGTGCCCGTGATAACTCGAAAATGCATTAACGTTTCCCTTTCAAACTTGGTACACATATCGGTGATTGTCTGAGGAAGATCCATATTCTCAGGTGAACTCAACATCTTGAAAGAAATTGTGACCTTAAGTCCAGAAACACAACTGTGGACACTTAAAGCCCTCTAGATCACAAACTTTATGGCTCATCCACCTAAACTTTCATCCAAGAGCACATTACTATGTTCTTATACATGCCAAAATTAAGATTTTAATTTATGGTCAAACCTGTGTTTGAGGTCCAAAAAGACCCCATCTGGATACTTTTTTCTACATTTTACACATATTGTACCCTGTAATTTGAAAAGAAATAAATCTGACCAGCCTCAAACTGCAAAAGGGTCATTCTTATATTCTGGTGACCTTAAAGTCACAATATTGATGAAATTATGGCCACCTTAAAGTAATAGGGGCTATTTGGCTCTTAACTTAGTATCCAATATCTAATCTAATCTAATCTAATCTAATCTACTGCTTTGCAAGCGCAATATTTTCCTCAGTTTAGCTTGACACATGCATTAAGGTTACCAGAGGAAAATTTCTATGGAATGGCGACTTTAGAGACTTAATATTAAGGAAATGAGGAAAATATTGTCACCTTAAAGCAATGAAATTTTTTTCCCCAGCTTATTTAGTTTTTAACATTTTTCAACCGAACTTGGCACCTATATGTTTAAAGGGAATTTTTTATTACGCAAGTTCATAGTATTTAAAAAGTAAAAATAAAATGATATTAAAGGGTCCATTTATCAAATGCATAAACTAGACCATTGGTCTTTCTGAAGATCCTATAACTGAAACACAGTCTGTTTTGTTACTTAAACATGCTTGTGATCCATTTTTTCTTTTATAGTATTTCATAAATCTCTAGCTAATGTGAGATGAAGATTCTCGACCTTCCCAAACTGTCAGTGATAAGATATAACCAGAGTGCATTCTGATCTTTACAATTTGACTTAATCTTTTTATGACAAGTGGGGCTGAAGATGCAATTTTAAAATTTTTGTTCCCAACTTTTAAAATGCAGAGTTTAAGTAAAAAATATAGAACCAAAACTCATTTAATGTTTCTTCTAAACCCCTTTATTACTATGCCTGTTCCGTTGTTATGCAAGTGACTGGAGATTTTAAAGTCACAGAAGACAAGTGACACAAGAAGACACATCTCTTCTGGCACTCGTATCCCTGTGAAGCTTACTTCTGTTCTCAAAAAAGCTGTGATTGACAACCTACTTCTGTCATTGATTTATGATTCCAAGATATAATAGTGACTCTGTCTTGGAGCCTTAAAATTCCTTGTCAAAAAGGAAGAAATAAGTACACATGAATTGAATATGAAATAACATCGAAACTTTCAATTTCTTTCCCACAAATAATATCTCATTGAATCATGTCGTACTGATTAACATTTTATAGCAATCATGCAGGTTTAAAATAATGTTTGGCTACCTTCAATAATACTGAAACTATGTTTTGATATTAACTTAAGTATTGACAGAAACATTCAGTCTTTGATCTTTCTACAACATAATGTCTATGTAATCAAGCTCAAATCTAAAAGATTTCTTTACGTATATTTCTTTATATATCTGAATCAACTGTGCATCTTGAAAATCTATTAACTCTTCTGTTCGATTAGCAGCAATGCTACTAGGTGGGGACTTGGACAGATGAATTTGGAATACAGCTCATGGTTGTTGTGCATTAGGGTCAGCTTGAATACAGAGATTAAGTCCAAAAACAGTCCTGTATAGAATAAAATAGAATAGCTCTGGCCGCCAACTCCAGGTTAAGGGAGGGACATAAGCATACCTACGGATTCATATATTTTATTTGTGTATTTATGAGTGTAAGTGCATAAGTCTGTAAATCAGTATTGTAATTGCAGTCACTTACAGTCCACAAATAAAAACATAGTTTAAAGGATGGTTACATATGTTAAGGTTATCTAAAACCCCAGCATAAGGCTGGCCTAATGTAAGTGTGGTGTGAAACTAACTTAAACCAGTTTTAAGTCACCAAAATTGATAAAAGTTAATGGCTTTAAGCTAATTTGTTGGTGAGTTTAGGGTCAACTGTTAATGTAAACTGAAAACATTTGAAGTATTACTCCCTCAAGCTTAGACTGAGTTGTTATTAAACATATATTAGACAAGAATGTGGAAAAGGTGATAAAGGTTCTCATACCTTTCTGCAGCGGAAAATAAGCTAGATGGGAGAGTCTTATGCATTTGTTATACTTCCCATAAGTCAATAGACAGCTCACATATCTTGTATTGTGAGGAAAGTGCCCTGATGAACAATAGAATTCCGAACCAGGAGGCTTTGAACCAAAGATCAACCGACCTTACCAAACGCAAGGACTTTCCAGATGACAAATGGTTGAAAAAGATGTCTGAGGAAGCTGAAGTGTTCTGTAGTGAGGATGAAACACTGTATTGTTAAAAAATGACTATAAACTAAAGGGATTTTCTGGTAAATTAAAGTCACCATGCACTGCAAAGTGACACAGTCTTAAATCATGTATATTCTTTTTAGTTTTGTATAATTAAGTAATTGTCAAGAATCATATGTTATTTGAACATTTGTTGGTATATAATTTTTGAGGCAAATATTTACTTAGATGCAAAGGGTGACTTCATTATAGTTAAATAAATACTGTCATTATTTTTACATTATGTGTGTTGCTTACTTTTTTAAGTTCTTCTACTTTGACATAATTATTTTCTACATTGTTCCTCCACCAAGGAGGTTATGTTTTGGGTTCATTTGTCTATCTGTTTGTCTGTCTATATTTGTAATTACCTCAAAACGAACAAAAATATCTTTTGGACTTTTTTATGTGGGTAGGACCTGACCAAAGGAAGAAGTGGTTAAATTTTGATAAAGATCTAGGACAAACTCTGCATACATTGAAAGATCCCATTTTTTTAACAGTTCCATTTTTCAATGAGTATTAGGATAAAATTACAATGTAAAATTACTTGACTACCTTGTTGTGGTCTTCGCTCTTGGAGTGATTTTTAGTGTTGCAAATGTATTGAGGCAGTGGTACCATAGTTGGTTGCACACATGCATCCAAACGGCAGGTCCTGGGTTTTATTTTGGACCGCATATGGGAAAATTAGTAGTTGCTTGCAGGACCCTGCATTGTCATAACTAAATAATATGTGGTGCTTACCTCAATTGCTTGGGGCTTAGTGATATAATGGTAAACACACTCATCTCCCAACTCTGAGGTCATTAGTTTGAACCCCAGACCTGACCCTATGTGAAAAAGATGGTAGTTGCTTTACAATGCCAGGCAGTTTAGAGTGCAGAATCTAGACCAACTAGTATTTACTGGTTTCTTCTGTTCTTACAACTATACATCTAGATGTGACCTACACAATATCTTGAAAACAACATTAAACCCAGAAAATAAATCAAATATTTCTATTCTGATATTACCTACTGTGCTAAAAATGATGTGAAACCCAAATCAATCAAGTAATCAATTATATTTTGATTTGTACACATTTTGAAGTGACTATACAAGAAAGGGGATTTCAGGTAAACTTACACCATTGTGTGAAATTTTCTTGCTATAATAAATATTCTTGTCAATATGTACATATTTTGAAATGGCAATACCAGAAATAGGATTTTTAGGTAAATTTAGTTGAATTGGTCATATTTCGTTTTTAAAGCAGTGAAGTGTTGAAACTCTGTCTTCTGTATACAGTTTTGAAAGATTTTTAATATGCACTATTATTCAAACCTGTGCCTGTTTAAAGTATCAAAATTAAACTAAAACACCAATCTTAAATGCCTTCCTGACTGATGTGTCATGTTAGTTCATGTAAATGTTGAGACAGTACATGGTCATTTAGACGCACAAATATGCTAATATAAAGACCCTTTTTGAAACTGAACATAATTATGAAGACAAATACATTAAAACTGAATCAGAAATAAAGCGGTCAGGGTTTTACAATGGCAGATGATACCTATTGATCTGAAAGATTCTTCAAAATAAATATTTTTTTCATATTGGATCAATGTGTATCAACATCCGTACACACAGACAAGATATATCGAATGAAATATTTTTTGTAATTATTATATCAAAGTTGGTTGTCATTGATGGAAGACACTGTTTCAAGCCAGGGGCCGATTTCACAAAGGGACTTAAGTCCAGATTTAGACTTAAATTTAAGACTTTGGTCTTAAATTTTGTCAATAGAATGTTAAGTCTGTGGTCTTAGACTTAGCAGATTTCACAAAGCAACTAAGTCCATGTAATTGCTAAGTCAGTGGACTTAACTTTAAGTCTGGGAGGTAGTGGGCTTAACTTTTTTAAAGAGGACTTAAATATGGCCGCCATAAACTTTTCTCCACTTCAAAACTTGAAATGGCTGTAAATAAAGTATAATTGTACAGAACACCTTACTGAAGTAGTCTTTGGGAAGTTTATATGATGTAGCAATGTTTCTATTTCAAAACAGCACATATCTGTAGGTAAAATGCATCAAATGAAGGATATAAAAGGTCATATGACATAGAAAACCACTGTGGTTATTTGATGAGCTTGGAAGTAGCTAAGTCACCCTTTGTGAAAACTATCTAAGTTCCTGACCTAGCTAAGACGAAAGTCTTAGATTTAAGTCCCTGACTTAGCCAAAAACTTGGCTAAGTCTAAGTCCCTTTGTGAAATCGGCCCCAGATATTTTCTTTTGATTCATATATATCAAACTTTGTCAGTATCCATATGCTGGTTGAACATTTTTATACAAGTTTAGTAATATTTACCTAGATGCAAAGGGTGATTACTTTATAGTTAAATAAATACTGGCATTATTATGAAATATGTTTGTGTTTAATTTTTGTTCAGTTCTTCTGTAAAGAAATATATGATGCTCTGACATTTTACCCTCCCCAGAAGTGGTTATGCTTTGGTGTGTTCATTTGTTTGTCTGTCTGTTTGTGTTCACAATTACTACAAATGTAATGAATTCATCTTTAATAAAATTTAATGGAGGTAGAGGCTGACCCAAGGAAGAAGTTATTTCTGGAAAGATCCGATCATACTTTGGATACAAAATAAATCACAAAATTTCAGCAGTCCTATTTTCAGTGTTGACACTTGTGGGAGTCGAACCCACAAGAGTTGACCTCAAAATAAAACCAAAGGAAGTATATGTACTCTGTTTGGTAGAAAAATTAATGATTTATATTAATATACCTAAATTGTGTTTCCATTGTACAATACATTTTTGTTTTTGTTAAAATGTCACTATATAGGATATCATCTTCTATTAAAGATAGAACTTCCAGTTTAAAAGAAGCAGTTTAGTTTTAAAAGACATTGGGAATGTTTAACATGTTTGAGAAGAGAACTTTCTACACTTGTAATGGATGCTGTCATGCTTTGACCTGTATGCTTCATAAGAAATCTTTACAAATTTGACATTTTTATTCATTTGATGCTGAAATAGAGGTTATGAACTGGAGCTGACAGGTGGTAGCTTCAACAGAGAGCTCAACAACAAAATCCCAATAAATCAATGAAGATACATTCATCATGTAAAGAAATGAAAAAAAAATGTTTCTACAATCAGTTATACTGCTTTGTTATGCAAAAGAAATTGAGGGACCATTTGAAAAGTCCATGTGGCCAAATAATTTACTAAAATCACTCACCACTTTGCAATATAAGCGATACATCGACCTCAGCAGCCAACGCTTTATGTAAACATATATGTGGCTTGCGACATTTGATGTCGATTTTGTGATTTTTTTTCATAGGGTTTTTTTTTGTCAAGATGAATCCAATTTTTTTACAAAATACACTACAATTTTACTTGTCATCTGCCTTTTTTTTCCTCTCAGAGTGAAAAAAAAATTGCTATCGCAAATTAAATGATGACTACTGTATTCGGACTTGGGCACAGGTCAACACCCAAACCAAAATGAGAAGGTGGGCAAAAATAAATTGTAGTAAATCAGACATCAGATGCCATAAGTCACATACATGTGTACTTATACTTCCAACTACATGTCACAATATAACCAATAAGGTACTAAAAACACTAAATAAATACAAGTGGGAGGTTGCAGGTTTAACAGCCAATTTCTTTGAGTGGAAAGCTTGGCTGTTGTTTGTAGTTGACAGTGGTCTCAGGTACAGAATCCCCACCAGTAGGTATGCAACTGCTTTCACTCACAGCGTGATAACAATGTATTGTGTTACAACCAAAACAAAATACATTGTTCTAATTACTTCCTCAGGGGAAGTTACGTAAAAGGATTTTTCTGTTTGTCTTTTATCAAAATTATTCGAAAAGTTATGGATGGATTCTGTTGAAATTTTCAGAAAATCTTGACAATGGCACAAGCAAAAGACAATGAAATTTTTGTGATGATCCAGATTATTGTTTTGATCCAGGAATTTTTATATGAATATTTATTATTGCACTCATACTGGGGGTGTTGGGCTTTCGCAGAGGTATGAGTTCTTAGAGTGCTCTTTGTTTGGTACTGGAAGATCTCCAGAGTATCTTTTTGTTTGTATCCAAGAAACTGCTATTGCTATCTTCAGACTTTTGGCTTATTTCTATCTATTGTGTAGTGATATTAGTACTTTAACATATACATTGTATAAGTGGTGGTGGAAACGTTTACAGAAATCAAAACCGGTTACCGGGGCTTTGAAATGAACGAAATCCGGTGTTTTGTATGCTTGTTACTGGCATTGATTATTTCTCGCGAGGCGTACATGAACCAGAACTTGCAACAGGAAAAGGCTTTCACAAGACATTAAAAAGTATGTAAACAAGACTTTTGCTCAATATAAATTAAAAATGTGATTTATTTTACAAAATATACGTATGTTTTGTCGTTTTGATGAAGTATCAACCATAAAAAGCCTAAAATGAGGATGTTTTTAATAACCGGTTCCCAAATATTCCTTGCGGAGTTTGTTAATTATACCAGAAGGGAACGTAAAACTGGTTACCGGTTTATCGTTCACACCACTATGTATCAGTCAAGGTGGGGATATTTTCCTGACAATGTACCCAATGCAACATGCATTGCCTGCTTCAGGAAGAAGCCCAAAACTTATATGTTTTCAAAAATGTTTCCACCATAGCTATCCTTTCACCCCTGTATCTTCTCTAGTATGACCTGGCCATGTCAATTGACCTGTGTCTGGCTGCGCCTCAGAGCCTGCCAATTGCATTGTATTGTGTATTTATACTCGGCACAATATCTCCATGCACTATAGGACTCAAAGCGCTATATGACCCATCAGACTATACAAGTACAGTCCAGCTCTCAGATTATTGACATTCCTCTAGATGAAAGACAGAGACTCAAGGATGACCATTTATCTACGTCTTTGAGGTTATTTAACCTGCCACTGGGGATAGGATCCAATGACAGAGGACCTGCCATTTTAAGTGGAAATAAAGTGCTATAAAAGCCCACATTAGATTATAGCTTCCTTATTTTTGGTCCAATTTTGAAAATAAAAATTAAAATTTACTTCAGTTTGTGGAGTGCTTGTCTCAAAGTACTCTACACAAATATGTACTCCTTTACCAAGGAGTATAAATGGGCGACAATAGAGGTAAACCTAGGACAGGCAGGCATCTTATTCAAGGGAGTGGAAATACCCTGAGTGGCTTCATGCCACTATGGCTTCATGAGTGGCTTCATGCCGAAATGGCTTCATGAGTGGCTTCATGCCGAAATTAAGCACCGGCCATATGGCCCACTAGGCCCCAAGAATAACTTTTTATAACTGGAAAAACTGTACTTTAGATCAGAATCATATTTTCACGCTGTCTATCCATGGCCCAGTCTTCAAAGATGATCCAGATTTGGATCTACACTACAGCCATATTTTATGAATATTTCAACAATATATTGTCCAGATTTCATTAAAAAAATATTATTTGCATTGGTGTTTATTTTTACGCAAACCGGGGTGTATCCATGGTTTGGTCCTCCCCAAAAATAATCTAGATTTTTATCCAGGGTTTTAAGCCTTTATCTGATACTGCATCTTTGGGCCAGAGCTTGCACTCCCTCGTGCACTGCTTGTTTTAATATATATTATAAATGTTATATTAAAGCATTATTAGAGTATTAGAATTATTTATTATTTGTTTATTATAATGTATTATTTGGCTCATTTGGCACATCTAATATATCTTAATTTTAATATTATACATTAGATATCTTAATGTTTTCTTTCTTGTGTTTGGTTATATATTTTTTGTTTGGTTCTTCAAACTTCATTTCTTTATTTATGTAGTGTTTTATGTCATGCCCAGAATTTTTTGCATTTTTTATATTGTGACGTGTAGTTCGGAGGGCAGAGGAAACCAGAACATACAGTTGATCAACATTCTGTACTGTAAATTGCCTACCAACAGCAAGCAACTACCAGCTTTCCCACTTCAACTTGGGCCGGAATTCAACTTTCAACCTCAGTCATGGGAGGCGAGTGTATTACCACTGTTTCACCGTTACCCCTTCTTCAAACTTCAACCAGGTAACAGTACCTCAAAAATAATTCTTCAAAATATTTTAAGAGTGTGTATCTACAGATATCATTAGGCTAAAGTGCAGTTTAAAATTGAAGCCGTCTCAGAAAGCTTGACCTGCACGTGATGTATGAAGCCCCGGTCAGGGAATTGCAGAATATGTATATATTTCATGTGCTAAGTTGTGCCAACAATAAGCTCTTGTGTACATAAGAATTTCTTGTGTTTACAAAATTTTAAATTTTGAGCACAAATTGATTATCCTGCGATCTTAAGATGGCCTTGTGCTCACAAGATAATGAAGTGGTGTTCATGAGATTATCTCTTTATCGCAAATTAATTATATTGTGCGCATGGCATAATCTCAAGATTAATTAACTATTGTGCATAAGATCACCTCACAATGAGTCAATTAAAGGGGCAAGATATAGATTTCAATAGCTTATTATATTTCATTCTTTGAATATTTGTAGATGTTATCTACAAATATATACAGACCTATCTGGCTGCTGAAGTCTGCGTATTGACAGGGAAAGGCTCTGTAAACCCTTATATTTGGGGTGATAGGACCTACTTTGATATGTACAAAATATGTACATACACAACAGTATTTCAGCTTTGATATGCAAATTAATTGTATGGCACTTGTCATGTATCTGATAGGATGTTTACTTTACCACCACATTTGGCTGAGAAATGAGTGATATTAAATGCTCTCTGACCTCTAGACTTCGGGCTTTCAGTTGTGAGCACGAGTTAGCACATAATATATATTTTGTGGTGCTCCAATAGAGGCTCCACATCAAATAATGTGTTTAAAAGATACAAAACAGAACATCAGACAACCGTGTAATGTGCAAAAGAAACAAAACATCAACTTATAAATCAACCATTATACTTGTGGCAATGTAAGTGATTGCCTCTTTTGAAACATATGTGAGACATACATTTTTCATGGCATACCTTCATCAATACATGACTTCAATGAAAGTGTTTCCACTGTTGGTTTTATATTGATGCATGATGGTAATTTAATAAAAATATAAAGCCAGACAAGTCTTTGTGTTTCATTTGCCTTTAAACATCATTATTGTTTGCCTGAACATCCCCTGAAGTAGGAATGAGTGGTCACGTGATCTGCGTTTCTTGGCCAGGTATGGGCAGACACATAGTGATTCGGATGATCATTTAAATGATGGTCCCATCACAATATAACTGAAACAAGGTACATTAAATCAATCAATCACTCAATCAAGTGGTCAGCAGGTTTGACACTTAGTCACTTCGATCTCACCTCTGCAGTGTGACTTTTGAATAAAGCCTATGGCAACATATCAGCTGTAGATAGAATCTCCGCTGATATAACCTTGTAAATGATGTGTAAAAAGAAGATGTCCATAACCCAATTCTGACTGCAGATTCTTCTTAAAGTGGATATTGTCCAATACAGAACTGAGTTTTCTTGGCAAACTTAGAACTTTATCAGTATTAATTTATACACTGTACTAATATATCCAGCAATGAGATGTTCAGAATTTAGCCAAAGAAATTGGTCTAGTTTAAGATCAGAAATTTGGCTTATATCTACTCCCACAAACATTCCTTTTCCATCATGCAGCTAATAACCCTCTTTTTGCGAGAAAATCAATACCACTCTCACCATTAGTGCGAGGGGGTGCATGGGGGAGTGGAATGATATCAGTGAAATATCAAATCTGTGTCCTAGGTCTACCCTGAATCTGGCATTTTTATGCACAGAACCCAATCTGATTTTGTAGCTGTAATACAGGACAGTGTTTTGTTGAACATAATCCCCACCCAATCTGAAATGGGAAGGGTGGTAGCTTATTTGCAATTGCTTCATGTTTTCAGTGCAGACTTTCAGTAACTAGTAGACACTGGTTTCCTCAATCCCCTAAAATAGCTCAGGTAATGTGATATATATACAATTCTATGGCACTTAATTTTCCCTTTACTACAGAGACTCTAAGGTACAACAGCACCAGAATGGTCAACATATTTCATTGTCCAGAGACAGAAAAGGGGTCAGGCACCACGGAGCAAATCGGGATATTAAGACGAAGCAGAGCATACCTTTGTGAAGTGGTCACATTGAAGCTTCTTTCTGAAAGAGACAATAGAGGAGGTTGCACGAATCTCTTCAGGAAGATTATTCCAAATAGTTGGAACATCAAAGGCAAAGCTAATACCAAACTGTTTGACAGACTTTTGAGTAAATAAATGACACTTTGGCACAGCAAGGAAACTACCAACATTCTGACTGTGCCTGGTACTGTACAAACTACTATCAGAAGAAGGATATGGAACAGAGTATTTGGGAAATCCAGTGTAAAGAAATTTGCGATCAAGTATAGCTGTTTAAAACACTGAGTTATGTTCAGCAGGCAGTCAATGCATTTTTAAAAAACAGAACTTATGCAAAGAATCAACCATTCAATCAATTAATGTTGAATGTAATCTGCCTCATAAGGTTCCCAAAATTATGAAACAGCAGGCAGTGCTTGAGAACTCACAAATGCTATCCCAGTGCTAAAAACAACACAAAAATCTGTATCTTCAATGTATAGCCAGATTACCTTTGAGAAGGTGCAATCTATGAGTAGACCCCATATTGCTTGAAAATATAACCCTGATCTGATTAATATGTTTTAAGTTATACATGCGGATATTGCCAAAACTTCACAAAAAACAATTCTTGATTCATTATCCAGATCTGAATCCAAATCATCTCTGAGGAAAACTAAGCCATTGTCAGACCCGATCTTGTGTCAAAATATGACCCGGATCAGGTGTTATGTGAAATGACAGACAAACAAATAGACTTGAATGCAATACCCTCTCCCCTCTTATTTTAGGATGAGAGTAACTATGAAAAATTATCAGACACAATACAGATAAGGCAAATTTTGGTTTTCTAAAAGTAGCCTCAAATTTTAAGCCTTACTCATTTGTTTACCCTGATATGGGGCCTGGGCCCGGTTTCACGAAGCCTCCTTTGGAAAGAACCCCCTTCAGTAAAAGACATTTTTATTCCTTTGGGAAGGCCACCTTAAAATTCAGTTTCACAAAGCCTCCTTTAATTCTCCTTAACAAAGGTCTTTGAAACTCAAGGAGGGAGCAAATGTCCATTTAAAGTTATCATACATTCCTTGAAAGACACTTCCTTAAATTTAGGGTAGGTCCTTAGCTTCCTTGAGATTTAGGGGAGTTTCAAGGTCTCCTTTAAAGAAGGAGGTTTTGTCAATTTTTAAAGGAGGGGGAAATTCATGGAAATCCTTGAATTTAACGAGACCTTTATCTTAAGGAGGCTTCTTGAAACCGGCCCCTGGTAACCTTACACATTTTAAAACATCCACGGCAATTTGTGTCAGTAATCCAAAAGCTGTTTCTGTTTACACAGTTCAATACAGTCGTAACAATTCATATTGACACAGTTTTGTCCTTTTTGTTCCAGAAATGGATGTCGTATGTGGGTAGTTAATATTTAAAAACAAACCACCCAGGATAGCCATTGCGCCCCTTCCTTTACCCCTCCATTCTGTACATGTTAGTTTACTGAGAGCTAATAAAAGGTTTTTAGACCTTCTCCAGACTTATATACACTTATGGAACCAAGTGGATACTACCAAAATATAAAACATGTCGAGAAACAAATGAGTCCTAAAGAGGTAGATATCTTGCACTTGCCTGTATCTTATGAGGCCAACACAGAGCTGCTTGACCTAAGTGTTACCTTTTATTATGCAATGTGACATAGTATCAGACTTTAAGTTTAAGTAAATAAGTAAGTAAGTTGAGAACAGATATATCAAGAAAAATAAATATTCAGTGATTTTAGTCTTTAATTCCAGTCTTGAAAAACTGACAACATTTGAAGTCCAATATTTTGCTTTAGCAATCCATCAGGACACAGAAATAAAACACAAAAGAATGAGCTGGGAAATAAATCACAAATACGGGTTAAGCTTGATCATTCCCAAGATATTTTTACGTTTGGCTGTTATGGAAAGACTTTGAATCCCAAAAGTCAAATCTTTGATATTTATATGATCCAATTTTTCATTGACAATATCTAATGCTAACATGACAGTAAATTCAAGCGATCCAAACATCATCAATGTAAACCACTTTGTGTTCCCATGTCTTGTTGATCTACAGATGATGAAGTTATTTTTTATCATTACCCGATAAGTCTAGAGTGGGCTTGCTGTCCATAGCAAAGGAGCTTTGAAGATATACTAGCAGCTTTCTCTGCTATCAGTGGTTGTACATTGATCTGGCTCACCAAGGTTCACCAGTCAATAGTTACAATGGGATGACTCTGGGAGAAAAAAACCTTTGCAGGACAGAAATAACATGTAAGTTGTGACACCACTTCCCCGATTTCTGATTTTGATTTTTGACTGTGGTGGGTAAATTTTTGGTTAAAATATACTTGATTGGGAAGTAAGACATATTGGACCACATATAGACATGATCATTTCCATAGATAATTTCTTTCCTTTTCAATAGAGTTTATTTTAAAGAAAATCTTTGATATTGTCATAGAACATCCCATATTATATGACTGTGGTATATTTGTCTGTTGTTCCCATATTATTAATAAACCCTCACATATCTGGTGTAACTATTACATATACCATATATGGTTATATCGTACATTGGTAATTACGGTGGTGTACTGGGACCAAGTTACACTAGCTAAGGTTAACCCTGTTCCTGAATAGCCCCATATAAAGTTTGGGAAGAATTACCCCACTTTGGGCTGTCTTATTTCATAATCCTAGCATTTATTTAGAACTAGTATAAAATAAGGACTGAATTTAGGCAAAAATAACCCTCTTTGTGACAGAGAGGTGGTGATTTGGTTTTAATATCACTGTTAACACTTTGTGGAGTTCACAGCACAGCATTCAGTTGACGGGATGGGGGAGAACAGTGTATACTAGTTGCATAATATAACCCCCATCCATTCTTCATTGTATAGGAAGGTAGCTTCTGAGACACCCCAAAATCTATCCCCGGTTATATTCCAGACTATACCCTGGTTTAGCAATTATATGAGACTGGGCCATTATTCACAAAGCGGTCTCAAGTCTGAGACAAGAAATAGTCTCAAATTTGAGTATTGGTCTCAGTTGAGACCAAGTCTCAACTATGTATTTGCAAACAGGTTCTCAGAAAACACTTGAAAAGTGTCTCAAAGTAAGGTACTTTTGAAATCCAAATTTTGGCTATCAGTTGTTACAAAAGTATAGGCCGAGTATTTTGATGTTGTAAATTATTTCTACTTTACCTTGAGCCATAAAAATAAAAGTATGTATCTCAGTTAAGATGAAATAATGCTTGAGACTTAGACCAAAATATTTGGGACAACAATGTACAAGTCTTAAGTTTGAGACAAATCTGTAACTAAATTTGATCTCAACTATCTTGTGAATAGCTCACAAGTTTGAGACCGAAACCGGTCTCAGATTTGAGACCAAAACTTAAGACTTGAGATAAAATTTGATCTCAATATGTTTTAAGAATACCCGCCCTGGTACATAAATATATGATTATGTGTAGTAATATACCCCCTTTTTAGAATGAAATTTACCAACAGACAAGTGGATATGACAGATCTTGGTACATAGGCGGACTGGTGTACAAGTTGTCAGGCCAGCCATAGACTTGTTCACAAGTCTTTACTTTAGGTTTTTTCGATACAATGAATGAGTACATTTTACAGCAGTCTGGATTTTATTTTCTCACTGGAAGTAGAGAGAAATGTTCTCAGAGAATCATAAAGCACTAATGGGGGACCTTGCGCAAGGTCTAGATCAACCACTGAAGATGTCAACAAGTTTATTCATAGTATGTTCAATGCATTATAAGTTAAAACCCGACCTGTCAAAAAGTTGACCTTTCTTTACGTCTATTAGCGGAACTACTTTCATTTGGTTCAGGAGCCTGATTCTTCAATTAGGCCAAAATATTGCAAACATTGAAATTTAAGCTTATGAGCTTTTATGGTGAAAATTAATTCCCAGTGAAATTTTAACTCTGTATTAATACCTCAAGTAGAAAAGAGCCATTAGTGATTTTTTTTTGTAAAACTTATCAAGAATAAAAACTTAGTCTACATACACATGTAGGTGGCTTATGATATGATTCACGATTTTTATCATGATATTCTTTTGTCAACATACATCTAATTTCCTACAAATGGCACTGCATTTTCACTTGTCATCCGAGTTTTTTGGGTTTTTTTGTGTCTCAAATCAGACATTAGTTGTTGCAAACTGGACTCAGACAGATGTAAACAACCAAACATAAATGAGAAGGTGGGAAAAATCACTGTCGCATATCTGTCGTGGGTCATGTCATAAGCCATGTAGAGTAAGAAATCTAAAATTCGCCAGGAATCTAAAATTCACCACCTCTAAAACCTTAGTTAATTTTATGAAGAAAATTATGTTTTTGTCCAAAAATTGGTATTTTTCAGTTCAAAAAGCCTTAATTTACTATACAGTCAACAAATCTCACCACAATTCATTTATTTTATTAGTATTTTCACATGTGGCGAATTTCACATATGTGGCGAATTTTAGATTTCTTACTCTACATATGTACAGACACTCACATCCCAACTGAATGGGGAAAAAACAAGATTTACATTTGTTGTCAGAAGAATTATGCATAACTTACTTCACCATAAAAGGCATGGCTAAAAGTGATTTTTTTTTAGCCTAGGAGCAAAAAATCACTAGAAATGATTCATTAGACCCAAGCCACTACTTCAATGTGATAGATTTCCCAAACGGAAGGTGGGCTGGAGCAATGAACTCCCAAAATTAAGTACTCAAGTGGAATAGATTTGATAAAGCTACACAGTCAGCATATTTATTAGATCTATTCCCCTTAAATATCAAATTGGGGATAGGTGGTACAGTGGGTAACACACTCGCCTTCCACTTCTGAAGTTGGTGGTTCAAACCCTGGACCAGCCTCATGTGGGAAACTTGTTAGTTGTTTACTGATGCCTGGCAGTTTACAATGCAAAATCTTGACCAACTAGTATGTACTGCTTTTCTCTGTCCTTAAAAATCCCCCCATCGTAATATAACCTTTAAAATGTGTTAAAAACAACGTTAAACCCAAATCAATTAACTTAAAAACTTTAATACTAAGCAAAGAGTTTGGCATGATAATTTGGCTTGGCAATTTAAACAGAAAACCAGTATTCCACAATATGTTGTCATAGAAACAAATGAAAAAACTTTGCATTGTGAAAAACCACTCCTTGACAACGTTTACATTTTTGCATCGTTACTTGGCTAATATTTCATTGAAATTTAACATAAAAACTATAAATGTTGTAAAAATAATTGGAAATTTTGACTTTGTATGGAGTAAAGATGGGGTGTATTACTCCTATCCTCCGAAGGATATTGTCTGTGTGCATGGCTGGAAAACCTTACATCGGATCAAGGTCATATCTTCATACAAGGTAGGGGTCGACCAGTAGTTCAACCGAGGTCAGATGATCCAGGTATCAATCAAGACTCCAGAATCTTTATGGAGATTTTTCTATAATATCTGTATCACAACTCCAAAAACTATTAATCGCAATAAGGTCTTATTATCATAAGTGGTGATGTCTATCACTGGCTTGTTCCTCCTCAAAGACTCAAAAATGTTAATCACATTGAGATGTTATTATCATACATGATAGGGTCTATCCTTGGCATGTTCCTCCTCAAAGACTCCTAGAGTGTTAATCATACTGAGGTATTATTATCATACGTGATGGGGGTCTATCCCTCGCGTGTTCCTCATCAAAGACTCAAAAATGTTTATCGTATTGGGGTCTTATTATCACAGGTGGTGGGGTCTATCCCTGGCATGTTCCTCCTCAAAGACTCCAAAAATGTTAACCACATTGGGGTCTTATTATCATATGTGGTGGGGTTTATCCCTAGTATGCTCCTCTTCAAAGACTTCAGCATGTTTATGGATTTTTATGATTTTTCTACAATATCTGTAGTTCAACTCAAAAAAAATTTATCGCTTTGAGGTGTTATTGTCATACAACATGTTGCCTATCCCTGACATAATCCTCTCCAAGGACGATCTGGATTAGCATTGGAACTTCAGGTTTTTTCTCCATTATATGGTACCTGACCATGTACCATGTTTGTTGTCCTTGAAATACTACTTTTTAGCTTTCTAAAAGCTCATGCCCGAGTGACACGTTTTTCTTTTGGACAACCCCCCCCCCCCCCCTACCCCTGGATCTACTCTCCGTGGATATCCCTCCAGTGGTCTGAGGATGAAAAGAAATTCCAGATTCTAAAAAAGACCGACATGCCATTATAAACTTGTTAAAATAAAAAAAAATGAAACAATTAAGCAAAAACAAAAGCTTCAAATAAAAATACAGCAAGATTCTAATACAAAAACAAATCACTGCTGACCTTTTTATTTGATTTATGTCAAATACCAGGACTTGGGAAAAGTCCAAATTGTGGCAAGTTGAGGCGCTAATTCCTAGTAGAAATTGGATAACTGTCACTTAAAAAGCAGTGCAAAAGGGTTATTGTTTTTATATTATGTTAGTAAAAAAAAATCTATAACATGTGCTTGTGTTCATGCATATTTATTTAAATAAAACGATATCTAGGTAAACATAATGTCTCTGTATCAAGGTTGAGCCAAGTTACAGCAGGTAGCTACTCTTACATCCCACCGCATGGGTTATCAATTTATCACACAAACAGGCCTAAGATTTTCGTGAATTTTACTGCCATGGCCATTTTGTGAGGGAAGTAGATCTTTGCAAGTGCGTTTCAATTACAAAGCAAGTGAAATCTTGTGGCCTGGCTGCATGTCAATGACAAGCATAAAATAATTCTCATATCAATTTCCCCTCAAGTGGCATAGAATGCTGTCTGCATGGCCAAAAATACCACTTACGGGTCACTTGCAAGTTGTTTCCCATAATATTCACATGGTACACCTGGGTAACCTTACCTTTACCCTTAAGTAATTTTAACCCTCAATACCCTGAGGATAAAAGTAAGGTTAACTTTACCCCTCAATAACTCACAGCTACTGGTGTAGCAAATAACATTAGAATTCACTCACAGTCACTGACTGACTCAAAATTCTGGTACAGGCTGAATGTCTACAAAATAATATTTTTACCTCACAGCCCTTAAGGGCCGTCTGGGCGGGCGGGTGGTGGGAAAAAGTTTGTCCGGGCTGCATCTCAGAAACCGTAAGGTGTAGGAAGCTGATACTTCGTAGGGACATTGGTTAGGAGTTGTAGGTGTGCATCGTCATAATATGACCTTGATTTGACCTTTGACCTTGCCGTAGTGACCTTGAGTTTGAACATCTTGTCCAGGCTATATCTTGAAAACCGTAAGGTGTAGGAAGTTGATACTTGGTAGGGATATTGGTTAGGTGTAGGTGTGCAATGTTATGGTGTGATCTTGATTTGACCTTTGACCTTGCATAAGTGACCTTGACCTTTTAAATATTGTCCAGGCTATATCTCAGAAACCGTAAGGTGTAGGAAGTTGATACTTGGTAGGGATATTGGTTAGGTGTAGGTGTGCAATGTTATGGTGTGATCTTGATTTGACCTTTGACCTTGCATAAGTGACCTTGACCTTTTAAATATTGTCCAGGCTATATCTCAGAAACCGTAAGGTGTAGGAAGTTGATACTTGGTAGGGTCATTGGTTAGGGGGTGTAGATGTGCATTGCATGGCGTGACCTTGATTTGACCTTTGACCTTGCTGTAGTGACCTTGAACTATAAAATCTTGTCCAGGCTATATCTCAAAAACTGTAAGGTGTAGGAAGTGGATGCTTGGTAGGGACATTGGTAAGGGGGTGTAGGTGTGCAACGTCATAATATGACCTTGATTTGACCTTTGACCTTGCTGTAGTGACCTTGACCTTTAAAATCTTGTCTGGGCTATATCTCAGAAACTGTAAGGTATAGGAAGTTGATACTTGGTTGGAATATTGGTTAGAGGGTGTAGGTGTGCAACGCTATGGTGTGACCTTGATTTGACATTTAACCTTGTCATAGTGACTTTGACCTATAAAATCTTGTCCGGGCTATATCTTTTACAGATTCACTGAATAATACTGATTAATGCTGTCATCTTGCTACTGAATTGTCTTGTTTTAATACTTTATCATTACTTACAGTTTCTTTCTCTTAGAAGTTATTTTTTATACATTATTTGGACCTTTATAAAAGTGACACTGCACTGAAAGTATTCCAGTGTTTGTACTTTTTCACTACTTCTGTATCTCATGGTATTAAAAACTATTTCCCCAGGCTGTGGGGTACGGGCCTCTCTTATACTATTTTTTCACTCTATAATAGGTCATATATGTATGTACTGTGCATATCTAGGCAGTATTATTAAACCATGAACATTTTAAGAGTTCCTAATATTGCATTTCTCTCTCATGCACAGTCATTGGCTGACTGACAAAATCCAGTACAGGCTAAATGTGAACAAAGTAATAATTTAACTCTGTAACAGGCCATATATGTGTGTACTGTACATATCCAGCCAGTATTATTAAACCATGAAATGTGCAGATGATCTTGAGCATAATGTAAGCACTGATCAGGGTTCTGTTCTATTCTTTTAGGGTGTAATTATCTTGTTACCAGAACTTATAATCCTTCAGAAGGCACCCACTTTTTTATTCATCATGCTATCCTGCAGAATTTACCCCTCACAATTCAAAAAAATATACACAAGGATGTGTCCCATTGTACATTTGTTGTTTCTATGTAGAACAGGTTATAAACAGATTTATTGTAGTAGCTTTATTACTGTAATAATTGTTGTGACCTCTCTGTACTAAATATGGTACATATAATATCTGAATTAGAAAAACATGTAAAACAATGGAAAAATGTTACAAGTATTATACCTTTTCTAATAATCACCCAATTCATTTTTATTTAAATCACCTACCATCTTCAAAATGTCCTTTGTCCTTTATTTCTACAACAAGTAACAAATCAGTCTATTTTAAAAATGTCCTGCAAATCATATTTTTGCAAAATCCTTACTTAATACCTACTGCATATATATACAAGTTTTATATTATTTTTTAAAGGTTAAAGTAATCTTTATTGCATTATTCACTAATTTATAACTTTTTAGCTAATTTTCAAATATGGGGCTGTTTTATTCTGCATAAAATCCATCAATCCTCTCTTCCCACACAATTTTTTTAGATTACTCATAAGCCAATAGTATTGTTGATCAATGTTATATATGTGTATTTGTTGTAGTTTTTTTCCTTTACCTGCATATTCTGTAAAATACAAAAGCACATTAACTAGAAAATTATATTTAAGTTTGTAAAAGCAAATCAAAATACACTTAAAACACTGTCTTATTTTAACTTACATTACTTAGCCTCTTTATTGTTCTCTTAGCTGTGGTATGCACCTTTAAAATTAAGGAAGACTTCATATACAGTGATTTAATGATACACTAATACAGTACTGACATCCTTTGCTAAGATCTTAGCACTTTTCTATAATCTATGTGATACATTTTTACTAAAGGTATATACTTTTTGCTCTACCCAAATTTGACACCAGACTCTTGTAGTTGTGCTAAAAATCCTTTAGAATATGGCTACTTCTTCGTGTCACACAATGATAATCTGCAAAAGTTACTGTACACATAACCTATGTAGATCTTTTAGTTGTATATTGTTTTTGTGTGAATGTAAAATTCAATAATTGATGTTATGATTTTCTATTGCAATTACCAGTCATGTGCAAACACCACCAACTATTTGCTTAAAGGTTAAAGGTGGTAAGACACTCGCCACACACCTCTGATGTCAGGGGTTCAAACCCCGGATCTTTAAGTGAGCAAGTTTGTAGCTGCTCAATGATGGTCTGCAGTTTTACAATACAGAACAGTGTACTAATAAACCTTTATAATACAACTACTTTTTAATGCCACACAGTAAATTGGTAGCACACTTGTCTCCCACTTCTGAGGTCAGAGGTTCAAACCCTAGATGTGGATTAATTAGTAGTTGCTTACCGATGGTCTGCAATTTTACAGTACAGAACAGTGTACTAATAAACCTTTAGAATACGGCTACTTTTTAATGCCACATGGTGATATTCTGTAGAAGTTACTATATACATATAACTGATGTAGATCTTTCAGATTTTAAACTTCAATAATTGGTGTTATGATTTTCTATTTAAATCAACAACAAATGTGCAACATGTAAGATGTGAACAGCATCAACTATTTGCCTAAAGTTTAAACTTTTTGTCTTTTTCTGTTGCGACTTAAAAGCAACCTGTAAATGCTACCGCACTTGCTCTGTGACCGTAACAGGAAAATTGGGGGCTCATCTGGGATCCAACCATTTGGTCAACCATTTAATCCAACCATGTAATTAACATTTTGAAAATTCATTTGATTTGACAATTTGTTACAGTCAACAGTGTTCAAATGGCTAGTGCTAAAGAGTTTGTACAGTCACCATCTATGGAGGTTCTAGAAACTTCTAAAAAGATATGTTAATGCAGATAGCACAATTATTACAGTTAGAGGTGAGACGAACAACACATAAACTTAGGCTTAGTGTTGAACAGCTAGTTGATAAGGACCTTTTACCTGATAGTTGTATAAACCTCTGCCAACGGAACCTTCTGGGCAATTTGAGATCAGACAATTTGGCATTGAAAGAGAGCTCGAAGTTAAAACCAAAAAGAAGAGCTTGAAGCTCAAAGATTTGAAAAAGAACTTGAGTTTAAACATGAGAGAGAAATAAAAGCTTTACAACTAAATGCTCGCCAATTTGCCCATGAAGAGTCTAATGCTACCAAATTTGATAAGGTAAAAATGTGCGTCTGGTACCACCTTTCAATGAATCAAAAGTTGATAAGTACCATCAACACTTTGAACGAGTGGCTCAAAATTTGAAATGTTCCACAGACCAGTGGCCTTTATTACTGCAAAGTGTTTTGAAAGGTAAAGTCGAAGAGGCATATACAGCTTTACCAAATTTAAATGTGTGGACTATAACTGTGTCAAAAATGCTATTTTGAAAGCCCATGAGTTGCTAGCTGAAGCATATCGTCAAAAATTCAGAAATTATCGTAAACAAGAAAGTCAGACTCATGTTGAATTTGCCCATGAGAAAGAAGTGTACTTTGACAGATGGTGTATTTCTATGGAAGTAGGTACCAACTTTGAAACCTTAGGCAGGTCATTTTGATTGAAGAGTTCAAAATGTGTGTTTGTGATGACACTACAACCTATCTAGATGAACAGAAAGTTAAAAATTTGGCAAAAGCAGCAGTTTATGTTGATGACTATGCACTGACTCACAAGTCAACAAGAATAGATCCTTTGGTTCCACTAAGAAATCTTATCCTAAAGTAGGAAAGAAATCTAAAAATGTAGCTCCAGAAAGGAGTTCAGGGTCAAACCTTAAATAAGACTATGAGTAAGGATAGGAAGCCCAGATCCTTTGCTTCTTCATGCCATTATTGTACAAAAAACATTGGCATGCTATGCCTGACTGTTGGCTCTTAAAGAAAAAGAGAGAAAAGGCGGCAACACCCAACGTCTTTGTTTCAAGTAAATCTAACTGGCGTTCAAATCCCAAATCAGAATCTAGTATTGGTTTAGACAAATCTGAGATTATTAGGGAAGAGTTTAAACCTTTTGTATCTTAGGGTTGTGTATTCTTAGAAAGTAGTTCCAGTCAGGTTCCCATTAAAATATTGAGAGACATTGGGGCTACTCAGTCCTTACTTTTAGAAGCTGTATTGCGATTGAGTGTAAGCACTTCTACTGGTGAGAGTGTTATTGCTCAAGGTATTAAAGGAGGATGTGTGAATGGTTTCTGACTTAAGGTCAACTAAGTATCAGACTTAGTGGTTCTGTTATGGTAGGTACCAGGCCCACTTTACCCATTACAGGGGCATTTCTGTTATTGGGAAATGATGTAGCAGGTGGAAAGGTGGTTGCTTATCTTAAGGTTACTTCCAAGCCGATCACTTTGGTTAGCACTGAGAAATTAGAAGAGGTTATTCCTGGTATTTTTTCTTCCTGTGCTGTGACTCGAGCTATGGCTAAGAAAGCCCAAGAAGAACTAAAAGATCAT
Source organism: Sabellastarte sp. h YS-2021 (assembly GCA_964017235.1). Taxonomy (NCBI): domain Eukaryota; kingdom Metazoa; phylum Annelida; class Polychaeta; order Sabellida; family Sabellidae; genus Sabellastarte; species Sabellastarte sp. h YS-2021. The sequence goes on from OZ024930.1 coordinate 165,180,831, forward strand.
AAACAATCTATGGCTCTCCTAGTTGATATGTCAGTTACAGTCAAACTTGTGTATGAAGGCTTTATATAAATTCCTTAAATTTCACTAAATTTCTCTCTTAATTCATTAAGCATTGAAATCCACAATCTATTTGACATGTTAGAGATCAGTCACAATGAACCAAATGAGAGTATAGTGGTAAAACTTGCTATTTGTGGAATCCTGATAATTGGTTTAAAATGATTATTTAACAAAATGTAAAATGTGCACAAGTACATGTAACAGCAGACATTTTGGATTAAAAAGTAGGCCATTACTAATTATGCTTAAATCTCTCATTTGTAATACCCATTAAAAGCTGATTTGTGTTCCTGTCTTGTTTTACACAGACTATATTGTAAATGTCTTTATGGTAAATAGTCCATGCAAAGTTCAACCAGTTCAGCTTTCCATTCATCCACAGTGAACTGATCTACACACACCCCTTTTCTTTCCCAGCTATTCATATGTCACACTTTCTTTGAAAGGATTATAGAAATCCCCTTTTTCATGATAAAAGAAATTAAGCAGGTATTTTATATCTGTGTTTATTATTATAGGTCGAGGCCTTAATTGAACATGTATGTGGAAATGGACAATGGGAACAATTCATATATTGCCCATCCATTGACTATCAGTGCCAATGTTAGCCTCCAGTCTCTATTGTGTGGTCTCTTGTATAGAGGTTTTTGTGGGTCATTGGGAATGATTTTAGTGATCTCTGGTCACAACAAAGGAGTGGTCTTTATTTGGGGTATGTTTTATATCTAAATTTCCTTGGGGGAATAAAAGCGGTCTCAACTAGCAAGTGGTCTCTCTTCAAGAGTGGTCACATGTACAGGTTTGACTGTACATTCTTGAACAAATATGACTATGATGTGCAGAATTATAGTGATAGTAACCATGAGGCTAAGGTAGATTCATAAAAACAAGCCACAATTGATCCACTTTCAAAATCAAAATAGATTTCAGAACAGGAAAATGACCCTGAATTAGCTCCTCTATTCAAGTTGGTCCTGCCACCAGTAGAGCTAGATAAAGGTCCCTGTAGGCTATTTTGTCAGAAATGGTGTGCTTATGCGAAAGTGTAGGCCACCAAGTGTCCCTGCATCTGGGGAATGGTCAGTAGTAAACCAGATTGTTGTGCCAAAAGTGTATCAAAGTGAGATATTGAAACTGGCTCATGAGTCTTTAATGAGTGACCATTTAGGCATCAATAAAACGTACAGCAAGATAACAAAACGTATCTATTGGCCTCAAATTCGGCGCTGTGTGGTAGAATTTTGCAAGACTTGCAAGATTTTTTAAATGGTAGAGAAACCAAACCCAAAAAATTCCTGTAGCTCCTCTTAAACCAATTTCAGCATTTGAGGAACCATTTTGCAAAGTGATAATTGACTGTGTAACCCCTTGCCAAAAACTAAATCTTGAAACCAATATTGTTTTACCACTATGTGTGCCTTAACCAGATTGCCAGAAGCCATACCTTTGACCAACATAATAGCACCCAAAATCTAAAAAGCTCTGGTCAATTTCTTAAGTTGGCTTACCAAAAGAGATCCAGTCAAATCAAGGGTCAAATTTTATGTCGGGACTATTTCAACAGGTTGTATTTCAGTTAGGTGCCAAACAGATCAAATCTAGTGCTTATCACCCAGAATCACAAGGTGCACTTGAAAGGTTCCATTCCACTTTGAAGAATAGGATATACTGTTTAGATAATGAAAAAGACTAGGATGAGGCATCAACTTATTATTGTTTGCAGTTAGGGAGTCAGTTCAAGAGTCTTTAGGCTTTAGTCTTTGTGTTGGTCTATGGTCATTCAGTCAGTGGTCTTCTCAAGCTGTTGAAAGAAAACTGGTAACCTGAGAATACTGAGAGCTTAAATCTGCTAGATTATGTCTCAAAGTTATGAAGCTGAAAAAGGCTTGTGAGCTGGCGCAGCAAAATTTGAAACATTCTCAGTCAAAAATGAAGCTTTATGAAAAATTTCAAAACCGTGGATTTAATCCAGGAGGCAAGGTTTCTGTGACATCACCTGGCCAAAGAAACAAACTGCAGGCCAGAGATCTAGGGTCATACCTAGTGATAAAGAGAGTAGAAACTCTCCATTGGGCTTTTAAAAACTGTGATGGTGGACGGTTAACTGAAGTGAGTGAAGTGAATATGACCAAACATATTTTGAAAGAGGTATAACATAGCTTACCATGGCTATTAGCTGAAACACTTCTAATGACAAGAATTCAGTTAATAAACAGAACTTTAAAAAAAAAATAAAATAAAGTCATCTGCAAGAATAAGCTTTTTCCAGAAACTGTGATTAATGTATAATTTGTATACTTGTAATAAGTAAGTTTGTAAAGGTTATACATGGTATGAATGTTACTTTTGGGTTTAGATAAATATGCTTTGTAAAATTTGTAAAATTTTGTAATCCCCTGGCTTCCAAACATTTTCTTTGAGGGGGGAAGTGTTACATGTAAAAGCTATGTGCCAAGACATGATTTAATTCATGGAAAGTATTATGTTTGTTGCTATATAAAGCAACTAAGTTATTGATTTTTATATTCTATAAACTTGTGTATGTAACACTCATGTATGTTACACTATGTTGGATTGATTTATTTATAGACTGGGGGAAATCACTCTAGGCTTCTATAACCTCATTAGTTCTACTATACTGATCTATTTATAGATTTGGGAAAACCCTCAAACTAGTTTCTAGAGCTTCCTCACTAATTCTGGTGATAGTATTTATTTTCATGTTTCTATAACCTTCTAGACGTTTCTGCAGCTATATATAGGTGCTGTATATATGCCCACAGATGAACATAGTATTCTAAGTTAATTGTGTCTTAGAACTACTATCAAGTGGATATAAACTTCTTGTATTCTGGTAAACTCTTGTTGGAGCGAATTAGATACAGTGTGTGGATCTACCACAGAGTGAATTTGCTGTATTTTGGACATTGTCCATATCTTGTAGAGGACAGCATAGTTGCGCAAACTCTCTGAATATCTGCATACAGACATTTTGCTTTCTTGGACATTGAAAGGATCACAGGTTGAAGGAATTTTATGTTATCAGACACTGAACAGATCACAGGATACCAATATTTGTGTGTCTGTGGACACCAGATGAATGACAGGACAGATTGCCGGACACAGTGGACAAACTTAACTGTTATAGAATTGTAGCCAGGTTAGATGGGTTTCATTATTGTACCATTGTCCCAAAACTATTGTCTGTTCCTGTTGCAACTTAAAAGCAATTGGCAATTGCTACCACGCTTGCTCTGTGACCATAGCAGCAACCTGTAAGATGTTAGACAGCATCAACTATATGCTTAAAGGCTAAACGATGGGACCACAGTGGTGCAGTGGTATCACACTTGTCTCTGTGGTCAGAGGTTCAAACCCTTATGTGGAAAAGTGGGTATCTGCTTATTGATGGTATGCAGTTTACAGTACAGAACAGTGTACTAACAAACCTTTAGAATACGGCTACTTTTAATGCCACACAGCAAATTGGTAACACACTTGTCTCCCACCTCTAAGGTCAGGGGTTTCAAACCCTAATGTGGAAAATTTAGTAGTTGCTTACGAATGGTCTGCAGTTTTACAGTACACAAAAGAAAACAAAAAACCTTTAGAGTATGGCTACTTTTTAATGCCACACAGCGATATTTCTGCAGACCATCTGTAGACCAAGTTACTGTACACATAACATATGTAGTTCCTTTAGTTGTATGTGAATGTTAAAAATTCAATAATTGGAGTTTTGATTTTCTATTGCAATCAAAAATCATGTGCCATCTGTAAGATATGAAACACCATCGACTATTTCTTTAGAAGTTAAAGGAGGGGCCACGGTGGCAGAGTGGTAACACTCTTGCCTCCCACCTCTGAGGTCGGTGTTTCGTTCCCGGCCCTACCTCAAGTGGGAAAGTTAGTGGTTGCTTGCCGTTGGTTGGTAGTTTACAGTACAGAACCTTGACCAATGTACTGGTTTCCTCTGCCCTTCCAACTACCCATCGTGATATGACTTGTACAGTGTTGAAAGCGACGTTACAACCCAAATAAATAAATTAAAGGTTAAAGAAAGGGACCACGGTGACCTAGTGGTAATACACTTATCTCCCACTTCTCAGATCAGGGGGCTCAAACCCTTATGTGGAAAAGTTGGTAGCTGCTTACTGATGGTCTGCAGTTTACAGTACACAACCTTGACCAACTAATGTACTGCTTTTTTTTCCAACAAAACTACCCATAATGATATGAAAAGCTTATCAAGTTTATTTTGACAGTAAACTTTTAATTGTATTTCACAGTTTTAACAACCTGAAAATAGCACCACTATTTTAGGAGGGAAAATATTACAATCACCAAGATTGTTTTTCTTCTGTGGTCACATGCAACATGTAGAGATATTAGTCAATGGCAACAATTGATTAAAAGGCTAAAACAAGTTGTGACATTTGAAGCAGTTCTATTAAAAACCTGTAGGATTCAACACAAAGCAACGGTATTCAAATCAATAAAAATATGTAACCTGAAATTGAAGTTGTGATACTTGAAGCAGTTCTGTTGAAAAAAGAAATCAATATGAAATGCAGAAATTTGTTGGCATTTGAAATGGTTCTATTGTGAATAAGCAAACGATCATTTTTTTCATTGAAACTATTTTATCCAAGTATGAACAGTTGTGCATGGTGATTTTCTCCAGATAAGAACAGTTATATGTGGCACTAGGTGATATGTGTAACCAAAATCTTTGGAACATACTGGACACAGCTATGGAATATATATTATCACTCAACTGGTAAGTGGTTGATTTATATATAACATTGTAGAATATTCCTATTCATTGTAAAATATATAAATATGATAACGTCCGTGACTGTACATATTCATAATATTATTATATAATGCACCTTCACACCTGTTTGAGAGGAAGTAGATACAATGTTGACCGCATGCTGTTGAGAAAAGGTGCTGTACTCTTCTGCTATTTTGACTATATTGTTGTACCATTTCAAGGAATTTTGTATTAGTTGGTTGGTTTTCCCACATAACTGTCGAAATATTCCATTGGCTCTTTTACCAATCGTAAATAAATGGCAGTCCAATGTGTTCCTGGTTTGGTGTGTACATCTGTGTTGACTATGATAGCAAACGGAATTCGATCTATTTTTGTTGGTAGTTATCGCACAGAAATGTACCAATGTATGCATTCTTTGTAATATTGTCCATGCTTAAGACTTGAATGATTTGTTGAGTGTTCATTGCTCTCATACCTAGGTTGCAAGATTAATTTCTGAATCGATCTCAATCATGTCCTGATATTCTAAATATGCAACTAAAGTGATACCAGTGGTGGAGGCTTCTGATAGTTTTATGTCAACCCTGACCTCTTCGTCTTTGATCAGCATCATCTCACCAGGTATTGAATTCATCTCCAAGTCAAAGGCATAAATTGTGTGACCATCTTTATAATGTTCAGTAGTAAGATCCATTGAATGATTCGAGTATAAAGTGTAAGGTACCCCATAAGGAATCTGCCAGAAAGAAATCCAACTCTAACTCCTCGTATGGAATAGCTTTCCCATTGACTTTAAATACCATACTCCACATATTGAAGTGTTGAAAGGATTTTGTTTTATAAATTGCAGAAAAGGCAGAGGAGTTGACCATCCCAAGAACAATTCTTGTTAGTAGTTGACCATAACATAGATTTTGTTCCGACAGATCATCTTGACCAGCCCCTTTTGTAAAATATTTCATCTCAACTCTTTTTTATGAGATACTTTATCCGATCTGATAGTAGACATTTTAAGTGGGCTGCTCTTATGGACAGTATAACTGTATCGTGTTTCACAATCCAAGAAGCACTTTCAATTTCCAAAGCATATTCGTTATCTGTTGCAGCCATCAGAAAGAATTTTCACAATTTCACAATTTTGCAATTTCACTTTTACCTGGCACTTTCCCATTAGATATCTTGCTTGATTAAAAAAAATCGGCATGTATTCCTCCAATTAATTTGAATAATCTTCCAAATTTTGTTTTGTTAAATCTCGTGACTGTAGACGAATTTCTTGTGCTATTGATTCTTTTGTTTCTGCAAAATATAATGACATGGCGAGAAACCCATTCTTAACATCATTGGCATATGAGAGTAACATTTGATGACACCAATCTCCCCAAGATATAAACTTCTACTTGTTTTCACAGTGGTACAATTAGGTAGTTGACTGGAAATACAATGGATTGATCTGGTACTGTGTCATCATCGTACTCCCCCTAATTTAATTTTGAAATTCAGATTGCTACCTTTGTCTAAAGTTTTTACATGTTTCTGCTTCTGTGGCTACTATTCTACATCTTAGGCGCAGCAATGACTGGCTAAAATCCAAATATGCACTCTTGTCAGCTTTAATTTTGAAATTCAGGTTGCTACCTTTGTCTAAAGTTTTTACATGTTTGTGCTCAACAAATCTAGATGCCAAAGTTGAAATATGTGTGCATCACACTTTCACAGGACCGTGGATGAATAGCCATATTTTTATAGTATAAGATTTAACTTTCTTCTTTTCCCACTGGTTTGCGGTGAGGTCCTTTTACGTTTCTTAGATCTACCAGTCACAGAAGTGTTTTCCACAAATTCTGAGATGCAATTCCTCCCAACGTCTAATAAGGCCTGTTTTACCCCTTTCTTTTTTTATGATAACATCAGTTAAAAACTTTTTTTCCTGAACAGACAACTGCTGGTAACACTGTTGTCTTTACAATTGGGAGTGACCATTTGACTAAGCCAGATAATTTTGTCCTAAACCACTAATGTGTTTATTACTGATCCAACAAAACCGATATACTTCCCCCAAATTGACAGAAATGCTGTCAATAAAACTGTCACTTTTCACAACATCACATAGCATATTATATTTTCTTTTTAAAACTTCACCCACTCAGTCTTTCTTGGACTCCCTTATGGTAACTGTATGTTTGCCTTAGGAACCCCAATAGCCACCAATGTATCCACAAAATCCTTGGCTCCCACTGGTATTTCTTTAGCAGAAGTGACTGTTAAACTGTTTGTTACAAACTTCAGTAACTGAATGAGATTATTGTTCTGTATTGTTTCCCCTTAAATAACAATTTCCAGGTTATCCGTCCAAAATAAAATACCTCGTGAGTCTTTCATATATTTTAAAATTAAATTAACCACTGGTCTTGTTCATAAGGGAATTGGCTTAATATAATATCTTCGGATGGAGCTTCTTCTGTCTCCTTTTTAATCTGTACAAGTTCTTGGAGGTGCCTCTTAGTTAGTTTTTTTCCTGATTATATAGCTTAATTTTAATGTCTGGAGGAAGTGTTATGTCTGGTTTTCTTTTTGGGAAGTTCTTTATCCTCAGAGTTGAAGTTACACTTGTTAAATACCTCCAGTATATAGCCTTTTTATAATTCATTTTTTTCCACCTTCGAAAAGTGAACCAAGAACAGACAAAGGTACTAGTAATATACTCGTCAAGAATCCATCTTCCTGTTTCAGAATTTGGTTTCTTCAATGAACACCTTTTGTTTGTGAGATCTTTTAGGTGTTTTTTAATTTCCTTTAACCTTCCAATTTTAGAGGGTGAAATTCTCACACAACCATTTACCATGGTTAACAAGCACTCTGATATAGCATCAATTTCTTGTTTTGTGGTCACATCTAATAGTGCCTTTCTTTTTTCCAATCTTTTGATTTATCTAATAATGTGAGATAATCTCTTCTCTTTAAAGCAGTACCCATTTTTTCTCTCTTCTCAACATACTCTTACTAACTGTGGTTGAACCTATCTGTCACATGGATATTTTTTATGACTGGTTTGGTACAAAAACTTCCTGGAAGTGTCTACCAAACAAATCTATTCTGAAACGAGCATCCTCTGGTGTGCTAACTTTTGTATCGACAAACAAATAACTATAAGGCTTCTTTGTTACATTTTTAAATATTCCTAAAAAAATACCAGACCTCTGTTCATAGATTTTTCTAGCAAGGGAATAATGTGTAATGTGTAATCGAGAGGGTTGTTAAATAAGATAAGTTATGAGGATAGTCTAGATGTATCAGTCTCACGAAATGTCGCATTTTGTATGTATGTCTGCTCTTGCGCTTATCAATTTCATCTCTATATTGTTGAGTCTAAATTCTGCTTTCATTTCTTTTGGTGACATGATTTGGTGCTGTTCCAATGGATGAATGTTTACTATTGTAGCTTTGTACAAGATCTTGCAAAATAAAAGTGCAATTCAATTTTCAAGTTTGCTGAAATACTTTCACATTTTTGCTTTTAGTGTATGATTGAATCTTTCACAAATAGTCACTTTGAAATTGCAGAGGAGTAATGGTGATACCTTTAGACTGGAAGTAATCCTTTACAGTTTTGATGTACACTCCCTCTGTGAATTTGTTCAAAGGCATTTTTCACAGCTATTCTGATTTTATTTTCATAGGCACTGCCCATGCCTTTCTCGAAAAGACATTGCTGTTTGTGAGAATAATTTTATATCCCTGGTTTTCCCTAGACAGGGCACTGACACCTACAAGACCAGCTTGATGTATGGCATTAATGCTGTGTGCAATAATCTTCTTGTATTTCTTTGGTTTCTTGGTTTGTTTGTTTAGTGTATAAACCTCTTCTCCACCTTGCACCTGGGGAGTGTTATATTGTAGTGACTCAAGCTAAATTATGTATCTAGGCACAATAACACAATTAATTAAAACCCATTCTAAACAAATGACTTTTATTATGCGAAACAGATAAACAAACTGGAACAGAAATCATTATGTCAACATATTAATTCAACAAAAAGAAAATCAGATTACCCAATTCCCCAAACCTGACTGCCCAAGAATATTCCCCACCAACCAAGTTAATCCTCATCTAATAGATCTTTAATATGAATTCAAAGTATCAAAATTCCATCTAAAATATCATTCCCATTAACCAAGGATTAAAACCAGAAAAACCAGTAACCTTAACTAAGGTTAAAACATAGTTCTTCAGTTACCTCTCTATGGCTGACAAAGCTTTAGAGCTTAATGGCAAGAACAGTGTCTTCAGTAAAAAGTCATCCCAGAATGTGGGAAATGTGGAGCCTTATATACCCCAAAGCTACTCAATTTTCTTGTGTCAGCACCTTTGACCCACATCCTTGAACCAAATACCAGTTCCCTGATTTGTCCATAAAATAGACCCAAAATACCAGGATGGTAAACAAGGTCAAACATGGCTACCAAATCAGTTCCCCAAATAGAATAAAGATCAAATTCCCACAACATTCAAGGTTAGCATACAAATATCTGATATCTTCTGGCATCCACCTCAGGGTACACAAATTGACAACCCCAGCCACACCTCCTCTTAACACCATGCACCCTCTTCCAGTGTTTGTCCAATGTTTTCTTATGCTTGGTGGTAAAAATCCACCTACTGCATGTGTAACTCATGAAACCTCATTTTCCAGATTAGAGGGCACTGACTTCTACTATTTGACTCTCCAATTCCATTCCCTGATCAACCCCCTGATCTGTTTCAGGACAAACTAAGGGCTGTTGGGCTTCCCTAGTTTCTGTGGCATGTGTCTCAGTTGGGGCATAACAAGGTTTTAACCTATCATGATGTACATATCTCGGATTGGATTCTGCTGTTTTACAAATCTTGTAGACCAAATCAGATACTTTCTCAAGTATGACCCAAGGTCCAGTCCACAGACTTTCAAACTTTGGACATATACCCTTTTTCCTAATTGGCTCAAATAAGAAAACACTGTCACCAGCCTTATAGCTCTTATAGTTGGTCCTATGATCATATATTCCATATGATATCATATATTCCCTAGCATATTCATGAACATTCCTAAGCACATCTCTCAATCCTTCTACATATGAAGCTACATCACCCTCAAAAACAACTGAATCTGGAGGACAACCTAGTAATAAATCTACTGGTAACTGAATTACTCTTCCTAAAAGTATCTTTGCAGGTGACTGATTCGTCGATTCATGGACTGATGATCAATATGCCATCATTGCATAAGGTACAACATCATCCCAACTCCTCTGTTCATTATCAATCAACTTGCTTAATATATTCTCAAGAGTCCTATTATACCTGTCAATGAAGCCATTGCTCTGTAAATGGTAAGCAGTAGTACATGTTTTGTCAATTCCCAGCAATTTGCAAAGAGACAGAAAAAGCTTGGACTCAAATTGGTTACCCTGGTCAGAATGGATTTGTTTTGGCAAGCCAAACCTGGCAATGATCCCCTCCATCAAAATTCTGGCAACTGTTTCTGCCTCCATATCAGGAACCCCAAAAGCTTCTACCCACTTTGTAAAGTAATCCTCAATCACAACTATGTATTTGTTACCTCTTTTAGACTCAGGAAGTGGACCTAACATATCTATTCCCACTCTTTCAAAAGGTACCCCAACTGGATATTGCTTCAGTGGCGCCCTAGGACCTTCTGTTCATAAATCTGTCAAACAGTTTGGTAATAGTTTTGCTTTTGATGCCCCCACTGTGTGGAATGCTCTTCCTGATGAGATTCATGCCTCTCCCTATCTGGCCTCCTTCAGAAAGCAGCTTAAAACCTACCTGTACACCAAAGCATACCCACCTTAGCCTGGAGCATTCCCCTGGCGTTCTCCCTGGTGCTTGACTATGTCTCTGGATACAGAAATTTTGATGACTGCTTTTTGTTTTGTTGTGCCTTAGAGTCCACTTGTTTGGGGAGATTAAAAGCTATAAAAGTCCAATTAGAATTAGAATGAGGATGTTTTGTGGGAAAGTTTTTTTTCTGACATTTTTTACAGTTTATGCACCAATCTCTGACATCCTGCTTGTATCCTACCCAATAAAACTGTCTTCGAAGTCTACCAATAGTTCTCCTGATTCCAAAATGGACAGAACCTCTTTTCTAAGACACATTGGCAACACCAGTTGTAAAACTAGTTGAGTCTGATATGGACCAAATCACTGATGATACAGAACATTGTCCTTCACAAGCAACCTATCCCACTGAGACCAATAGTGCTTTAAATACTCATCTAAAGAAGACAATTTTTCCCACTTTGGTCTATCTTCTCCCGCCACTTTCTTCCTCTTTCTTCTGCTTCCTCTTGGAGCTTATGCAAGGAACTACTTGTCTTACCCTCAAGCCAACTGTCTTACAGCTTCTACCACAGCTAAAAGCTCAGGTCTAGTAACACAGTACCTTCGCTCTGTTTTTGAAAGCAACTTGCTAAAATAACCAATTACCCTCTCCTTCCCATTATACATCTGTGACAAAACTGCCCCTACTCCCACACCACTGGCATCAGTGTCTAGGACAAACTTTTTTGTCATATTTGGATATGCCAAGACAGGTGCTTCAGTCATGACACCTTTCAGCCTATTAAAAGAGCCCTCACACTTATCTGTCCAACCAAATTTCATATTCTTCTGGGTAAGTTTCACTAAGGGCTTGGCTATAGTTGCATTATCTTTTATGAACTTCCAGTAATATGAACAAAACCCTAGGAAGCTTCTCACCTCTTTGACACAACCGGGTCTTGACCAATTTTTAACTGCCAACACTTTTGCTGGATCTGTGGAAATGCCAAATTTGGAAACTACATGACCAAGGAAAGTAACACTTTTCTGAAAGATTGTACACTTTTTGGGGGAAAGCTTTAAGCCAGCAGCTTTCACATTTTTCAAATGCTCCTCAAATGTTTGTCCTTTGACAATGACATGTTTCATACTGTAAACCCTTCAAAACTTTCTCCATCAGTCTCTGAAATGTAACCGGGGCATTAGTTAACCCAAAAGGCATCACATTAAATTGATACAGCCCACTCCTACTGACAAATGCTGTCTTTGGCCTATCCTCTGGGTGAACCCCAATTTGCCAATACCCACTTTGCAAATCAAGTGTTGAAAACCACACAGAACCCAAAAGTTCATCTAAGCAATCCTGGGTACGAGGCAGTGGATATGAGTCTTTAATGGTAAGATCATTTAATTGCCTATAATCAATACATTATCGTATTGTGCCATCCTTCTTCCTTACAAGAACAATTGGAGACTCCCAAGGGGTTTCTGAAGGCTCTATAACCCCAGAAGACAACATTTTCTCAATCTCCTCCCTTTCCACTTCCCCCTGAGAAATAGGCAAATGTCTAGGTCTTTACTTAAAAAGTGGATGACTACCAGCGTTAATTCGGTGTTGTACCAAATCAGTTTTTTTTCGTCTTGTTTACTGCAAAAATATCACTATATTTCCTCACTAAACTTTCTACAGCAGTTTGCTGATATGTATCCACGTTTTTCCACAGTCTTCCAAAATAAGTTTCAAATGATCTGGTAGGTCAGAGCTATTGTTATCAGAATGTTCAACTTTCCCTACCTTTGCTGCAGAAGTTTCATGGTCTGAAGAAACACTATCAAAAACTTCCAGTACAGAGTCACATGTTCCTACCACAGTACTCTTATACAGTGTTTTAGCTTTCCCATCCAAGTTCAACACACATAGGGGTATGATCTGTGAACTGGGTGCAACAACTGATCTTGCCAAGAGTAAACCTTTATCACCAACCCCTTCTGTAGATTCCACAATGGCTAACCTAGGGAGAACCTCATTATCTCCTCTACATATATAGCCAGGTACAATCATCTCACTATTTGTGGGTGTAACAACACTCTCAGAGACCCTAACTCTAAACAGTGAAGACAGTTTGTTTTGCAATGAACACTCAACAGGTTTCCCATCAAACAATATCTTTCTCTCAGCTATGTTGATTACACACTTATTTTGCATGAGAAAATCATGCCCTAAGATCAGTGATTCCTCAGTATCTGCCACTATTACTGGATGACTTATAGCACCTATACCTGGAAAAGCCAAAGTCAATTGAGTCTGTCCTAATGCAGGTATCGTGTCACCATTAGCAATTATAATATGACTTCCTGAGGGCACCAATCTAACCCCTGCTGATATGGCAAAGTACTTCTTTTGATGAAAGATTGACTTATTTGCCCCTGTATCTACCAAACAGCTTATCTGCATGCCACACAAACTTGACTCTAGATACAACCCATCCACACAATTACTCATTGCAACAATGGGCCCATCACATTCAGATTCCTTAGCTGATATACGACCCACAACATCAACTACTTGGTGTTTAAACCCCCCCTGATCAGAACTTCTGTTCATTTGTTTGAAAACCTCACAATCAACCATGAAGTGACTAGTACTTCCACAAAGAAGGCACAAAGTCATGCTTATCCTATTCAAATCTTTTTGCATTTTACACTGGGGCATAACATGACCAACCTTTCCACATAGGTAACATTGTTATGAGGATTGCCTAGGATTGGGACAATCATCTTTAAATTGCCCTTCTTTCCTACATGAGAAACAATTTTTTACCAGCCTTGGGAGCCTTTCTGAGACTTTCACCTCATCAGTAGTTATTTTCAGTATCTTGTCAATGTTTTCCTCTAACTGACCAAGTCTCAAAATTAGGTTATCATGATTTGTTGACAACTCTCTTTCAGTGACACATTCCCTGATATAATTAAGAACCCTACGTTGCCTACTCAGTTGGAATGCCGCATACTCCACTGCTACACCTAAAGCCTGCTGCAAAGATCCAATTTGACTCTGAAAGACAACTCCATTTTTTTGTTAATAAGTGCCTCCAGAAAAACATCTTTTGCAATAACATCCCTCATCTTATTTGGTAATTCAGGATACGCCTTACGGACCAAACGTTTGATGTCATGTGCTAAATCTGGCAGAGATTCATTGTTCTTCCTAACCCTACCCCTCAGCTGAGCATTGTAGAGTTGTGTTTGGTTCTCAGGTTCAAACCTAGCTAAGAGGGCAGAGACAAGGGTGCTGTAATTAATTCTCTCCCTGGGCTCTACATCCCCCAGCACTTCAAGAGTAGTAGTATAAGCCCTTACCCCTGCCCCCAGGTAACTTTAACCCCATTAATTAACTTTGACTCCCACCACGAACCTGGGGGCAGGAGTAAGGCCTACATCACCCAATTTTTTAACCAAATTTTTGTGTTAATTAGACAGTATGTTTTTAGTATGTTTTTTTTGGCATTTCATGTATTTTCCTGGTTGAACTTTGAATCAGCTGTTTATCATATGGACAACGGACTTACACAGGAAAAAAAAACTTTTGCATATATGACCCCCACTACGAACTGAGGGCAGGAATATCACCCAACTTTTTAACCAAATTTTTTGTGTTTATTAGACAGTATGTTTTTGGTTTTGCCAATTCATGTATTTTCCTGGGTGAACTTTGAATCAGCTGTTTATCATATGGACAATGGACGTACACACAGGGAAAAAAAACTTTTGGATATATTCGGAAAAGCCTGTGTTGTTTTTTTTTGCCATTTGATGAACAGATACTAGCTAGTCTTTTATGGACAATATACAGAATAATATCCATGTTAAACATCACCCAACTTTTTAACTAAACTTATCCCAAAAACCAGGGTACATCGGACTGTGAGGTTGAATATTTCCAATTAATCAGTAAAAAAAGTTTTAAGAGTTCCTAGTATTGAACTACGACACCACGGACATTTCTTTAGTTGCTCTGCACACCTCTCACAACACAACAGATGTCGACAAGGTAGAAGAACCATTGTAATATCACCCTCCATACAAATCTTACAAGCCGGTGCTGTATCTAATCTCTTGTTCTCCTGAACAACTTGTTCATCTTCAATTTCAAATATTGCATCCAATAAATCCACGGTTGTAATGGTATTGCCTTTCAACTTTTTCAACCCGTCTCTTATTAACTTATCAGAAAAACCCAACTGACGTACAATCTTCTCTGCACTTTTATGTACCGAACACTGAGTCATATTAGTGTAATCCTGGTTTAAAATTTCGGTGGCCCTCATTTTAGCAAATTTACAAATGGAAAATGTTTAAGATGTTCTTTCAAAGGAATATCTCCTGTAACCCAATTATACATAATTCCACCACAGAAGGCACATTTCACCCTGTCTCCTGGACCCCAATAGAATAACCCTGCTCTAACTAAATCAAGTGGTGACACAATTTCATCCTTCGGCCATTTATCCAAGAAGCTAGCCAAACGAAGACCTTCTGATGTATATTGATCATCTAAAGCTTTTGCCATTTTAATTACATGTCAAAGTCATCATCAAACCCTTGTCACACAGGGGATTATAACTGTTTTCATCCTTTGGTCACTAAAAAGAAGCTAGCTAAAATGAAGAAAAAGACCCTACTGATGTATACAACTTTGTCATTTCATGTATTTTCCTGGTTAAATCTTGATAATCACCTCTTTATTAATTCAATATTTCCTTCTACACATAATAAAATCATTTTTGGTCATTTTAACTGAGTATCCACTTTCATTTTCAGACTCAGACTGTGATCTTGTTGACATATAAAAAATTCCCAAGAAACAGTAACTGAATGTGTAAAATAAATGAAAAACACATCCAAGTCACTATTCCCAGGGCTGCACTCATTGCATCTTCCCTGAAATAGACAAGAAAAGAATACACACAGCTTAATACACATGTACACCAATCATTTTGTTTTTCAAATTTAATATACAATATGATATTATTTGTAAGAATTTGCATAATGTAACTAAATATTGAAAAAATTATATATCCTGTGCCGTTTAATCTTTTTGGATATTATGCTAATCCATTTCTATAATTAACTGATTATTGTACAAGTGAATACAAAAGGTATTAATGAACATCTTACCTTCCTTTCTTTTGAAAAAAATCATCCAGAAAACATTGCTTTGTCCCATGACTTTTTCTTGTTACAGAAAAAGTAAATGAAAAGTTGAAGTTAGTGTTTTACGTGTTGTTTAATAACCAGGTTCATATTGTGATAGATCCTCAGCATTGCTACTTGTGTTTGTGTGTGTGTCTGTATTGGAAGCTTGAACCCTCCAGACACAACAGCCTATGATTAGATGTCAAATTTGCTAAGAACTAGGTCACCAAGGATCTCAGGGAAAAGACCTTAAATAAAACAAAGTAATAAATTTGAAAAACTTTATTTTTTGTTCTAAAATTTTTTTAAAAAAATAATAATTTTGATCTAAAATTTAAATAAAAAGTTCCTTTTTCTTCTTTTTTATTTTCTGAAAAACAAGAAAAAATAAAAAGAACAATCTTTTAAGTAAAAGATATTAACTAATTAAATGCTACATATATATTATATACAAGAAACTGAAAAGTAACACACAAAGTAACTTTAAACAAGACAAATTTATTAACCAAATTAGAAATACCCCATAGCAAAACCATGAAGTAATGAAAAAGACAAATTTTATAATATTTTATACTTACCATTCTTTTTTGTCTCTGCTTTAAACATAAAACAATAATTATTCAGTTAGCTACTGGAAAGACAATAGCAGTGGAAGCACACATGAAAATTTGAAAAATCTACCTATACACAAATGGTATATATAGTAATAAAAATTGTGAAAGTTTATTTTAAGTTAAAAGTTATATTTTAAAAGTTTAAACAACCCTTTTTTAAAAAAAGAAGTCTTTCAAATGAACTTACCTCTTTGTTTTCTCATCTAGATCTGAAATAGACAAAAAAATATATAGATATAAATACATAATAATATACATTACCATTGTGATATATAACAGGTTATCATTTAATTTGGAAACCATTTTTTTTAGGAACATGTCACAATTATTTATCCTTATAATCAGGAGAAAAATTACTTTCACCAATCATATATTTATATATCAATATATCTTGAATATTGTATCTAAACACAAAAAAGAGAGAGAAGTGTCAGTTTTGTAACCAAAATTAAAAGATCAATAAAAATCATTAAAAAATGTTCAATATTACATTTGAAAATAACAGTCAAAATTATTTTAACCAAAAAAACAAATTTATAAAATAAATACAATAGAAATACTTTATGATATGGTGAAATGTAACAATAAAGCTATATTTACCACTGTCTTTATCATTATCTTTTTTTTGGACCTGTTGATCTGAAAGTATAAAGTAGAAAAAAACAATAGTTCTAGAACTAAATATTCATTATGAAAAACACACCTCAAACTTTTGTAACCTAAATGCTCATAAATTTTTAAAAAATAAAAATACCTCAACTAAAATTTACTGATGAAATTAATTAGAACTATAGACATATGGAAACCAAAAGAATAAAGTTATACTTACCGTTTTCATTCTTATTGGCTTGATCTGTAAACATAAAGTAGAAATAACACTCAAAAGGGAACGTTTTCATCTCAACATGAAAATTTTCTCAAATGTCAGAGATCATGCATTTGGTGTCCTTGTATATGCATATCAATAAACACCACAGTTTATTGGGATATGAAATGTCTTTTTGTTTGAGACAACAGGGATAAACTCTTCCTTCCAGAGTAAGAGGACACAAGTCCCCAAGGAATTTTATTACTTCATTTAATTTTTTTACTATTTTAAGTACACAAATGTTATTGTAATAATCAATAACAGATAAATACATAAGTGTACTCAACTGTTGTTAATTATCCAAGATAAGTGCACATTACAACATACTGGTCAAGCAGCATTAGTTTGCTGTTTATTTTAACATTACACTTAACAGAAGTATGAAGGTTCTCAAAATACTTTTTGACCCACAACTTTAGATTTTAAACAAGAAGACATACTCAAAAGATTAAATAATGAAACACACGCCCATATTTCACATTTTGTGTAACCTACACATATATGAACTTTATTTTACATGTAAAGTTTCATTGTAGAGAAAAAACTTTGAAATATCTTAAGGTATGAAAGAAATGTAAAAAAAACTTATCTACTTACTCAGGCTCTCACTCTGTATCTGAAAATGAAAAGGTGAAAGATAATATGTATATGTGTTAGAAATCTGTCTCTTAAAATCATAGTTATTCACTGTTGAAGAAATAATGTCTCAAAAAACTCAAGGTCTTGTGAATGAGAAAAAAACAATGTTTATTAGTGGACATATTAACAGATGACATAAGAAACAATTCATTACATTATTTTTCTGAGAAGTGAAATTTGGAAAAAAAAAACTGATATACCTAATAGTGAAATAACACATTAAGACCAATAAAGACCATAATTGTATATGTACATGTAAGTTTTATAACAAAGCATATTTACAGTAAAAAGGAGAAAATTAAGCAATTTACTCCTGATTTCAGAATTAGACTAATAATACACTTACACTAACGCTGACATTTGAGAGCTGAAAAAAAAAGGTAAAAGGAATTGCTTATCAAAAGCACAATAAATATTAAACTTACAGATTTCCCAAAATGATGTAGCAGTACATGTGTGACTAAACATACATTGTGCACCCTATTTTTCTATCTGAAGGTCTTAATACACACAGTCTTATAAGTGGTAATACTACAAGGAAAACTCAGAACCTTTTAACACTTGTAAAAAAACAGATCTTTTTACATTTCTTTAATGAACTGTTATGCAGTTTTATCTTTTAATTATAAGTCATCACCTGTGCTACCACTTTGCACAGTCTCAAAAGTGGCAAAGTATAAGAAAATTATGATCTCTCTGATATGTAATGAAAAAAACATTTTTACTTTTTAATATTGAACTATTAAATAAGAAAACTTTCAGAAATCATGTAAAACTGATATACATTTTTACATACCTGAATCATTTTCTGGCGAATATCTGTAAATAGAGATTTATAAAAAGTATTAAAAGATATAAACTTAAACATTTCTTTATGTCTGAATAAAATTATTTTTGAAAACCTCTGAAATACAATCAACTTTATCCATATGTCTGTAAGTAGAGATTTATAAAAAGTATTAAAAGATATAAACTTAAACATTTCTTTATGTCTGAATAAAATTATTTTTGAAAAACTTTTGAAATACAATCAACAACTTTCATAACAAATTTGAAAAAAATGTCAGCAATTTCTCACCAATATTCACCTCCTTTTTCACCGGCTGAAAAAGAAAATGTATAAATTATGTAAAAAATAATGAAAAAGTGTCACAATGGCAAATGAAACAAAAATTTCCTCATTTATAACCTGATCAAAATGTCAATATAATTTCAATATACCAGATCAATCCATAGCATACAGGAATTAAATGATAATTTCTTCCACTGATTATATGTAAATGTGATTAACATGGAAAAAAACGCTTGCATTTACTGTATTAAGATATACTGGGGGGAGTCTATTATACATTGAAACACAAAAATCTGTCAACAGAATGTTTATAAGCTGTAAAATTTACAAAAAATCTTTAGTCACCCTAATGTACTTAGTAAGTATAATATAGGAAACATGATTAAATTACAGATCCCATATCTTTTTTTTACAATGGTCTGTGTTAACTGTGGTAGAAAAATCACCACAATTAATGGGTCAGTTTTATTATTTTCTGATCATTTTGTCAGATTGTTTCATTTTTTTTCAAGTTAAAGCATAAACCTGTGGTAAAAGCACAATGTGTATAGTATCTTGGTTTTTTTTCAGATTTAAAATGACTCTAAATATATAACCAATGTGTACTTTCTTTGATTGGTGATTGCTTAGTCATTAACCTTAGAGATAAAGACATATTTCAAATTCTGTTTGAGAAAATGATTTACCATATTGTAATAAATGTTTCTAAAGACTTTCTTTGTCTTTTGTGTTACAACCCTTTAACCAACTGTGAAGAATACTTACAACTTTTACTGGTTGTTGTTGTTCATCTTCTCTACAATAAAAAATACACAAAATCCTTAGTACTATGTTTTGATGGTCACTACTTCTGTTAACCTAGTGCACTATGTTTTCTATTGTGGCAAATATTTTTGACTTTTGGAGAGCACTAGATTAGTAATCTTGAAACAACATATACAAAATAATCTATGTACACCAAAATGTCACCAAATGTTTTACCTCTGACATATTATTAACATACAAATTAATATCCTAACTGAGCCAATTGTTTCATGGTGTGTCACTACACACAAATATTTTTTCAAAACCTTTTTAATAACCTCAGGTTATACGAAAAGTAATATCATTATAAAATATACTTACATTTTCCTCCTTTTGCTTCTGAGGTTGTATTCCCTGTGCAAAAAAATATTTGGAACAACACATTTAATTGAAGAAAATCTATCCAAATTAAAATAACATATCCAAGAAAAGACACTTTGAAATATACCTTAAGTTAACTTACATTATAATTTCTTTACTTTTATTCTTTTTTATCTTTAAAAATCTTGTTGCCACTGACCCGTAGAGCACGTGGAATGCACCTTTTAAAGGAAAAGATGACGCAATAATGATACCTGTATACAGTAATAACCCTTTTTTTTAAAAAGATTGGAGTAAATTTTCTGTAAGTTTTACAAAAAGGTATTTCTTTTGCCCTCTAACTAAACTTGAACCTACCTGTCCTGTCACACAGTGTGAAGTCTATATATATATATATATTACTGAAGTATCACTTTTTTAAGATTAACCATTATTTTTTGCAGTAACTTGTTTTGTGTTGTTTTTGATTTTCAGAGGGCAAAATATTACAACTTACAATTTTCTAAATCAATGTGCAACAGCTACTGTGATTAATCATCACTAGGTAAATTTATCTAAGGTAGAAAAATTAATCTAACACAAGATATATATTAGTTTAATTGAAAATGCTATGAAAGTGTCAATTTTCTCAAATTTATTACAGCAGTAAACTTTTAAGTTTAATGTTACACATCTTTAGCAATGTCAGATGAATTGTAATATATCAGAATCTGTGAACACCCTGCATTGATCTAATGTTATAAAACTGACAATTTTTATGGAAATTTACAACACAGATCAAGCCCTCAAGAATTATCAATAATAAATTTTTCATGATTTTTTCTGTTATGTTAAATATATGGTTTTAAACATTTTACGTAAACTACCTTACGTTCACAGTAAGTAAAAATAAAACTGTTTTCCCCATTATCTTGAAATCTTTCAAAAAATTAAAAACTGTCAGTCAACATCTTTTAACAAAAATTATTCTGTACCATCATGGTAATCTACAACAAAGCTGTGATATTTTATGGAAGTATATACATGTCTTGAATGCATATATAATTGGTGAAATGTCAAAGAAATCACTTTCCATGTGTTGGTTCATTTAGTTAGCTATGTGAAAACAATTACAGTCAAATATAAAAATGAATGAATAAAAACATCAAACACCCTTAGAATGTAAAGTCATTGAGACATCAATGAGTTATAAGCCATTCATATAAATGTGAAAACAGTAAATATGAAAAGTTTACTAACTTAAGCAAATCATGCAAGAACACTTAACTTTGTTGGTTCTTTTTTACTCTCCATAGAAATCTTAACTGTATTCTTCACAGTTCAAACTTGTATCATCATCATCATCATCATCCTTTGGCACCCTACTGAACAATAAGTCTTCAATTCTTTCTGTTCAGATATTTATTAAAATCTGTGCAATTGTTCTGGAATGTTCTACAAACGGGTGTGTCCCACTGAACATTATTCGCTTGCTCTGTAAGCCAACTTTAACAAAGAACTATTGACAGATTTATTGTAGTGTTGTCATTATTATCACAAATGTAATAACCTCTCTGTGCTTGTGTTCTGGAAACTTCTGTTTGTATGTTGACCCACTGAACATTCTACAGAAATGCAAACCTAATATTGTTTTTATGATCTTCTATGTAATTTATTGCATTTATGAGACAGTTTTTATCAGTGTTTTTAAATTTTGTAAACTACCATTCTAGCAAGTTCTACACAGAAGTTCTCATCTGTGGAGTCATTACAAGTTTTTTTTAGTCAATGTAAAATGTATTGCATTTATGTCAGTTTATTACCCTGATCTCATTACTTCTTTGGACTTGTGTTCTAGAGAGTTCTACAACACACAAAAATTCTTCTCAGTACTATCTGTCACAATGCAAATTTCTTCACAAACAAGGTTTCAATTTTGATGAATCATATTAGAGATTTATTACATCAATATTTAGAATTTGTAATTAATGGTTTTGAGAATATTCTAGAAAAGACTCATTTCATGATATTGACTGTTTCTATTCGAAGACACCCATGCCATGTCTGCTATTAAAATTTTTTTTCCTACAAACACAGGTTGGGTTTAAATTGATTCATCAGATGAAAACAATCTGAGCTTATACAAAGTTCACATTGTTACGACTGTAAAGACACAGCTGCTTTTTTTTAAAAAACCTTTATAATTATGTGTCTGTGTGAAAGGTTAATAACCAACCGGTTAAAAGATAGCTGCAGTAGTAATGGGAGACAAAGAAAGGTATACCTTATTTTATGGAATTCAGTCACCTTTCAGTCAGTTTAACCCTTCTAAATTTACTATAGACGGAGTAAGGTATAGATGTGCTGAACAGTATATGATGTATTGTAAGGCAATCGCATTTAAAGACTATATTACAGCCCGAAAAATTATGGAGGTGAAAGACCCCAAAGTAATGAAAAGATTGGGTAAGAAGGTAAGGAATTTTAACAAACAAAGATGGCTGGCAAAATCCAAAGCCATTGTTAGAAAAGCTTCATTAGCAAAGTTTACTCAAAATTCAAAATTGAAAGAAAAACTTTTGGAAACTGAAGGTACTATTCTTGTTGAGGCCAGCCCTTGGGACACAGTATGGGGAATTGGTAGGTATGCCTCTGATCCTAAAAGTAAGTTTAAAAAATATTGGAGGGGGAAAAACTGGTTAGGATATATACTTACAGATGTAAGAGATCAAATTTTAATGTCATAATGTACAAACACAGGTTGGGTTTTTTTTAAAATTGATTCACCAGTGCTAGTTATTACAGAACATCAGGTGCAAGTAATTTTATCTCAACCCCCTATGAACTTATATTCTAGAATCCATAATTCATGACTATAATATATAGACTGACCCATATTTCAAAACTAAGCATTTTCGGTTTTTTTGTAGAACTGTGTCTAGTGATTTTTGTTAACATTTGATAGTGTCTTAAAGATTTATTGCATTCAAATTGCTATGAATTCTCCCATTCAACATTGTTCTGTGTGTAGAAACACTCGGGGCATTTTGACTTGATTGATTTTCTTTTGCTATTAAATTTTTTTTGATGATGTAAACTTTGCGGACTTGTGTTCTAGAAACTTTCTCTTAATATGTCTCTATCTGTTGTCCCACTGCAAATTGCTTGAAATGGTTTACTATTAATGATTTATTGAAAATTTTCATGAGGCGTCCCACTGAACATTTTACAGAATACAGGGTACTAGGCTGTTTTTAACATGTAACCTTTGGAGACTTGTGTTCTAGAAAACTTTTCTGAAATATATCTCCATGTGTTGTCACACTGCAAATTTCTTGAAATGATGTACAATTAATGATTTATTGAAAATGGTCATGAGGCGTCCCACTGAACATTTTACACAGAATACAGGGGGTGTTTTTAACACGTAACCTTTGCGGACTTGTGTTCTAGAAACCTTTTCTGAAATATATCTCCATGTGTTGTCGCACAGCAAATTTCTTGAAATGATGTACAATTAATGATTTATTGAAAATGGTCATGAGGCGTCCCACTGAACATTTTACACAGAATACAGGGGCTGTTTTTAACACATAGCCTTTGCGGACTTGTGTTCTAGAAAACTTTTCTGAAATATATCTCCATGTGTTGTCCCACTGCAAATTTCTTGCAATGAACTTTATAATTAATGATTTATTACATCTGTGTGAAATTGCTGTGAGGTGGCTCACTAAACATTAATTACTTCATAGAGTGTTTTTGACATTAATGTTATTCTGGAAACTTCTGCAAACAATATGTCATTCCTCAACACATGCCAGTTTTTTCTCTCTACTAAAGATTTTTTGCACTTTTTGTGCACCCTGGGTTCTAGAACTTTCTAATTATCCCCACATCTGTTATCACACTGCAAATTTCCTGTAGATTTTTGCAAAGTCATCTTTTCTCAGATCTTATATAAAGATGGCTATGAACTCCTCACACTTTACTGTGCTGCAAAGGGGAGTAATCTACTGAGGTAAACTTACTGTTTTAAAGTTTTTTCTGGTGGATAAATTAAACAGAGAGTTGTAGTATTATTTCAATAACTTTATGAAAATAAATCAGATCTTATTGAAATTTGAGATATTTAAGAAAAATAAAGAAACAGTTTCAATTGTAAAGTCTGACCTTATTAGACAGAATCCTTTTGTAATACAGAATCAACACGACGTTTTAATTTTTAGATTTCTTCATATTACTTTTAAATATTTTGTTAAAAATTCTAGAGGGTTTATATTTTTAAGAAAAGTTAATACAGTAAGTAATTACCGTGGAATAGAAGATATAGTGAAATATTTTATAAACAACTACATACAACCTTATCTAGTGAAATCATCAGTTCACCTAGTGATACTCAAAAGTTTGAATTATCATTGGGAAATCAAAGTTTTATATCTTGGTGAGAAGCAAATTAACCATACCGAATTTCAAAAGTACTTTCAAAGAATACCAGATTTAGAAACAAAGGAACGCGTCGCTACTAAATACACAAGCAATAGTTTAGTATTCACCGTATACTCACAACAAAACAACTGTTTAAAAGTTACCGGTTGCACCAAACAGATAGAAAAAGTACCGATTTTTAACAAAATTTTCCTTTCAGCTAGCCAGGACATCACCATGAATACATACTTAACGCAAGCATTTATAATGAAGTACCTTCAGACTTTAGCTCACCTTTTGTGGGAGGATATAAATCTCTCTTTCCTCACAGATTACTACACGTATTTCTATCAAACATTCAATATCACGTATGAATCAACATTATATAAAAAATTAAAGAATATGTTCATCAAATCCCTTGAAGAGACAGATAATCAAGCACTAAAAGGTACAAATATGGTTTCTTTTAATTCTATAGACAGATTTATGGACATTTTGTCAGAGAAATTATGTGCCTTTTTCACTATACACTTCACGAAAGATTGTATTAAAACCTATGTTTCAAAAACAAATTTGAAGGGGGATTCGTATCTTTTAAAAACTTGTGAGGACGGGTCTGTAGAATTTTACAAAAATACAGAATCTTTCTTTCCTTTATCCTCTGATTCCGAATAAGAAACAGAGTTGGTAGAACCCATGTGTAAAAAGGCAAAAGAAGCAGAATTCAATTGTCCTAGACCTGCACTAACTTGCTCTTCAGAACCAGTACATAAAAGAAAGATACCGTTAAAAATTTCAGAATCAAAAAACAGAAACCCATTTATGAAATGTAAAAGTCCACAGATTGATATACAAAACCGTGACAACCTCGACCAGTTTACAGAGCAGAATGATTTACAGCATTACCACAACATTGCAAAGGAAAATTTAATCAACCTAACCGATAATGTGGAAAAACTTAACCAAATTTTGAAGAAAACAATATCTTCGATAAATTCCTTTTTGCCACAAAATTTAAAAACTGAAGAATTATCCTGTGAAGTGAAATGTCCGTTACACTGTAGTTTACTATCGAGGGCACAGGCTATAAAGAAACTGAAGGGTAGAAAAACCAAAAATTAATAATGAACAAATAAAAGTCTATGTGTCATTCTGTTACAACACAAAAAATCAAAGTAACCATGATGTCAGTTAGGTATAATAACAAAGGCATGTGTGATTGCGGCTACCACTTTGAATGGTATTACTTGTA
This sequence comes from Sabellastarte sp. h YS-2021, assembly GCA_964017235.1. NCBI lineage: Eukaryota > Metazoa > Annelida > Polychaeta > Sabellida > Sabellidae > Sabellastarte > Sabellastarte sp. h YS-2021. The sequence goes on from OZ024930.1 coordinate 165,206,665, forward strand.
TCCGTACATAGAAAAAGGATTGCAGTTATATCCTGATATGGAAATCACAAAAGATATTGTTGAACTTGCAGACAATATCAGATATGAACTTTTTTAAAATGATCAACTTGTAACATTGAAAGAATTTTGTTTTTCAAAAATTTATCAATTCAACCTAAATGTTAGATTACTCCCCAAGGGGCTGTGGGAACAGTTTAATGAGAAATATGTGTTTGAAAAAGTTTCTTGGAATTATCTAGAATTTGCCATTCCAAGATTTCTGAGTAAACATTTAGGGGGGACATTGGTTTACAACAAAAAAACTCTGTTCCCGGTAAAAGAAATATTTGTACGAAACAGTAATAATGGACAGTGGGAAAGACATAACTTTCCTATTTAATGTAGAAATTTGTCAATGTAGAACAACTTGTAATATTAAAAGAAACTTTGTGTTAGATTACTCCCCAAGTGGCATTGGAAAACAGTTTAGTGAGAAATATGTGTTTGAAAAAGTGTTTTCTTGGAATTATCTAGAATTTGCCATTCCAAGATTTCTGAGTAAATAGTTTTTTTGTGGGGGAGGACATTGGGTTTTTTTTTTAAAAAAACCCTTATACTCTGTCACCCAGTAAAAGAAATACTAATACAGTAATAATGGACAGTGGGAAAGACATAACTTTCCTAGTTGATGGAGAAATTTGTCAATGTAGAAATCATGTACTAAAATGGAAAGATTTAGATGTGTTTGTGAAACATGGGTTAATTGTACAACCGCGAATAACAATAACGCCTGTATTAGTTTATCAGTGTTTAGATGCTACTATATCTTTGTACAAATATTATTTCGGGCTTAACCCACGAAGTTTGCAAGAGTTGTGTGCTAGTACTATACAGTTTAATACATTGAACAAAGCTCTATTGCCACATCAACTGCAAAAGTTTTGTCAAGATTACCTCTATGATGAATTAAATTTTTGGTTCATCAAATGGGATGCAGCAATACATTTACTCTCACATATGTATCACCAACTGGGTTAAAAAATCAGTGTGTAACAGGTTTTGGTTTATCAAATGGGATGCAGCAATGCATTTACTCTCACATATGTATCACCAACTAGATTAAAAAAATTTTATTAAGACACAAAAAATTAGTGTGTGACAGGTAGAAAAGACACTGTTTGATGTGACAATGGAAGTTAAGGTTAAATTTTTGTGTGATGGACAACAAAACTTGTACAAATCATCTCTGAATGCAGTTGGTTATGAGTTATTTAGTACGGAATGCTTTGAACTATTACCTAATGAAATAACAAAGCTGCCTACAGGTGTGATATTAGAATTACCAGATTCATTGTATGTACAAGTAGCAGAAAAGAGCAGTGTTAGCCTATGTGGACTCCGTGTATTGGCTGGAATCATTGATCCAGACTATCGGGCACAAATATTTGTGACAAGACAAGACAAATCCCAGAGCACAGTTAATATTTCATTCAACCATTAACCCTTGCATCATAAAAACGGAAAACATTGTAGTGGAAACATTTAGAGGAAGTAAAGGATTTGGGGAGTGTACTGAATTGAAACATCAATTTTAAGACGATGTCGAGTGTTTTGGGAAACTCTTCAGAAGGGGAACTTAGCACAATTTTTTTACCATCGAATACTAAATGCGACTATTTTGAAAACAAAACATCAAACTTTGTGGTAGATTTATCCAAACCTATTACCTTAAAACCGGGGGCAAAGATAGCTCTGGCTGAAATAATTTATCCAAACAGTATAATGAATGTGTTTGAACCAATGACTAAGATTCATCTTTCGAAGAAGAAAGGTATAAAAACAGGGCATTTTAACAGAACGATCCCCGGCAAAAATTACCGTAATATGGAACAATTAATTCGGACAATAAATACAGCTATCAAAGGTGCAAAGATGGAATCCACGTTGAGGGTAAACAACAGGACCGGATTGTGTGAAATTATTGTAGAGAGCGAAGAGACAATAGAGATCCACAGAAAGCTGGCAAATATTTTAGGATTTTTGACAAGGTACAGTTTGCAAATGTAGGAAACAGACTCGCTTCACCAAGAGCATATGTAAGCAATGTGGTACCCGACATTAATTTGCTCACTTTCAGTCTTTACATCTACAGCGATATTGTCTACCCTTCTTGCGTGGGAGATAAAATTGTTCCAATTTTAGGGATCATTCACTATGACACTCATCTCGATTCACAATATACTCACAGGACAATTCCTCTTTTAAACTATATCCCTGTGATAGGAAATGTACTAAGTAAACTTGAAATTAAAATCACAGATACAACGGGAGACTTGATTCACTTTCAATTTGGAAAGGTGATAATCAGGCTTTCTTTATTTCAACCGGATTAAAAAAATGCATCACAAATTCAAAAATGTGTATAAGAGGTACAAAATTGAACTTCCCAGGTACAAGAAAAGAGATGTGGAAATGTATTTATCAAAATCTTACCCGATGGTCAAAAATAAAATTTAAAAAGCACTGCGTAAATTGAAGAGTATAAAGATACAATTGTCACTGAGGGTAAAACTTAAAAAGTACAGGCAAACAGAAAATGATTTTGTTTACATCAAACCATACTTTACATCGGAAACAAAGGCAATTTTTTTGAAGGTACATATCAAAAGGATTATATCTGAATTAAATAAAGAGGTTGCATCTAGATTAGAAACATTTCTTCACCATGGAAGTAATTGGAACCTCGTCAAGATTTATAGTCTTGAATTGAAAGTAGTGAAGTATGCCCCAATTTTGGGTGGATGTAAAAAAGGAAACCTTCCAAAATTTCTGAAAAACAAACATTGTTTACTCGACTTATCTTCCCCAGAAAACCAATGTTTCTTGTACGCAGTAGCAGCTGGTATCTTACAACCAGCAGCAAAGCATGCGGGTCGCACGAGTCAATACAAAACCTTGGTGAAAAATTTTAATACAAATGGAATTTTGCTACCCATGGCACTGGATAGTATCCAACTGTTTGAGGCACAAAATGAGGTTTCCATAAATTGTTATGACATTAACCCGGTATCTCATGAACCCGGGGTGCTGCATATAAGTTCTGAAGAAAACAAGAAACATCACGTAAATATATTGTTATACAAAGGACATTATTACACAATAAGGAGTTTTTCCAGATTTCTTTGTGGTTTTCGATGTTCAAACAGAAAAAAAGGTTATTACTGCAAAACCTGTTTGACAAAAAAGTATTCAGAGCAAGCTCTGAAAGAACATGAAAACTCTTGCAGTATAAATACGGTCAAACCTAAAGGAAAAGTACCAACTCTAGGATCTGGTGAGGACCTGTTACAGTTTAGAAACTATGAGAAAAAATTTATGGCACCCTTTGTCATATACATGGACTTTGAGACATATCAGAGCCGAGTGACCAATAAAAGACCTAGTGGAAAAACTAAATTTAGCACCCAGCATAAACAGTTAAGCGTTGGCATGAAACGTGTGTGTCATGTAAATGACAAGTTCAACGGATCTGTAAAGTGTTACACAGGAGAAAATTGTGCCAAAAAAGCTATTGAAATGTTGATGGAAGAGCAAAGTCGTATCAACGTAATTTTGAACAAATACAGATATCCAATGACCAACACACCAGAAACTTGGCGAATGTTGAAAAAGGCTACCCATTGTTATAAATGTGGTTCACCTTTTAACGGTGACAAAAATGTAGGGATCACAACCACTTGCAAAACCCCAAGGTCACGGAAGAACACCCTTTTGGGAATGTACTCGGTATAGCTTGTAATAGATGCAACCTGAAATACTCTTCAATTTCCAATGAACCAAAAATTCCTGTATTTCTCCATAATGGATCGAAATACGACTTCAAATTGTTGATAAGAGAATTGTGTCAAAACAGTGAAAACCAATTAAAAATTATTCCAAGAACAAGCGAGACATTTGCGTGTATCTCTTTTCAAAATTTCCAGTTCATAGACACCTATGCTCATTTACCCAACAGTTTATCAAACCTGACAGACATCCTGAGAAGTGGGCAAGAAAGTAAGGATAAATTATTCAAACACACTAGACAATTATATCCGGAAGAATCTACATTTTTAAAATTGTTGAAAAAAGGTTTCTTCCCCTATGAGTATCTAACAGGGACTGATGTTCTGAATGAATGCAAACTACCAGAACGAGAACACTTTTCTAGTTCTCTTACAAAAAAGACCATCACCCCTGAACAGTATCAACATGCACAGTCAATGTTTACGGTTTTAAAATGTTCAAATTTAGGAGAATACTTAGAGGCCTACCTGAAATTAGATGTGACCTTACTGGCAGATGTTTTTGAAAATTTCAGAGCAATAAACCATAAACTGTACGGGTTAGACGTTGCAAAATACTTAAGTCTACCAAGTTTCTCATTCGATGCAATGTTGCTTCAAACCAAAGTAAAACTCGAACTGATCACTGATCTTGAACAGTATGAATTCATACAGAAAGCTATTAGGGGTGGTATCTCTGGTCAGTACACAAGGTATGCAAAAGCGAACTATCCAACATTACCAGACTACAATGAAGTAGAACCGCTAAGTTACCTCTACATGTTTGACTGCAATTCATTATATGCCTACTGTTTGTCAAAAAAACTACCTGTAGGTAAATTTAGGTGGTTAGAAAAGAATGAAATTTCAAACTTCGACATAGAAAACACGGCATCAAATACTGACTTAGGGTATATTTTAGAGGTTGACTTAGAATACCCGGAGAATTTGCATGTCAAACATTCGGATTTTCCACTGGCGCCGATGAAGAAGAAAATAAAATATGATGAACTCAGTCCCTACAATCAAAATAGCCAAAGATCGAGTGATATGAAAAATTAGTTCAAACACTAGAAGACAAGAAAAATTATGTAATATATTTTGAACTACTTAAACTGTACTTAAAACTCGGACTCAAACTGACAAAAATTCACAGAGTTCTCAGGTTTTAACAGAGGGCATTCATGAGGTCATTTATTGAGTTCAATATTGAAAGAAGAAAGGCGGCCAACTCAGAATTTGAGAGCAACAATCTAAAAATGGCAAACAATGCTCTTTATGGAAAAACCATAGAAAATATGTTCAAAAGAAGAAAAGTCAGACTAGTCAATTCTTCTGAAAAACTTTTGAAATTTGCAAACAAACCTACATTTCAAAGGGTGGAGTTACTCGACCCAAAAATTGCAGCAGTGGAACTGAAAAATCATACAGTTAAATTGGACAAACCAATTTTTATAGGATTCACAGTTTTAGAATTAGCAAAGAAAGTCATGTATCAATTTCTGTATCTATTTCTTCCAAAAATTTTTGGTACATGGTATACAGTACATCCATTATACAGTGACACGGATTCGTTCTTGTTAAAAATAGTGGCAAAGGATGAATCGGCTCCTACACCGAATGATATATACAGAGCTAACTCTAAGTACTTCGATTTTTCCAATTTTTCAACCACGCAGCCACTGTACCACACTAAAAATGCAAAACAGAAAGGTTATTTTAAATTTGAATACGGGTCCCGAGAACTAACAGAGTTTGTGGGTTTAAAATCCAAACAATATTCCATATTATGTTCCTGTGACACCATCCATAGAGCCAAAGGAGTACCAAAGGCAGCTGCTAATGAACTAGTACATGCAGACTACCTGCATACTTTGAGAAAAAACCAACCGAAGACTGTTCACTTTTCTGCAATACGAAGTTTCAAACACAAACTCTACACAGTGGATACAGAAAAAATAGCCCTCAGCGCATTTGATGACAAAAGATATATACTAGACGACGGTATTACTTCTTTAGCCTACGGAGATTATCGAATAGCAAGATGGGATTCAAAGCAAAAGCTTTCAAAATAAATGCTCGTAAAAGGGCTTCGGTCACTAAATTCAAAGGGAAACTGTACTGTCACTTTTCTGATCAGTTCTCAAGAAAAAATGTGACGTTTAACTATGCCGAGTTGAAAAAGCTGAAGAAAGTTTTACCTTCGTTATTAGATATTATAAAGAAATATGAGGGAAAGAAACAGAAAAAAAAGTCTGAGACACCCGACGAAATGGAAGACGGTTGTGCCTCCCCTTACAATACCACACCCGAAAGCAGCATTATTGAGTCAGAATAATGAAGTTACTTAGCATTGATGGAATTATGGGTGCTGGAAAAAGTTATTTATTCAATTTGTTAAAAGAAAATTTTGCAGACAATAAAAAAATTGGGTTTGTAGAGGAACCAGTGGAGAAATTTAAAAAATATTTATGGTACAATCCATTGAGGGAATATTACAGTGACCCAGTGAAAAATGCTGCAGTTTGTCAACACTACTTCTTAAATGTCTTAGGAAAGTTATACTCAGAAAACCTACACAAAACCAATGACATGGATTACCTCATATCCGAGAGAAACTTGTACAGCACAGTTATTTTCATTAACGCTCAGTATGAAAGAGGATACCTGACAGACTTTCAACATGATTATCTTACAGATCGGGTACACGAAAAAATTGGGGAAACACTCGATAAAGACTGTGGGTTAGGTTGCAACAAGTTGATGTACGTAGTCACAGATGTTGAGAGATGTTTGGAACGGATATTACAATGAAAAGAAGAAAGCACCATGATGGATTTACGGGACTACCTGCATTGTCTCCAAAAGGAGTACGATGAGTATTATCGCATTTTTGTAGAACAAAATGGAAGCGACAGCGTCGAGAAATTGACTAACATCGATGAGGATGAAGTTCTTGTGAGAGAAGTTGAAAGACTGTTAAGAAAATCATAATTAAAGATGAAACTGGTAACCATAGAGGGACTTATGGGTGCTGGAAAAACTTATCTCTTCGAAAAAATTAAAGGGGAGGATTGTTTCAAGAATGCTTGGTTTATTGAAGAACCCAGCTCCAAAGTTAAAAAGTATAAATACCACAAGCCCCTAGAGGAGTTTTATCGAAATCCTTACATGAATTGTGGGTTTGCTCAACTTTACACATGCGAAATTTACAGGAAAATGTTCAGTGAAAGTTCATACCCTTGTTCAGATGGGCTTTGCATATCGGTAAGAAATATGTACAGCATTTAAGTGTTTGTAAATGCACAATACGAAATGGGTTACCTGAAGGACTTTCAATATGATTACTTGACAGATATGATTCTACAAAATATAACAGACACTCTACCCCAATCCTGCAAGTTAGGTTGCAATAGGCTAGTTTACATCGATACAGATATTGCAACATGTTTGAAAAGAATCATGGACAGAAAAGGACAGAGCAACATGGAAAATTTTGAAGATTACCTGAACTGTTTACAAAAAGCATACGAAGACTACTGCAACATTTTTTCAGAAGAAAATGGAAGGCATTACCTAGTAAGAGTAAAAAACTCTGATGCAGAATTAGGTGTAAAAACATTGCTAGTTAACAATAACATGCCCGTGTGTCAAGACTGAACATGCCTTACAAACATTGCCCAACAATGGAGATTTCTTCGAATGATGAATCAGATGTTTCGTGTGAACAGATACAGTGTTGTTCATACTGTTCCAAGGACAAGGTTTTGGTGAAAGGGAAAACCTACTGTCACGACTGTAAAAGTAATTGCTTCAGGGAATGTAAACGCTGCAAATGGCCATTCCACGATGAAAAATACTTCACTTACTCGGAGACTAAATGTAACTCTTGTCACAAGAAATATTTAAACGAGAAGGTTAAACGAGAGCAAAGAAGGAGGAAACCCGTGGAAGACCCGGTGAACAACAAAAAAAACATCTGAAGTGGAGAAGGTGGAAGAAAAAAGTCCGTGTGAAAAAAGAAAAGCATTAAAGATAATAGGTTTCCTACCGGTGTTCTGTTTAGGACAGAAGTTAGAAAACCATGAAATTCAACATAACTAATAATACTGTTATCATCACCTGTTGTGAAACTGAAAAAAGGCAGAAAGACCAAACTGACCATTCAGAGGTAGGAAAGAAAGGGTGTTGTCCATTTGTCCAAAGATTTAGATACAAAAAAGAATGAGCAGCAAAACAGACATTTTACTGAGGAAATTGTATTACGATGTCAAGAAACCAAGTTCATTTTCAAACAGCTACAAACTTTATAAAGCATCAAAGAGGAAAAACAGAAATATAACACTCTCCATGGTTCAAGATTTCTTAGCTGGGGAAGATGTTTATACACTACACAAACCAACCAGAAAACCTAAGAAATACAGGAAGACTATTGCACATGGTATTGATGCTATACATCAAGCCGATCTTGTAGATGTCAGTGCCCTGTCTAGAGAAAATAAAGGAAATAAATTTATTCTCACTAACATTGACATTTTTTCGAGAAAGGCATGGGCAGTACCTATCAAAAATAAAACCGGAATATCAGTGAAAAATGCCTTTGAACTAATTCACAAAGAGAGTGTGCCACAGAAAGTACATACCGACTTAGGCAGTGAGTTTTACAACAAAACTGTACAGGATTACTTCAAATCTAAAGGTATCACACATTACTCCTCTGCGTCTGACTTCAAAGAAGCCATTTGTGAAAGATTCAACCGGACACTAAAATCAAAAATGTGGAAGTATTTCAGCAAAACTGGGAAATTGAATTACACCTCTATCTTACAAGATATTGTACAAAGCTACAACAACAGTAAACATTCATCCATTGGAACGTCACCAAATCGTGTCACAAAGAGGAATGAGAGCAGAATTTGGAATCATCAATACAAAGATGAAATTGATAAACATCAGAGCAGACATAAGTACAAGATAGGAGACTTTGTCAGACTGATACATTTAGGCAATCCTTTCACTAAAAAATATCTTCCAAGATTTACAAAAGAAGTTTTTATTATAGCGGACAGACGTAATACCAAACCTGTGACATATAGAGTAATGGACCAAAAACAGGACATTATTAAAGGTGGATTTTATGACAATGAGTTGGTAAGAGTAAAGATAAAAGACTAATGAGACGTACCACCCACCTTCACCACTTCTTGTGGGTGTGTGTAATTTGTTCATACACAAAAAACAATGAGTTTTGAAGTTTTTGATGCGCGTCTAAGGACACCATTTTCTGCAGTTGTAGCTGGTCTGAGCATGTGCGGGAAAACTCAGTTTGTTCTCAAATTATTGGAGTCTTGGAATACATTGGTGGATAGTCAATTTGACTACATTGTGTGGTCATATGGTCAAAAAACTGAGGCATTAGAAAAAATAAAAAAAATTATATGGTGACAAAATTACTCTTGTGGAAGGGATACCAGATGACTTGACCGGTTTCACCAAACAGAAACAACATGGTGTATTTATCTTTGATGATTCTCAATCAGACATCTGTGATTCTCAAGAAATAGCGGATTTGTTCACCAAAAAATGTCATCACGAAAATATCAGCACCATTGTGATATTTCAAAATCTATTTTGTGAGGGAAAACACAGAAAAACCATCTATAGGAATGCCTCATACCTTATCTTATTTAATAATCCTCTAGATTACACATTGGCTTATTCCCTAGCTAGAAAAATCTATCCACAGAGGTCTAGCATCTTTTTAGACATGTTCAAAAATGCAACGAAGAAACCTTATGGTTACTTATTTATAGATGGAAAAGTCAACACACCAGAGGATGCTTGTTTTAGAACAGATTTGTTTGGTAAAAATTTCCAGAAAGTTCTTGTACCCAACAAGACATAAAAAATTATCTGTGTGGCAGATTCAAACAACAGTTAGTGTAATAGTATGGAAGAAAATAGACAAAAAGATAATATGGGATCTGCTTTAAAGAGAAGAGAATATCTCACAGTATTAGCAAATTCAAAAGGTGTGAAAAGAAGGAAAGCGCTTTTAGACGTAGCCACAAAACAAGAAATTGATGCTATATCAGAGTGCTTGTTAAACATAGTAAATGGTTGTGTGAGAATTTCACCCTCTAAAATTGGAAAGTTGAAGAAAATAAAAAGACACCTTAAAGATCTCACGAACAAAAGGTGTTCATTTAAGAAAAGAAAGCAAATTCTGAAACAAGAAGGGGGATTCTTAACGAGTATATTACCGGTGGCATTGTCTGTGCTAGGTTCACTTTTCGGAGGTGGGAAATGAATTATAAAGAGGCTGTAATTGTTCCACTAGAAGTATTTAACAAGTGTAACTTTAACCCAGAGGAGAAAGAACTTCCCCCAAAAAAACTGGTGGCATACTTAATGACGAAACTCTTCCTCCAGACGTTAAAATTAAGCTTTATAATCAGAAAAACAAATTGACTAAGCGACCCCTTCCAGAACCGCAACTTGTACAGATTAAAAAAGAGGCAGAAGCAGAAGCTCCGTCCGAAGATGTCATATTAAACCAATTTCCCTTGCGAACAAAACCTGTGGTTAATTTAATTTTAAAATACATGAAAGACTCGCGAGGTATCTTATCTTGGACGGATAACCTGGAAATTGTGATCGAGGGTGAAACAATACAGGACAGTAATATTATTCAGTTACTTAGATTTGTAACAAACAGTTTAACCATTACATCTGCTAAAGATATACCCGTGGGAGCAGAGGATTTTGTGGATACATTGGTGGATATTGGTGTTCCTAAGGCATACATACAACTACCACGAAGGAGTCCGAGAAAGACTGAGTGGGTGAAATTTTGAATGGGCCCGTGTGATACTTTGAAAAGTGACACTTTTTTAATGTAAGGAAACAACAATTTTTCCTCATGATGTCAAGATGAGAATCATCAAATATTATCCAAACACAAAAGGAATAGAACACCATTATTGTCAATCCGGGGGGAACATACCCGTTTTTGTTGGATCTCCAATTCAAATAGGTTTTGGATTGGGACAAATACTATCCGGTTTATTCAAACGAGCACTGCCAATTCTAAAGAAAAAAGTATTACCAGCAGTTGTCCGTTCTGGAAAAGAGGTGTTATCAGACGTTATAATAAACAAGAAAGGGGTAAAACAAGCCTTATTAGACACTGGGAAGAATCGCATCTCAGAATTTGTGGGAAACACTCCTGTGACGGGTAGATCTAAGAAGCGTAAAAAGAGCTCTCCGCAAACCAGTGGGAAAAGAAGAAAGTTAAATCTTGTACTATAAATAAAGAAATATGGCTATTCACCCACAGTCCTGTGAGAGTGCGATGTCTAATCTAGAGCTCTTCACTGTACCGAGCACGCATATTTCAACTGAGGCATCGAGATACGTCGAGCACAAACCTGTAAGCACTTTAGAGGGAGTGATCTGCATTTCAAAATTAAAGCCGACGAGAGTGAATATTTAGATTTTAGCCAGTCATTGTTGCACCTAAAATGTAAAATACTAGCCGTAGATGGTGGAGTACTTAGAAGGCAAGTAGCCGACGACGATACCACAGTACCAGATCGATCCATTGTATTTCCTGTCAACTATCTAATTGCAGCAATGTTTAAACAAGTAGAGGTTTATCTCGGAGGAAGATTAGTGTCCTCAAATGACACAATGTATCCGTACCGAGCTTTTCTGGAAACGTTACTCTCATATAACAAGGATGTTAAGAATGAATTTTTGGCAATGTCATTATACTTTCCGGAAACAAAGGACTTAGAGGCGATAGCACCAATAGCCCTTGCAGACACGAGCAATGTGAATCCATCTGCAGTTACAAGATTTAACAAAACAAAATTTGGAAAATCATTCGAATTAATTGGAAGAATACATGCCGATTTCTTTAACCAAGCAAGATACCTGATGGGAAAGTGCTCGGTAAAAGTGAAATTGCACAGACACTCATCAAAATTTTTTCTGATGGCTGCAACAGAGAACAATGAATACGTTTTAGAAATTGAAAGTGCTTCTTTCTTTGTGAAACATGACACAATTATACCATCTATAAGAGCCGCTCACTTAAAAAATCTACAGTCAGACCGGATAAAGTATCCCATAAAAAGAGTTGAGATGAAATATTTTACCAAAGGGGCCAACAGAGATGATCTGTCCGAGCGAAATCTATGCGATGGTCAACTACCAACAAGAATTGTTCTTGGGATGGTGAACTCTTCCGCCTTTAATGGAAATATAAAACAAAACCCTTTCAATTTTCAACACTTCAATGTGCGGAGTATAGTACTGAGAGTCAATGGGAAAGCTGTTCCATTCGAGGAGTTGGAGTTGGATTTCTCTTCTGGCAAATACCTTATGGGGTACCTTTCATTGTTTCAAGGGACAGATACTGTATACTCGAATTATTCAATGGGTGTTACAACTGAAAATTATAAAAATGGTCATACCATTTATGCCTTTGACTTGGAGACCAATTCAGTCCCGGGTGAGATGACGCTGATAAAAAATGGAGAGGTTGGGGTTGAAATAAAACTGTCTGAAGCCTGCACCACTGCTGTCACTTTAGTTGCATATTTTGAATATCAGGATATGATTGAGATAGATTTGGAAATGAATCCTGCAACTGAGGTATAAAAGCAATGGACACTCAACAAATTACTCAAGTGTTAAGTACGAACAATATTACAAAGAATGCATACATCGGTACATTTCCCTGTGATAAACTACCAACAAAAATAGATCGAATTCCGTTTGCTGTTGTAGTCAACACAGATGTACACACCAAACCAGGAACGCATTGGACTGCTATTTATTTACCATCGGTAAAGGAACCAATAGAATATTTCGATAGTTATGGGGGAGAACCAACTAATAAATATATTGTAAAATTCCTTGAAATCGTAGACCAGTATAGCTACAACAGCAGAAGAGTACAACATCTTTTCTCTACCGCATGTGGTCAACATTGTATCTACTTCATCTCAAACAGGTGTAAAGGTATGTCCTACAATAACATCATGAATACGTACAACCATGAGGGTTACAGTAAAAATGACAAAATGGTTAAAGAGTTTTGTAAAAGGAAATTTGGTTTAGACATAAGTAAAAAAGTTTCAGAAGATTTCTTAACCCGACAAATTTCACGTCAGTTAATTGATAGTTTGCAGTAAATATTCTTTTTTCTTTATATGAACTATGTGACAAGGCTAATTTTCACTGTACAAAGAAATACTTATCAAAACCATGTTTTCAACGGTACTCTTGTGGTCTTGCTTTGTAGGATCCGCATTTACCAGTAAGTGTGGTAATCCACCCATTTGTTGGTGTACTAAAGCTGTTGGAATTATCTTGTGTAAAAATATTGATACACTACCTTTTTTTAATGAGGATGATGAAAATACAGCAATATTCTTAGACTTAATTAATACGGGCATAACAGAACTGGCCAATTTTAGGTCATGGCCTATCCTGGAAATGATTGTTATCAGAAACAGCACTCATCTGTGTAATATTACAATCGATAAAGCTGAACATGTTTGGCTCGATTCGGATTGTCCGGGTCACCCAAATCTTGAAAATATTATGCAGGGGGAACATCATTACAAATTAAGAATGGTGGATTGGCCATACCTCTTATTACTTATTCCTCTTTTTTTCATTGGGCTATTTATTGGTTATGAAATAAGGATGAAAGGAAACACAATTCAGCTTTATCGGAAAAAGGAGGGCAGTAAAACTTCAGATAATGTTAGCTTAACATACATTGATGACGGGAAGTAAGTGTTTCTTGGTGTTTATGAAGCTTTGTCATGTAATAATAATTGCCATTATTATTATGTATGATTACTTTATGGTGGTAGTTCAAGGCATACTGTGTGGGTTATAATCATTGTGTATAATATAAAAAAGAGCAAATAACTATAAATGCTCTTGCTACAAAAAGTAGAAGTTTGTTTTTTATAGTCATGATAACTCAAACATGCTGTGTTTTGTATGTATATATACATCATAATTATAGACTGTTAAATTTATAAAAAAAAGGTTATACCTACATAAAAGCATGTTGTTACAACTGCAAAAAATTAAATTTTGTTATTGTGGTAGTTCAAAAGCATATTGCGTATGTAATGATGTAAATTATATTGTGTATAAAATAAAGAAGTATACATAGTCATAAATTAATAAGTGTTTCTTGGTGTTTTACAAACCTTTGTCATGTATTAATAACTGCATTATTATTATGTATTAACAAAATGTTGTTACAATTGCATATATTTCATGGTCATAGTTCAAAGAATACTGTGTGGGTTCTAATCATTGTCTAATATAAAAAAAGACAGAGGAGCTGTAACTATAATGCTCTTGTTACAAAAATAGAAGTTTGTTTTTTCATAGCCATGATAATTCAAACATGCTGTGTTTGTAGGTATCATAGACTGTTAAATTAATAAAAAATGTAAAAGCATGTTGTTACAATTGAAAAAAATAAATTTTCATATGGTGGTAGTTCAAAGCATATTCTGTGTGCAATGATGTAAGTTATATTGTGTATAAAGTATACATAGTTATAATTTTGCTTGTGTGTATAATAATGTTACTTTGTATAACAAATTGTTCAGCTATTAAAAAATGAATAATCTATTAATTATAAGCATACTATTAAACTATTGTACTTGCATTAACTCTACAAGTGTTAAGAATTGTAAAATAAATCTTGTGTGTTAAATTGTTTTAAATATTGTACATAAAATAAAAAATGGTGATTGAGTGTCAAACATGTGTTTTTTTTTCCTTTTCTAAGACAAAAGAATATTATTACTTTTTATAGTACTTAATCTCTATCTCTCTGTGATCAAACACACATAACAGGAAGGAAAAACGAAAATGACTAGACGGACGATGCCAGAAAACACAAACGAAAACATAACAAAGGCAAAAAAAGATCTGAAAAAACGAACGAACGACGCCAAACACAACATAAAAAAAACAAAAACTCACTGTTCACAATCCATGATGACAACTTTTGGACGGCTCAGAGAAACTGTGCTGTATATTTGGTTGCAGAAGAGTAGAGACATACATCATTCAGACACTGCATGAACCTAAAAAACAAAGAACACACATATCTAAAACACATATATCTTTGTGCATTTGTAATAGTGATCTACCTTTCAACCTGTTAGGGTTTCCACATTTACAAGAGTAGATCACACCAGGGAACATTATATAAGGAAACTGTGATCTGAAACTTACTAATAATTACTAACTCTGAATGATTAAGATGTTCACATTTACTCATATTTTCTAGATCCTACATCTCCAAGATTCATCAAACTAGTACGTTTCATTATTAATTTTTAAACAGTAGTTTCAAAATAGTATATCACAAAAAATGTGAATCTACAATAGTTTTTTTAAAAAAAATTCTCTCACCTAAAAGTGATTACAAATAAACAAAAAAACTTCTCTATAAATTATAATTTCTTCATGTCTGTAAATGTGGGAGAATCCGTCAATGAATGAAAAAAGAAGGGCCTCCAATGGTCAACAGCTGTGCTCACCTGGAAGAAAAAAAGAAACAGTTGACAGCTGAACACACAAAAAGAAACACAATATCCATCACTACACTGCTAGTTCACGATACCCTTCCAAAGACAGTTAACAATGAAATATTTTAAACTAAACAAGCGAGTTCCGGGATTCGAGTGCGCATGCTCGAGGCGGGGGATTTTCTCAAAAGTAAAATAACAAACGAGTTTCTATCGAAATATATATATTTTATAATAAAAAGCATCCACGATCTTTTTGCAAACTAACTGACTACATATTTTACAAAGAATTGAACAACCTACCATCGTTTCCAAATACCTTTGCAAAATAAAATATATTTTATTTAATATCCATCTACATTGCTAGTTCACGATACCCTTCCAAAGAGTAAACAAATATGAAAAATGTTTCAAACTACAAACAGTCCACGATCTTTCTACAAACTAACTGGCTACATATTTTACAAAGAATTGAACCCACCGTCGTTGTTTCCAAATACTTTTGCAAATAAAAATATATTTTATTTAATATCCATCTGTACATTGCTAGTTCACCCTTCCGAAGCAAACAGGGAAATATTTGAAAATGAGCGGACGAGT
This sequence comes from Sabellastarte sp. h YS-2021, assembly GCA_964017235.1. NCBI lineage: Eukaryota > Metazoa > Annelida > Polychaeta > Sabellida > Sabellidae > Sabellastarte > Sabellastarte sp. h YS-2021. The sequence goes on from OZ024930.1 coordinate 165,222,650, forward strand.
CAGTTGGATTCGAATGCACATGCTCGACAGACTGGTTCCTGTACAGTCTTTTTCTTAAAAAAAGTGGTCTGGTAACCTTGCAGTTTTGGCTAGTACTCAAAGAGTTAAAATATTTTTTTATTTCATTATTCCAGTTCATACTATAAATATATGTGTGTCATTTTATGCAAATATGAGTACATACATTTAGGCTATGGTCAATAGACAAAAAAACCTTTAAAGTATGGTTATCATACCACATTTCCCATATCCATTTCACATATTGGATATGGAGACTGGTAGTCTAATTAAGTTGTAATCTATATCAAAGAAATACACATTCTCTATATTCTCCATGAAAAACTGTAGCCAAAAAAACCAGGTTTTTTTTCTGAATATATACAAAAGGTTTTTTTTCCCTGTGTGTAAGTCCATTGTCCATATGATAAACAGCTGATTCAAAGTTTACCCAGGAAAATACATGAAATGGCAAAACCAAAAACATACTGTCTAATTAACACAAAAAAATTTGGTTAAAAAGTTGGGTGATATTCCTGGCGCTCAGTTCGTAGTGGGGGTCATATATGCAAAAGTTTTCTTTTTCCTGTGTAAGTCCGCTGTCCATATGATAAACAGCTGATTCAAAGTTTACCCAGGAAAATACATGAAATGGCAAAACCAAAAACATACTGTCTAATTAACACAAAAAAATTTGGTTAAAAAGTTGGGTGATATTCCTGGTGCTCAGTTCGTAGTGGGGGTCATATATGCAAAAGTTTTCTTTTTCCTGTGTAAGTCCGCTGTCCATATGATAAACAGCTGATTCAAAGTTCAACCAGGAAAATACATGAAATGCCAAAAAAACATACTAAAAACATACTGTCTAATTAACACAAAAAATTTGGTTAAAAAATTGGGTGATGTAGGCCTTACTCCTGCCCCCAGGTTCGTGGTGGGGGTCAAAGTTAATTAATGGGGTTAAAGTTACCTGGGGGCAGGGGTAAGGCCTTATACTACTACTTTCAAGAGCTGAACCCCTTAAGCATGCCACCAATTCTAAAGCCATCATAGCCTGATCCCACTGACATATCTGAGATATCATTTCAAACTGAATTAAGAAGTCTCTCGCACTACCTGTACCATCAAAAGGTGGTGGTTTCTTATGCTTAGGACCAGGCACAGTTTGCTTGGGTGAAAGTGACCTATTCAAGGGCAGCCTATGCATAGACACATGTGACGGATGTTGTGGCCCACTATGACTCTCCATATTTGGAGTGGTATAAACCTACCTTCTATGTGTAATGTGACCATAATTCCCACCCAAGACCATTCTTTCATCTTGGAAATTATACCTTTGTCTAGGTTATTGTCTAGGGTTTTTCTTGGGTATGGCCCACCATGAACCTCTGTTGTTGGATTCAAATAACCGTCTTTCATATGTGATATGATCACCAACCCTGTCCAAGACCACTCCCTCCTCTTGGAAATTACACCAGGGGACTTGTCTAGGGTATGGCCCACCATGAACCTCTGTGTTTGGATTTAAATAACCCTGTCTTTCATGTGTGGTATGATCACCATCCCTGCCAAAGATCACCCCCTCCTCTTGGAAATCATGCCTTGGAGTTTTGTACCCTCCCCTGGACAGTGTTACCAGGTCTCACAAAGTGACCAACACTTGGACAAAATGCTTGTTTGAACCCCTATGATCCTTTGGATAAGACTTATGTCTAATCATCACATAGTCTTAAGGCGCTACCATACATGGTTTACCAGTCTGTGGGTTAGAATCATTTTCAACATAGGCAACAACATTGTTTTCAACAGGAAATCCCTCACCTTGCCTAGGAGTGGTTTGCAAAGGGGTGTCAACTCTAACAGGTTTTCCACTAACAGAACACCCTTCTCCCCTTGGATTCCTGAAGTTCTGTTCAACATACTGCCCCTCCATAATGTCAACCTTATCAAGGAACTCCATAAAAATCTGAAGTGATTGATCACCTGTATCATTACTTTCCATTTAAAACAGAAAGGAACTAACACTGCATACAATGAAACTAAATTATACAAAATCAAGTATGCATTCAAACTAAACTATTCAAATTCATTTATCTACATTACTACAGTCAAACAAAACTACACAAATTAAACTATGTATAATACTACACTTTCAAACTAAGTCTTTAATCATACACAATATCTCACATAAAATTCAATATATCAATTTATCTCTTTAACTTTTCATTAAATTCCCCTATCTAATATTATTTACTACCAATTACAATTCTATAAAATTACGCCCATATACTGTTTTATTCCATTTTCCCCCTGACTGATTTCTGTATTTTATCCTCCTAACTAATTTCTGCTTTATTCATCCCAACTGATTTTTATTAATCAATCCCACCACTGCCACCAAATTTGTAGCAACCCGAGCTAAATTATGTATCAAGGCACAATAAAACAATTAATTAAAACCCATTATAAACAAATAACACTGGAACAGAAATCATTATGTCAACATGTTAATTCAACAAAAAGAAAATCAGATTACCCAATTCCCCAAACCTGACTCCCCAAGAATATTCTCCACCAACCAAGTTAATCCCTATCTAATAGATCTTTGATATGAATTCAAAGTATCAAAATTCCATCTAAAATATCATTCCCATTAACCAAGGATTAAAACCACTAAAACCAGTAACCGTAACTAAGCTTAAAACAGAACATAGTTCTTCAGTTACCTCTCCATGGCTGACAAAGCTTTAGAGCTTAGTGGCAAGAACAGTGTCTTCAGTAAAAAGTCAGCCCAGAATGTGGGAAATACAGCCCCTTATATACCCAAAAGTGAACTACTCAAGTTTCTTGTGTCAGCACCTTTGATCCACATCCTTGAACCAAATACCAGTTTCCTGATTTGTCCATAAAAATAGACCCAAAATGCCAGGATAGTAAACAAGGTCAAACATGGCTACCAAAATATTTGAGTTCCCCAAATAGAATAAAGATCAAATTCCCACAACATTCAAGGTTAGCATACAAATATTAAATACCATTAAACAACAACCAAACTCCAAGAAACCCTTTAATTATTAAAAAAAACTTTATAGTGCTCATAATTAGCGTAAACTACTGATATTCATCATAACTCAAAATACCACAATAACGGCCATTGTTGCAATATTTCTGTTTTTCCTCATTGCCCCTTTATAAAGTCTGTAACTGTTCGAAAAAGAACTTGGATTCTTGACATCATAATACAATTTTCTCAGCAAACTGTCTATTTTACTCATCACCCGTTCTCTTCCACTTCTGAATAGTCAGTTTGGTAACAACAGGTAATTATAACAGTATAATTAATCATGCTGAATTTCATTGTTTTCTTACATCTGTCTTAAACAGAAAACTGGTAGGCGTCCTATTACCTTTGATAACTTTCTTTTTAACACAGGCTTTTTTCTTGTCTTTTCTTCTTGGGAAATTTTTTTGTTCACAGGATTGTCAGTGGGTCTCTGTTTTCATTTTTCTATAGTCTTCTCTGTTAAGTATTTCTTGTGACAAGAGTTGCATCTAGTCTCCGAATAAGTATTTTTCATTGTGGAATGGTTGTTTGCAATGTTTACATTCCCTGAAGCAATTATTTTTACAGTCATGACAGTAGGGCTTCCCTTTTACCCAAACCTGGTCCTTGGAACAGTATGAACAACACTGTACTTGTTCACACGAAATATCCAATTCCTCATTGGAATAAATATCCAATTCCTCATTGGAATAAATATCCATTGTTCCTGTAGGCTATCTTTTAAAGCACATTCATCCTTGACACACAGACATATTGTTGTCAAATAGCAATGTTTTATACCCAATTCTGCATCAAAGTTTCTTACTTTTATTAAACGATGTGTACCAATTTCTCCTGAAAAGATTTTGCAGTATTACTCGTAAGCCTGTTGCAAACGGTTCAGGTAATGCCCTAATTTATCCGTTTTCAATTGTCCTATTCTGCCCACGATTCTTTTCAAACATGTTGCTGCATCTGTATCAATGCACACTAGTCTATTACAGCCTAACCTACAGGATTTGGGGAGAGTGTGCATTATATTTTGTTGAATAATATCTGACAAATAATTATTTTGAAAGTCACTCAGATAACCCATTTTGAATTGAGCATTTGCAAACACTTGAATACTGTTCATATTTCTTACAGATATGCATACCCCACCTAAACAAGGGTAGAAAGTTCCACCAAACATTTTCCCGTAAACCTCACCTGTATAAAGTTGAGTAAACTCAGTTAATGTGAGGATTTTGACAAAACTCTTGCAATGGATTATAAGATTTATACTTTTTTTACTTTTGAGCTGGGTTAATCAATAAACTTAGCATTCCGGAAATAATCTTCGCCTTTTATTTCCCATCCATGGTTACCAGTTTTATCTGCATTCTAGTTTTATTATTTTAAAATTCTTTCAACTTTTCTCACAAGAACTTCATCCTTATCAATGTTAACTAATTTCTAGACATTGTTACTTCCATTTTGTTCCACAAAAAATGTGATAATACTCATCGTACTCCTTTCGGAAAAAATGCAGGTAGTCTCGTTATTCTAATGTTGTGCTTTCTTCTTTTTGCTTCAATATCAGTTCCTAACACTTTTCGACATCTGTGACTACATACACCAACTTAGCTCACAGTCTTTGTTAAGTGTTTGCCTAGTTTTTTCCTGTACTTGATCTGCAAGATAATCATGTTGAAAGTCTGTCAGGGATCCTCTTTCATACTGTGCCTTTTTGAAAATAACTGTGCTATACATATTTCTCTCAGATATGAGGTGATCAATGTTGTTGTATTTGTTTAGTTTTTGTGAATACAACTTTCCTAAGACACTTAAGAAGGAGTATTGACAAACTCAAGCTGATGCATTTTTCATGGGGTCACTGTAATATTCCTTCAATGGATTATCCAATAAATACCTTTTTAAATTTTTGTACAGGTTCCTCTATGAAACCAATTTTGTTATTGTCAAAGTTTTTTTTAATCCATTAATGCTAAGTCATTATTAATCTGACTGCTTTTAGGTGTGATCCTGTAAGGCGAATCACAACCATCATCCATGTTGTCGAGTGTCACAGAATTATTTTTCTGTTTCTGTCCCTCATATATCTTTACAATGTCTAATACTGAAGGTAAAATCTTTTTAAACAAGTTTTAAACAAGTTTTTAAACAAGTTTTTTTTAAACAAGTTTTTTTAACTTGTTATAGTTAAACGTTACATTTTTTCTTGAAAACTGATAACAGTATAGTTTCCCTTTGAATTAAGTGACCAAAGCCCTCTTACAAGCATTTATTTTGAAAACTTTTGCTTTGAATCCCATCTTGCTATTAGATAATCTCTGTAGGCTAAAGAATTCATAGCATCATCTAATATATATCTTTTGTCATCAAGAGCTATTTTTCTGTATCCATGGTGCAGAGTTTGTGTTTAAACTATGTATTGCACAAAAGTGAACAGTCTTTGGTTGTTGTTTTTTTCGAAGTATGCAGTGTTTGCTTCTGGTTGTAATATCCCTGCTGTTACTGCATACAAGAAACATTGGTTTTCTAGGGAAGAAAGATAAAGTAAGCAGTGTCTGTTTCTTAGAAACTTTGGAAGGTTTCCTGGTTTACAATCACCAAAAATTGGTGCATACTTCACTATTTTTAGTTCAAGGCTATAAATCTTGAACAGGTTCCAATTACTTCCATGCTAAATAAATGTTTCTAATCTAGAAGGTACCTCTTTATTTAATTCGGATATAATCTTTTTGAGATGTACCTTTGAAAGAAGTCCCCTTGTTTCTGATTTCAAGTATGGTTTCATGTAAACAAAATCATCTTCAGATTGTCTGTAATTTTTAAGTTTTACCCTCAGTGAGAATTGTATCTTTATACTCTTCAATTTTAGCAATACTTTTTAAATTTTATTTTTGACCATTGGATATAATTTTGATAAATACATTTCCACATCCCTTTTCTTATACCTTCTTATAAGTTTAATTCTGTACCTTTTATATGCATCTTTGAATTTGTGATATTGCATTTTATTCTGGTTGAGATAAAATAAGCTTGTCACCTTTCCAAATTGAAAGTGAATCAGGTCTCCTGTTGTATCTATGATTTTAATTTCAATTTTACTGAGTACATTTCCTATTACCAGGACAAAGTTTAAAATAGGAAGAGTCCTGTGAGTATATATACTGCCACGTGAGTACACTAGACAATATCACAAAAGATGTAAAGGCACCACATTGTTTTTGTATGCTCTTGGTTAGTGGGTTGTTTCCTAAGCTTGTAAACTATACCTTGTCAAAAAAGCTAAAATATTTGCTGATTTTTCCATGGATCTCTATGATCTCTTCTAGTTCTACAATAATTTCACACAACCCAGTCCTGTTCTTTACCCACACTGTGGATTCCATCTTTGCATTTTTGATAGATGCCCTTATTAATTGTTCTACAGTGCAGTACGTTTTTCCTGGGATCGTCTTGTCATAATATGGTGGGAATATCTTTTTCCTTCTTTAACAGATGAATTTTAGTCATTGGTTCAAACATATTCATAATACTGTTTGGATAAATGATTTCACTTAATGCTATTTTTGAACCCAGTTTTAATGTAATAGGTTCAGATAAATCTACCACAAAGTTTGATGTTTTGTTTTCAAAATAGTCGCATTTAGTATTTCATGGTAAATAAAGTCTCTCTTCTAGAGAGTTTCCCAGAATACTCGACATGTTAAAATTGATGTTTCAATTCAGTTCACTCTCCAAATCCTTTACTTCCTCGAAATGTGTCCTCTACAATGTTTTCTGTTTTAACAATGCAAGGGTTAATGCATGATGAATGAATAGTATCAACTGTGCTATGGGCTTTGTCTTATCCCATGAAATTTTCTTATTTGTAATATTGTGCAATACCACAAAAATTTGTGCTCGATAGTTAGGGTCAATGATTCCAGCCAACACACGGAGCACACATAGGCTAACACTGCTCTTTTCTGTTATTTGTGTGTATAATGAATCTGGTAATTCTAATATCACACCTGTAGGCAGCTTTGTTATTTCATTAGGTAAGAGTTCAAAGCATTTTGTACCAAATAACTCATAACCAACTGCATTTGGAGATGATTTGTACAAGTTTTCTTGTCCATCAAACATAAATTTAACCTTAACTTCCATTGTCACATCTAAACAACAGCTAAACTTTTTTGTCGTTCAACTCTACCTGTCACACACTGATTATTTTATCTGTGATTTAGCTATAGTGTTCATATAAAACACCTTTTTAACCCAGTTGTGAGAGTAAGTGCATTGCTGCATCCCAGTTAATAAACCAGAAAGTTAATTCATCATACAGGCAGTCCTGAGAAGACTTTTGCAGTTTATGTGGTAATAAAGCTTTGTTCAGTGTATGAAACTGAATAGTACTGGCACAGAATTCTTGCAATCTATGTTGGTTAAGCCCAAAATAATATTTATACAGAAAGCTAGTGATATCCAAACACTGATAAACTATTGTAGGTGCTATTGTTATTCCCGATTGGACAGATAACCCATGTTTCACAAACACATCTAAGTCTCTCCATTTTAGTACATGATTTTTACAAAGACATAGTTCTCCATGAAATAGGAACCTTACATATTTCCCACTGTTCATTTTTACTATTTCTTACAAGTTTTTCATTTTCTGGGAAAAGAGTAAAAATTTTATTCAGAAATTTTGGAATTGAAAATTGTGAATAATTCCAAGGAACTTTTACCACCACTTCTCAAAACATGGTCCAAAAGTTAACCCAACTTTTAACCAAAGTTATCCCAAACCAGGTAACTTAGTACATCAAACTCTGTGGGATGAATATATATCCAGGAATTGTTTTTATTAGACAGTAAAAAAAAGTTTTAAGAGTTCCTAGTATTGGACTATGGCACCACGGACATTTCTTTAGTTGCTCTGCACAGCTCTCACAACAAAGTAGATGACGACAAGCTAGAAGAACCATTGTAGTATCACCATCCATACAAATCTTACAAGTTGGTGCTGCATCCGATTTTCTGTTCTCCTGAATAGCTTGTTCACTTTCAATTTCAAATATTGCATCCAATAAATCCACGGCTTTAATAGTATTACCTTTCAACTTTTCCAACCCATCTCTTATTAATTTATCAGAATAACCTAACTGACGTACAATTTTCTCTGCACTTTTGTGTACCGAACAATAGGTCATTTTGGTGTAATCCTGATTTAAAATTTCAGTGGCCCTCACTTTAGCAAAGTTGCAAAATGGAAAATGTTTAAGATGTTCTTTCAAAGGAATATCTCCTGTATCCCAATTATATATAATTCCACCACAGAAGGCACATTTCACTCGGTCTCCAGGCCTGTATAGAATAACCCCGCTTTAACTAAATCAACTGGTGACACAATTTCATCTTTTGGCCATTTATCCAAGAAGCTAGCCATGCGGAGACCTCACGATGCATACTGATCATCTAAAGCTTTTGCCATTTTATGTTTAAAATCACCACCAAATCCTTGTCACACACAGGGAATTAATAGTTGATACAATCCTTTGGTCACTTATACCCCAAGAAGCTAGTCAAAATGAAAACCTTCTGATGCATACAACTTGTCTAAATCTTTTTTTATTATTGGTCATTTCATGTATTTTCCTGGTTGAAATCTTGAATCACCTCTATCACATAGACAATTCAGCTACACAGAAAAGCTTTTTTTTTATAAAAATACCTCACTCTGACCTATACCTCAAAGATTCACAAAATCATAGTTTAGACTTGTTGTATGTAAGCAATCCACTGTCTACATATTTATATATTAGATTTCAGAATCCATTTTTTATTTTTCATTAGACAGTTTATTTTAATTTTTCCTTCTACACAGACAAAAAAATCTTCTTTGTTTCATTTTAACCAAATATCCACTTTTGCTTTCAGACCCACAGAGGCAACAGCCTATGATTAGATGTCAAACTTGCTGATAACTAGGTCACCAAGGACCTCAGGGAAAGACTTTAAATAAAACAAAGTAATAAATTACAAAAATTTTATTTTTTGTTCTGAAATATATTTTAAAAATTTTGGCCTGAAAAGTTTTTTTTTTTAAATTATCCTCCCGATCTGCATCTTGTACTTCTGAAAAACAAGAAAAAAATAGAAAGAACAACCTTGTATGCAAAAGATATTTACTTATTAAATGCTATATACAAAGAAACTGAAACTTAACACACAAAGTAACTTAAAACCAAGACAAATTTACTGACCAAATTAGAAATACCCATAGTAAACCCTAAAATATGAAAAAAAGAAATGGATAATAATTATACTTACCATTCCTTATTGCTTCTGTTTTAGATATAAAACAATAATTATTCAGATCACTGCTCAAAGCACTCACAAAGAACAACAATGGAAGCACACACATGGAATTTGTATAATATACCTAAACAAAAATTATATATATGGTAAAAAAATGTAAAAAAAGTTTCTCTAAAGTTAAGTTATATCTTTAAAGCTTAAAGAACCTTTTTCTTAAAAAAAAGAAAGTTGATCAATGAACTTACTTAGGTTTTGTCTCAGCCGGATCTGAAATGGATATAAACATACAATAATAAACATTATCATTGTGATAAATAACATGTTACTATTTATTTAGGAAATATTTTTTAAGGAATAAATCAGTTAATTGTTTATAATGTCCTGTTATCAGAAAAATTACCTTCACCAATCAATTAGATGTCATTGTATCGGAAATATAATACATATATTTTTTGAAAAATTTTCATGGAGTGTGAAAACAATACCTACAGTAATAGAAAACAGGAAAAAAACTATTACACTTATACTGGATGACATAATAACTAAATGTTATAACCAATAAGTGTCTCATCTGCATGTAAAGTGTAAAAACCATGTTATCAACAGTAAGAAAAACAGTCAAATGAAGTTTCTACATGAATCTACTGAAACTTTATTTATATACAAAAGTAAAAAAGACTGAAAGCTATACTTACTATTCTTTTTTGAGTTATTTGGAAAGCACAAACTACAAACAGCAATTATATATATTTAAATGACTCAAACAGGAAACAATAGATACACACGCTCATATAGGATTTATGTAGCCTACCTATTCACACTGTTATATATTCATAAAAGAAATAAAATGCAGTTATTAATCATTCTTAAAACGACAAATTTTAGAGAAAAGGTTATCAAGAAACTTACTTATACACTCGCTCTGGATCTAAAATAGAGAAAAAATATATAGTTACAAGATCTAACAATATACTTGAATAACAATCTTTGGTGATATATTTTTAAAATCTTATGAACAGAAAAAAGATTTATCCTGATGAGATAGTTCTTATTGTTTGTTATATATTGTACATTTATTTTAACAATTTTAAGGAACAAAAAAAACCCAACGATTACTACAATAATGAATTCCTAAAGGATAGCTTATTTTCTGAAATGTGAGGAAACCTAGTATATCCAATTTGGAGGACATAACTACTTTACTAGTTAAGGAGTTTCTTATGTATGTGTAAATTTTATATTGTACATATTTATAGTACAGGAAAAAGAAACAATGAGTGATGATTCTTCATTCAAATCCACCAAATTATAATATACTTACTGAGATGTTGATTTTGGCGTCCTGTAAGAGAGGGAAGATAGAAGGAATTAATCATATAATACACATAAATAAACTTGCATGTTTACCAAAAAAGTTATGTAATATTCTGACAACCTATCTTATCTAGAGCTCCATTATCTGTTAGTTATCAATTGTAATATATAAACATATAGGTCCTCACTTTTATATTGGATGGTTCACTAAACCTACAGTTGACACAGTAAAAGGAATTCTGATGTGTTAAAAGACATTCTTACTTTTCTACAAGGAACTAATTTTTTTTTTAAATTCTTACAAAATACACAAAATAGATTAAAATTACTCCTTACCATAGCTTGACTATTTTTCATAACCTCTGAAAATAGAAAGTTATAAATATGTAAGACACAATTGCTTCGGGCAGAATCTTTACTTTCTTCCTTCCCAAGGCCTATTAACCGGAATAACAGTTCATTATTTTATCTTAGCTCATACACTACAATATATGCACACAAAGAACTCACAACAATCACCCAACTTTTTGCATGATGAAAATGTGATCCTTTATTTCAACATAATATTCAGTATCATTTCAAAAATTTATTTACAATAAAACATTTTTCTAAAGCAACAATTTTCTTTTTTATCAAAGAAAAAGTTGACAGGAAGTTTTATGGGCATACAGGAAACCAGAACATAGTTGGTTAAGACTCTGTACTGTAAAATGTTGACCATCATAAGAACGTACAATCTTTCCCATGTAAGAATCAGGTTTTGAAGCGCCCATCTTAGAGGTGTGAGGTACAATTCCTGTCAAACAAGCTATATATTCCACAAAATCCTTTCATGCAATTTCTAATGGTAAATACAATTTCATTAAGTGACCACTACAGAAGGGCCCCAAATATGTAGCATGATAACTAAACAGACACATGGTAAATAACTCCTCAGAAGTGATTCGATCTGTTAATAACATACTATCATTGTTACCTTTAAATCTAAAAATTCCATCAAGTTGTAAAATATGGTACCTTTTTTATGTCAATCTTTTAAAATCTTTTTAGGGTACATTTTGTTTAGGTAGAATTATTCAGCAAAGTACACAAAATGCACAATATAAAGTTACTCTTTCTAAAACTAGGGTTTTTTAAAACACAAACCATTCAAAGATATTTTGAAATCTCAATACATGTATTATATGAGATATTTAATAAAGAAAGCAGTGTCAGATTATTATTCCATAAATGTTGAACAATGCAAAAATGTTAATATTTTCAGAAATTGAGCAATTATCTTTTTAAAAGAAAAACTCATCTGAAGATGCACTGACAGGTCATTTTAAGGTCAAAATCTCTGGATGAGTGATGAAATAAATTACATAGAATCACTTATGATGGAAAGATATAACCCAACATATTTTTTTTCTAAAGTTTTAATAAAAAATACCTTGATAAATCTAAGTAATTAATTTATTGCAAAGTTTAAAGCACAAATAGAAATATAAGTTCTTACCAATATTTGTCTTTTTGATATTCTGAAAAAAAAAATGTAAACACTTTTATGTAGTACCTGAGTTTAAGGAAATAAAAGAGGGAAGTGCAACAATGGTAAATTATGCAATTATTTAAATATTTCTAAAATCACCAAATAAAAGCAAAAAACACCTACTATTTTGTTCCTTTTTTGTTTGGTTCATCCTCTCTACAAAAAATCACAGAAATGATGGTTTACTTGAAGTGTGAAATACCTCAATTGAAGTATTAATTATCCTGTGTGACCATTATGGTACTCACTTATAAGAAAAAAAATGAAAATTATGAAATTAATGATCAATTCTCCAATCATACTATCAATGAATTGTTATTTCTTAAGGAAATAAATGATTACCTGAGTGTTCAAGTATGTAACCTAATGTTGGAAATCTTTTGTACATGAAATAATCTTTATATACAGATATATTTTCTTCTCACTATTCTATTTTTTTATTTTTTAAAATGTTATCAAGTTTATATATTTAAATTTCAGTTCATATATAAATTATAATGAAATATGTGAACAATTAATTGTAATTGCACAAATACAGATGATTTATTATTAATACTCCACTGTTTTATATGTACACACAGCTATTATGTTATAATTGAAGCCTTGTTCATATGTTATCACATATGAAAAAGTACCTTTCTGTTATTTTTCTTTTTCACAGATTGTAGCGATCCCTACGTACAACAAAAACACAAAAAACATGAATTAGGAAATTATTCCAATTTTCTTTTTAAAAATTCAAAAGCACTGAACTTTCTGTTATTAAAACTTACATTTTGCTCAACTTTTTTTTCTGCAACTGAGCCGCAAAGTGCATGGTATGCAAGTTTAAAGGGAATGATGACGCAGTAATGATATGTGTATACAGTAATGACCCTTTTTTAAAGGTTGGAGTAAATTTTCCATAAGTTTTACAAAAGGTATTCCTTTTGCTCTATCTAAAATTGAACCTACTCGTCCTGTCACTCACTGTGGAGTTTATATATATATTTATTATTGAAGTATTACTTTCAGGTAAACTATTGTTTTTGGGGAACTGGGGAATCATCATTAGGTAAATTGATCTAAGGGTAAAAAATCATCTAAACAAGATATATTAGTTTCATTGAAATTGCCATAAAAAGTGTCAATTTTCTCAAATTTATTATGACAGTAAACTTTTAATTTTTATGTTACACATCTTTAGTATTTGATTAGACGACTCACCTTTAGAGGCTACTGTAATATATTAAAATGTGTTAAAACCTTGTATTGATGTAATGTTATAAAACTGACAATTTTTATGGAAATTTACAACACAAAGAAATTGCCAAGAATTATCAATAAATTGAAGTTGTCATGATTTTATCTTGTGTTAAATACATGGTTTTAAACATTTTACGTAAACGACCTTACATTCACAGTAAGTAAGAATAAAACTTTTTTCGCATTATCTTGAATTTTTGAAAAAAATTAAACTGTCAGTCAACACCTCTTAACACAAATTATCCTAAACCATGATATTGCAATTTACACAAACTATACTATCATGGTAATCTACAACAATGTTGACTTAAGATTTATCACACTGAACAATTGTTTCAAAAACTTTTTCTGAAGCTGTGACATTTTATGGAAGTATATAGATGTCTTGAATGCATACATAATTGGTTAAATGTCAGTGAAATCACTTATTATAAAATGAATCCTTTAGAAAATCCCATTAATACTTTCCATGTGTCGGTGGTTTAATTTTCGTGAAAGTTGTTATAGTCACATATGTAATGAATGAATGAAACCTCCTGAATGTATCATTATTGAAAAAAAAGAATGACTTATAAGCCATTCATGTAAATGTAACATATGGATGGTCCCTCCAAAAATTTGTTTTTCTTTTGTTTTGTTTTTTTAACTCATGTTTCAAATAAATACATTCTCTCAGAGAGAAATTTTTATGTCTTAGAATCTTATTAATATTGTAAAAGAAAATTTCAATAGTGGTAATATCCTGTTATTTAGAAAATTTAAAATTACTTTCTTACAAACGCAACATTCTACATAAGTGACACAGGATTTTGCAATGTAACATTCTCCTGAATTTTGCCTTTTTTAGAAATGCAAAGTTGTTTTCTCACTAAAACATACCACAGGAATCTTAACTGTATTCTTCCCACTAAAACATTCCTCACAATTCAAACCTGCAACACTATCACCATCCTTTGGCACCCTACTGAACAATAAGCCCTCAATTTTTTCTCTTAAGATATTTATTGAAATCTGTGCAATAGTTCTGAAAAGTTCTACAAACGGGTGTGTCCCACTAAACATTATTTGTTTCCTCTGTAAAACAATTTAACAAATGACTATTGACTTTAGATTTATTGTAGTGTTGTCATCATTACAACAAATGTAATACCCTCTCTGTGTTTGTGTTCTGGAAAGTTCTGTTTGTTTGTTGACCCACTGAACATTCCACAGAAATGCTAACCTAATATTGTTTTATGGTCTTCTATGTAATTTATTGTGAAAAAAGCTTGTTTATGAGACAGTTTTATCAGTGTTTTTAACTTTTGTGAACTACCGTTCTAGAAAGTTCTGCACAGAAGTTATTTTTCTCATCTGTGGAATCATTACATTTTTTTTCTTTTTCATGTAAAATTTATTGCATTTGTGTCAGTTTATTGTGTTGATCTCATTACTTCTTTGGACTTGTGTTCTAGAGAGTTCTACAATTAAGAAAAACTCATTCCTAGATTCTTCACAGTACTATTTGCCACAATGCAAATTTCTACAAATACCTTTTTTTTATTACACAGGGTTTCAATTTTAATGAATGGTTTTATAGAGATTTATTGCATCAAACCAATTTGTGATAAATGTTTTTTGAGAATATTCTAGAGAAGGCAAACATGATTTCATGATATTGACCTTCTTTATGCATTTGTGTCAGTATATTTTAATGATCTCATTATTTCTTTGGACTTGTGTTCTAGAGAGTTCTACAATACACAAATAATTCCTCTCAGTACTATCTGTCACAATGTAAATTTTTACAAACAGGGTTTCAATTTTGATGAATGGTTTTAGAGATTTATTACATCAATTTCCTGTCTAGAATTTGAAATAAATGGTTTTCAGAATATTCTAGAAAAGACTCATTACATGATATTGACTGTCGCTATTCAAAGATACCCATGTCATCTCTGCTATTTATTTTTATTGTACAAACGCAGGTTGGGTTTTAATTGATTCATCAGAGAAAAAAAATTGCATGGATGTTGTTTTTTTTACTTGTGAAAAAATACCCTTATACAAGCTTCACATTGTTACAACTGTAAAGACTTTCTCGGCATAGCTGTTTTTATATTATAATTATGTGTCTGTGTCAAAGGTTAATAACAATCAGTCAAAAGATAGCTGCAGTAATGGGAAACAAAGAAAGGTATACTTTATTTGATGGAATTCAGTCAGTTTCACCCTTCTAAATTTACTATTGGTGGAGTGATGTATAGATGTGCTGAAGAGTACATGATGTATTATAAGGCAAGCACATTTAAAGACTATATTACAGCCCCCCAAAAATATGGAGGTGAGATACCCCAAAGAAATGAAATGATTGGGCAGAAAGGTAAGGAATTTTAACAAACAAAAATGGTTGGCAAAATCCAAAGTCATTGTTAGAAAAGCTTCACTAGCAAAGGTTACTCAAAATTCAAAAATTGAAAGAAAAACTTTTGAAAACTGTAGGTACCATTCTTGTTGAGGCCAGCCCTTGGGACACGCTGTGGGGAATTGGTAGGCATGCCTCTGATCCTAAAAGTAAGTTTAAAAAGTATTGGAGGGGGAAAAACTGGTTAGGATATATACTTACAGATGTAAGAGATCAAATTTTAATATCACAATGTCTAGTTGTATAAACACAGGTTGGGGTTTTAATTGATTCACCAGTGTTAGTTACTACAACACTGTTATTGTTGTGGGGGTTTTTAAATCAAAAATGAAAGAAAAAACTTTCCTCAGATGATGCATTCAGCTATTCTAGAAAGTTTTAATCATCGTTCATGATCCTTATTTTTTGTTAAATTGATCAATTTTCTTGATCTTTGTCCCACTGAATATTACTTGCTTCTCTGTGCAGAACATCAGGTGCAGATGATGTGTTCAGTGAGTTATTTATCTCAACATTTTTCAACCCTATGAATTTGTATTCTAGAATCTATAATTCATGACTACAATATACAGACTGCCCTTATTTCAAAACTAAGCATATTTGTTTTCTCTCTGTAGAACAGTGTCTGTTTTTAACATTAAACAATTTGATAGTGTCATAATGATTTATTGCATTCAAATTGCTATGAATTCTCCCATTGAACATTATTCTATGTCTAGAAACACTGGGCGATTTTGACTTGATTGATTTCTTTTCCTAGTATATCAAATTTTTTTTATGTAAACTTTGTGGACTTGTGTTCTAGAAACTTCCTCTTAATATGTCTTCATCTGTCATCGCATTGCAAATTGCTTGAAATGGTTTACAATTAATGATTTATTGCAAATGGTCATGAGGCGTCCCACTGAACATTTTACAGAATACTGGGTGTTTTTTACTTTAATGATAAATATATTTTTTTGATGTAACCTTCGTGGACTTGTGTTCTAGAAACATTTCTTAATATATCTTCATCTGTCATCCCACTGTAAATTTCTTGCAATGAACTTTACAATTAATGATTTATTACATCTGTGTAAAATTGCTGTGAGGTGTCTCATTAAACATTTGTTTCTCCTTTCTGAAAATCATCATTCTGTTTTGACATTAATGCTATTCTAGAAAGTTTTACAAACGTCATTCCTCAATACATGCCATTTGTTTTCTCTCTACTAGAGATTTGGTTTTTGCACTTCTTGTCATAGTTTCTGTGTTCTAGAACTTTTTAATCATCCCCACATCTGTTGTCACATTGCAAATTTCCTGTAATTTTTTTGCAAAGTCAACTTTTTTCAGATCTTGTATAAAGAACGTGTGATGGCTATTAACTCCTCACACTTTACTGTGCTCCAAAGGGGAGTAATCTATTGAGGTGCAATTGTTGGTTTAAAGTTTTTGTGCTGGATAAATTAAACAGAGAGTTGTATTATTTCAATAACTTTATGTAAATAAATCAGATCTTATTGAAATTTGAGATATTTAGCAAAAATAAAGAAACAGTTTCAATTGTAAAGTCTGAGCTTATTAGACAGAACCCTATTGTAATACAGAATCAACACAATGTTTTAATTTTTAGATTTGTACACATTACTTTTAAATATTTTGTCAAAAATTCTAGAGGCTTTATATTTTTAAGAAAAGTTAATACAGTAAGTAATTACCATGGAATAGAAGATATAGTGAAATATTTTATATAGAACTACCTACAACCTTATCTAGTGAAATCATCAGTTGACCTAGTGATACTCAAAACTTTAAATTATCATTGGGAAATCAAAGTTTTATATCTCGGTGAGAAGCGAATGAACCATACAGAATTTCAAAAGTATTTTCAAAGAATACCAGACTTAGAAACAAAGGAACGTGTCTCTACTAAATACACAAGCAATAGTTCAGTATTCACCGTATACTCACAACAAAACAACTGTTTAAAAGTTACCAGTTGCACCAAACAGATCGAAACAGTACAGAGAATCAACAGAATTTTCCTTTCAGTTAGCCAGGACACCACCATGAATACATACTTAACACAAGCATTTGTAATGAAGTACCTTCAGACTTTAGCTCACGTTTTGTGGGAGGATATAAATTTCTCTTTTCTCACAGATTACTACACGTATTTCTATCAAACATTCAATATCACTGATGAACCAACACTATATAAAAAATTAAAGGATATGTTCATCGAATCTCTTGAAGAGACAGATAATCAAGGTAGAAATATGGTTTCCTTTAATTCTATAGACAGATTTATGGACAGTGTGTCGGACGAAGCAACATGGACAAATTTGAAGATTACTTGAACTGTTTACAACAAGCGTACGAAGACTACTGCAACATTTTTTCAGAAGAAAATGGAATGGATTGCCTAATAAAAGTAAAAAACTCTGATGCAGAATTAGGTGTAAAAACATTGCTAGTTAACGATAATATGTCCGTGTGTCAAGAGTGAACGTGCTTTACAAACATAGCCTACAGGGACAATGGAGATTTCTTCAAATGATGAATCAGATATTTCGTGTGAACAGATACAATGTTGTTCATACTGTTCCAAGGACAAGGTTTTGGTGAAAGGGAAAACCTACTGTCACGACTGTAAAAGTAATTGCTTCAGGGAATGTAAATGCTGCAAGTGACCGTTCCACAATGAAAAATACTTCACTTACTCGAAGAGTAGATGTAACTCTTGTCACAAGAAATACTTAAACGAGAAGGTTAAACGAGAGCAAAGAAAGAGGAAACCCATGGAAGACCCTGAACAACAACAAAACTTTTGAAGTGGAGAAGGCGGAAGAAAAAAGCCCGTGTGAAAAAAGGAAGATAATAGGTTTCCTGCCAGTGTTCTGTTTAGGACAGAAGTTAGAAAACCATGAAATTCAACATAACTAATAATACTGTCATTATCACCTGTTGTGAAACTGAAAAAAGCAGAAAGACCAAACTGACCAATCAGAGGTAGGAAAGAAAGGGTGTTGTTCATTTGTCTTAAGATTTAGATACACAAAAGAATGAGCAGCAAAACAGACATTTTACTGAGGAAATTGTATTACGATGTCAAGAAACCAAGTTCATTTTCAAACAGCTACAAACTTTTTAAAGCGGCAAAGAGGAAAAACAGAAATATAACACTCTCCATGGTTCAAGATTTCTAAGCTGGGGAAGATGTTTATACACTACACAAACCAACCAGAAAACCTATGAAATACAGAAAGACTATAGTAGTATGTAATGACTTAACTTTTGCCTCATTTTATGGCCTTACTTTTACCCTCAATGAACTTTTACCCTCACCTAAAAATGAGGCAAAACTTAACCCAACTTTTAACCAAATTATCCTAAAACCAGGCAAGTTAGTACTGTGAGGTTGAATATGTCCAGGAATGATTTTTAAAAGGCTATGTCCAGGAATTAAACAGTGAAAAAAGTTTTAAGAGTTCCTAGTATTGTACTACGGCACCACAGACATTTCTTTAGTTGTTCTACACACCTCTCACAACACAACAGATGTCAACAAGGTAGAAGAACCATTGTAATATCACCATCCATACAAATCTTACAAGCTGGTGCTGTATCTAATCTCTTGTTCTCCTGAATAACTTGTTCATCTTCAATTTCAAATATTGCATCCAATAAATCCACGGTTGTAATGGTATTGCCTTTCAACTTTTCCAACCCGTCTCTTATTAATTTATCAGAAAATCCTAACTGACGTACAATCTTCTCTGCACTTTTATCTACCGAACACTGAGTCACATTAGTGTAATCCTGGTTTAAAATTTCGATGGCCCTCACTTTAGGAAATTTACAAAATGGAAAATGTTTAAGATGTTCTTTCAAAGGAATATCTCCTGTAACCCAATTATACATAATTCCACCACAGAAGGCACATTTCACCCTGTCTCCTGGTCCGCAATAGAATAACCCCGCTTTAACTAAATCAACTGGCGACACAATTTCATCCTTTGACCATTTATCCAAGAAGCTAGCCAAACGAAGACCTTCTGATGTATATTGATCATCTAAATCTTCTACCATTTTAATTGTGTTAAAAATCATTACCAAATCCTTGTCACACATGGAATTAACTGTACTTCATCTTTTGATCATTTATACCTCTAAGAAGCTAGCCAAATCAAAACCCTCTGATGTATACAACTTGTTAAAATTTTTAGTCATTTCATGTATTTTCCTGGTTAAATCTTCCCACAAAATCACATGGACAAATGAGCTACACAGAAAAGCTGGGGTTTCCTTTTTTAAATTCTTCACTTTGACCTCAAAGAATCACAAAATCTCAAACACTTAAGACTTATCACATGTAAGCAATCCACCATATACATAATTGAAATTGGATTTCAGAATCTATTTTTGGTTTCATCGGATGGCATATTTTAATATTTCCTTCTACATATAATAAAATCATTTTTTGTTAATTTTAACCAAATATCCACTTTTGCTTTCAGACTGTGATCCTTTTCTGTTGACAGATACAAATTCCTGAGAAACAACAAACTGAATGTGTAAAATAAAACAAACACATCCAAGTTACTATTCCCAGGGCTGCACTCATTGCAGACTTGTCATATGTAAACAATCCACTCTCTGTATATTTAATAATTAGATTACATAATCCAATTTTTATTTTTTCATTAGATGATATATTTTAATATTTCCTTCTTGTTTTGTTTCATTTTAACCAAATATCCACTTTTGTTTTTCAGTCTTTTTAGTTGACAGATAAAAAATCCCAAGAAACAGCAACTGAATGTGTAAAATAAATGAAACACACATCCAAGTCACTATTCCCAGGGCTGCACTCATTGCCTCTCCCTGAAATAGAGAGAAAAGAAATAACGACTGGTTAATACACATATATTTTATCTCTAGAAACTAAATTTCATTTTCAATTATGCTTGTTTTAAATATATCCAATATTGTTTATACTTGTTGAATGTTACATGCTGATACATTTACATAATTAACGGAATCTTTTTTAACAACTGAATGAAAGTAATAATGAACATCTTACCTTTTTCTTAAAAGCTTGCCACTGTTTGGTACTTTATAGTACAGAACCTTAACCATCTGTATGTACTTGTTTGTTTTTTTTTGTCCTATCAACTACCTGTTGTGATATGGCCTATACAATTTGTTGAAAGTGACAATAAAGGCAATTAAATAAATACATGTGGAAAGACCTTAAATAAAACATTTTAAATTTCTAAAAGTTTATTTTTTGTTCTAAAATTTAAAAAAAAATACTAATTTTGTTCAAAATAAATAAAGTCTTTCTTTTTATATTATTTCATCCTTTTTCTTTTCTTTCATTCTGAAAAAAACAGAAAGAATAAAAATAACAATCTTGTTAGTAAAACATAATTACTAATTAAATGTTATATATAAAAACTGAAATTTACACACAAAATCACCTAAAACAAGAAAAATTTACTAACCAAATTAGAAATACCCATAGTGAAACCATGAAATATGGAAAACAAATGGATTATACTTACCATTCTTTTTCTTTTGTGCTGTTTTAAATATAAAGCAACAATCATACAGATAAATGCTCCAAACAAAAAAAACAACATGCATATGTATGGTAAAAAGAAAATAAAGAATAAATAAATAATGTAATAAAGAAGGTTATTTATATTAAATTTACATGTTCAAAGTTATTTATATTACATTTTACATTTTCAAAGCTTAACTTTTTTTAAAAAAAGAAGCTGATCAATCAACTTACTTAGGTTTTATGTCCTCTGAAATAAAGGAAAAAATTATAGATATAATATACATTATCATTGTGATATGTATAACATGTTACTCAGTTTATTTAGGAAGCACTTTTAGGAATACATTAGTTATTAATAATATCCTATAATCAGAAAACAAAACTGAGTTTCAACAATCAATTATATATCATTGTATCCTGAATATCACACATATACTTAATAAAAACTTTATGAGTGAAAACAATGAAGACTAATAAGTAATGCTGTTTTCTGGGGAGTTGTAAAAAACAAAACACTATTATTTCTGTACTGGATAATTCTGACAAAGATACTGTTTCTCTTCTGAAACAAAACAAAACACACAAATACATCTACACTGGATGACACAATAATTAAATCTTATAGCTGATAAGTTACTCATCTACATGTAAAGTGTCAAAAACAGTCAAATGATATTTAAACAATCTACTAAAGCTTTATTTGTATACAAAAAGTGAAAGTTATACTTACTGCTCTTTATCCCATGGTCTGATACACACACTCATATAGGTTTTATGTAACATACCTATTCACATTGTTATATATTCATAGAAAGAAATTTATCAAACATTCTTAATAGATGACAAATATTAGAGAAACTTACTTAAACACTCAGTCTGGATCTAAAATAGAGAAAAAATATATCAATGTAGTTACTTTAACAATATACTAGAATACCAAACTTTAGTGAATAGCATATATATATATATTTTTTAAAAATTCTGTGAGCAGAAAAAACAGATTTGTCTCGAAATAATTCTCATTGTTTTTTATACATTGTACATTCATGTTAACAATCTTACAGAAAAAAAATGATTAGTATAATAATGAATTCATACAAGATTTTCTGAACTGTGAGGAAACCTAGTACAATCAATATTGGATAACATACGCATGTTTTTAGGTGATAAGTTATCTACATATGTAAAGTTTACATGAAAGCATACTTACAGCACTATCCACCACAAAAAACTTTAAAACAACAATTGTACCTCAGTAGATTACTCTCCTTTGCAACTGATGAATCTTCATTACTAAAATATACTTACATTGACATTTATATTGGTTTGCTGAAAAAAAGAGAAAGGAAGGTAGGAATTAGTCATATAACACATATGAAATAACTAATTTTGAACTAACAAATTTTCTTATTTAGAACTCCATAATCTTGTAGTTAGCAATTTTAGTTTATAAAGGTCCACACTTTTGCATTTTTGTTCAATGAACTGACAAGTTGTAATGCAATAAAGATTTTAAATATGTTTGAAAGACACTTGTTCTAATTTTTCTATAACCTACTGATATTTAAAAAGGCTTAGAAACTGTATAAATATTATTAAAATACCTACCCGAATTTGGCTGTGCTTGATAACCTATAAAAAGAAACACTTGTTATATATAAGACATAGCTCAAACAATTTAATGTGTGCATACTAAGAACATGTGTATGATGAAAATATGACCCTAATTTTCAATATAATATTTTGTACCACTTTTAAAAAGTTATTTGACATAGAAACCCTTTCAAAGCTAACTTTATTTTTTGTTTTATGGAAGAAAATATAAATTTGTATTTTCTGTCTACTAAATATGGTAAAAATAAGTAATTTGTTGATTTTTAATGGAATTAAAGACATATTAGAACCAAAATTCAGATTATACTGATCAACATGAAAGTTAAATTAGATTGAACTGTCAGAAAATGTGAAATGCAGCTGTAAAATGTGATAATTTTTAAACGTGTAAGTGATTGATGATAAGAGTTCAGTTTCATCCTCAATAAAATAACCTCAATGTGACATAGTAATTTGAGGGAAAATGTTGGCGCAACACCTCTTTTTTTCTCCTTTTGGTGCAATATCTACTATCTTATTACTATATAGTATTCACATTAGAATATCATCAAATGAAATATTTGTAACTGTTCAAAAGTGATTTACATATATATTTAAAACAGCAAATAGGTGACAAACATCTATATTAATTACAATACCATTTTTTTTACCTCACAACATTGTAATTAAAACGCATAAAATTTTTGACAACCGAGAAATCTCACAAAATCCTTTCAAACAACTGATACAGGTAAAATGTAATGTCAGTAAATGGATAATAAATGAGTAAAACCAACCAGTCTGAATTCTTGATGTATTTTATGATTATTTTATATTTCATAAAGAAAGTAGTCTTAGTAATGAGTAACAAAGGTTTAATACTATGAAAAATTAAACATCTATCTGTGTACAAGAAAACTTATTCATACAGAGATCGCATGAATGGCTAGACTAATGAGCAATCTCCTATCAATAAAAGTTTCTAGATAACAGGATGAATTAAAGTTTGCAGAATCACTGTAGATATTACTTTACACATTTTTTTCTATATTGTTCAAAAAAGATACCTTGTAAAAATGTAACCTATTGCAAAGTATATAAAAAAACAAATAATAATGTAATTTCTTACCTATATTTACATCCTTTTCTATTTTCTGAAGAAAAAAGAAAAGTGTGAAACTTTTATATAGTGTTCAACATAAGGATAAAAAGTGTTACAATCACAAGTAATCTAAATTGTTTAAATATTTCTAAAAGTGAGGAAATTAAAAAAACACACTTACCAACTTTGGATTTTTTTTCTTCTCTCTACAAAAATAATGGGTAACTTATTTCAAAGTGGTGTTATTGATTAAAATGTGTCACTTGAAGCACCATTTATCCTCTTGTGACATGACAGTTAATACAACAAAAAACTTAAGGTGGGTAAAAGAGAACTGCATTACTCTGCATAATACACATTACAATACAGTTAATTTAATAAATGATTTTCTGTTTAAGTATAACATTTTTATCACTCTTATAGATACAACACCTTAATTACTTAAAATGTTTTTAAAAGATATATGCATGCTATGAAACATCCAGGAAAAAAGCAATTAATTAGTAAAAACACCTATTTCTATTTTGTTTTTAAGGTGTAACATGTAAAATTGAAATTTTCAAAAATATTGTGATTTAAATTGACTTGTATAAAAATTAAAGTTAATAAAATTTCTAAAATTATACATCTGTCACCAATCATTCTGTATACCAAATTAAAGACCTAGTTTACACTCTCTAAAAATCTCCAACACATACATATATACAGCTGTATTTTGTAGCTGAAGACAATAATAATATATAATCATATGTGGAAAATACCTTTCTTCTGTATCCACTTTACGCGGTCTTAAGTTGTATCTATCCGTGTATGCAAAAAAATAAAAAACACTTGAACTAAAAATTACTCCAACCTTATTTTTCTAAAATTAAATGCACTAAACCTCCTTCTTATTACAACTTACATTTTTTTAATTTCTCCAACTGAGTCGCAAAGCGCATGGAATGCACCTTTTAAAGGAAAAGATGATGCAATAATGATACCTGGATACAGTAATAACCCTGTTTTTAAAAGATAGGAGTCAATTTTCTCTAAGTTTTACTAAAAGGTATTGCTTTTGCTCTAACTAAACTTGAACCTACCTGTCCTGTCACACAGTGTGAAGTCTATATATATATTACTGAAGTATCACTTTTTTAGATTAACCATTACTTTTTGCAGTAACTTGTTTTGTGTTGTTTTTGATTTTCAGAGAGCAAAATATTACAACTTACAATTTTCTAAATCAATGTGCAACAGCTACTGTTGTAATATATCAGAATCTGTGAACACCCTGCATTGATCTAATGTTATAAAACTGACAATTTAGTAAAAATAAAACTGTTTTCCCAATTATCTTGAAATCTTTGAAAAAAATTAAAAATTGTCAGTCAACATCTTTTAACACAAATTATTCTGAACTATGATATTGTAATTTACACCAACTGTACCATCATGGCAATCTACAACAAAGGTGTGACATTTTATGGAAGTATATACATGTCTTGAATGCATATATAATTGGTGAAATGTCAAAGAAATTACTTATTATAAAAATTCCATTAACACTTTCCATGTGTTGGTTCATTTAGTTAGCTATGTGAAAACAATTAGAGTCAAATATAAAAATGAATGACCCTTAGAATGTAATGGTATTGAGACATCAATGACTTATAAGCCATTCATGTAAATGTGAAAACAATAAATATGAAAAGTTTACTAACTTAAGCAAATCATACAAGAACACTTAATTTTGTTGGTCCGTTTTCACTCTCCACAGAAATCTTAACACTTTTTTTTCAAATGAAATGAAAAATAAGAAACAAATGATACTAGAACACTTAACTTTGTTGGTTCCTTTTTACTCTCCATAGAAATCTTAACTGTATTCTTCACAATTCAAACTTGAACCATCATCATCCTTTGGCACCCTACTGAACAATAAGCCTTCAATTTTTTTTCTTCAGATATTTATTAAAATCTGTGCAATTGTTCTGGAATGTTCTACAAATGGGTGTGTCCCACTGAACATTATTCATTTGCTCTGTAAGCCAACTTTAACAAAGAACTATTGACAGATTTATTGTAGTGTTGTCATTATTATAACAAATGTAATAACCTCTCTGTGCTTGTGTTCTGGAAACTTCTGTTTGTATGTTGACCCACTGAACATTCTACAGAAATATAAACCTAATATTGTTTTTATGATCTTCTATGTAATTTATTGCGTTTATGAGACAGTTTTTATCAGTGTTTTTTAAATTTTGTAAACTACCATTCTAGCAAGTTCTACACAGAAGTTCTCATCTGTGGAGTCATTACAAGTTTTTTTAGTCATTGCAAGTTCATATAAAATGTATTGCATTTGTGTCAGTTTAGTACCCTGATCTCATTACTTCTTTGGACTTGTGTTCTAGAGAGTTCTACAACACACAAACATTTTTCTCAGTACTATCTGTCACAATGCAAATTTCTTCACAAAACAAGGTTTCAAATTTGATGAATCATATTAAAGATTTATTACATCAATATTTAGAATTTGTAATTAATGCTTTTGAGAATATTCTAGAAAAGACTCATTTCTATTCAAAGACACCCATGCCATGTCTGCTATTAAAATTTTTTTCTTACAAACACAGGCTGGGTTTAAATTGATTCATCAGAGGAAAGAAAGTCTGAGCTTATGCAAGGTTCACATTGTTACGACTGTAAAGACACAGCTGCTTTTTTTAAAAAACATTATATTTATGTGTCTGTGTGAAAGGTTAATAACCAACCGGTCAAAAGATAGCTGCAGTAGTAATGGGAGACAAAGAAAGGTATACCTTATTTTATGGAATTCAGTCACCTTTCAGTCAGTTTCACCCTTCTAAATTTACTATTGACGGAGTAATGTATAGATGTGCTGAACAGTATATGATGTATTGTAAGGCAATCGCATTTAAAGACTATATTACAGCCCGAAAAATTATGGAGGTGAAAGACCCCAAAGTAATGAAAAGATTGGGTAGGAAGGTAAGGAATTTTAACAAACAAAGATGGCTGGCAAAATCCAAAGCCATTGTTAGAAAAGCTTCACTAGCAAAGTTTACTCAAAATTCAAAATTGAAAGAAAAACTTTTGGAAACTGCAGGTACCATTCTTGTTGAGGCCAGCCCTTGGGACACAGTATGGGGAATTGGTAGGTATGCTTCTGATCCTAAAAGTAAGTTTAAAAAATATTGGAGGGGGAAAAACTGGTTAGGATTTATACTTACAGATGTAAGAGATCAAATTTTAATGTCATAATGTACAAACACAGGTTGGGTTTTTTATTAATTGATTCACCAATGCTAATTACTACAGAACATCAGGTGCAATTCCTTTTATCTCAACCCCTATGAACTTATATTCTAGAATCCATAATTCATGACTATAATATATAGACTGCCCCATATTTCAAAAGCCAAGCATTTTCGGATTTCTCTTTGTAAAACAGTATCTGGTGGTCTTTCTTTTAACATTTGATAGTGTCTTAAAGATTTATTGCATTCAAATTGCTATGAATTCTCCCATTCAACATTGTTCTGTGTGTAGAAACACTCGGGGCGTTTTGACTTGATTGATTTCTTTTGCTATTAAATTTTTTTCATGATGTAAACTTTGCGGACTTGTGTTATAGAAACTTCCTCTTAATATGTCTCCATCTGTTGTTGCATTGCAAATTGCTTGAAATGGTTTACAATTAATGATTTATTGAAAATGGTCATGAGGCGTCCTACTGAACATTTTTACAGAATACTGGGTGTTTTTGGCATGTAACCTTTGTGGACTTGTGTTCTACAAAACTTTTCTCAATATATCTCCATCTGTAGTCGCACTGCAAATTTCTTGCAATGAACTTTATAATTAATGATTTATTACATCTGTGTGAAATTGCTGTGAGGTGTCTCACTAAACATTAATTGCTTTATAGGTTGTTTTGACATTAATGTTATGGCCCTCACTTTAGCAAATTTACAAAATGGAAAATGTTTAAGATGTTCTTTCAAAGGAATATCTCCTGTAACCCAATTATACATAATTCCACCACAGAAGGCACATTTCACCCTGTCTCCTGGTCCGCAATAGAATAACCCCGCTTTAACTAAATCAACTGGCGACACAATTTCATCCTTTGACCATTTATCCAAGAAGCTAGCCAAACGAAGACCTTCTGATGTATATTGATCATCTAAACCTTCTACCATTTTAATTGTGTTAAAAATCATTACCAAATCCTTGTCACACATGGAATTAACTGTACTTCATCTTTTGGTCATTTATACCTCCAAGAAGCTAGCCAAATGAAAACCCTCTGATGTATACAACTTGTTAAATTTTTAGTCATTTCATGTATTTTCCTGGTTAAATCTTCCCACAAAATCACATGGACAAATGAGCTACACAGAAAAGCTGGGGTTTCTTTTTTAAATTCTTCACTTTGACCTCAAAGAATCACAACATCTCAAACACTTAAGACTTATCACATGTAAGCAATCCACCATATACATAATTGAAATTGGATTTCAGAATCTATTTTTGGTTTCATCGGATGGCATATTTTAATATTTCCTTCTACATATAATAAAATCATTTTTTGTTAATTTTAACCAAATATCCACTTTTACTTTTAGACTGTGATCCTTTTCTGTTGACAGATAAAAATTCCCGAGAAACAACAAACTGAATGTGTAAAATAAAACAAACACATCCAAGTTACTATTCCCAGGGCTGCACTCATTGCAGATTTGTCATATGTAAACAATCCACTCTCTGTATATTTAATAATTAGATTACATAATCCAATTTTTATTTTTTCATTAGATGATATATTTTAATATTTCCTTCTTGTTTTGTTTCATTTTAACCAAATATCCACTTTTGTTTTTCAGTCTTTTTAGTTGACAGATAAAAAATCCCAAGAAACAGCAACTGAATGTGTAAAATAAATGAAACACACATCCAAGTCACTATTCCCAGGGCTGCACTCATTGCCTCTCCCTGAAATAGAGAGAAAAAGAAATAACGACTGGTTAATACACATATATTTTATCTCTAGAAACTAAATTTCATTTTCAATTATGCTTGTTTTAAATATATCCAATATTGTTTATACTTGTTGAATGTTACATGCTGATACATTTACATAATTAACGGAATCTTTTTTAACAACTGAATGAAAGTAATAATGAACATCTTACCTTTTTCTTAAAAGCTTGCCACTGTTTGGTACTTTATAGTACAGAACCTTAACCACCTGTATGTACTTGTTTTTTTTGTCCTATCAACTACCTGTTGTGATATGACCTATACAATTTGTTGAAAGTGACAATAAAGGCAATTAAATAAATACATGTAGAAAGACCTTAAATAAAACATTTTAAATTTCTAAAAGTTTATTTTTTGTTCTAAAATTTAAAAAAAAATACTAATTTTGTTCAAAATAAATAAAGTCTTTCTTTTTATATTATTTCATCCTTTTTCTTTTCTTTCATTCTGAAAAAAAACAGAAAGAATAAAAATAACAATCTTGTTAGTAAAACATATTACTAATTAAATGTTATATATAAAAACTGAAATTTACACACAAAATCACCTAAAACAAGAAAAATTTACTAACCAAATTAGAAATACCCATAGTGAAACCATGAAATATGGAAAACAAATGGATTATACTTACCATTCTTTTTCTTTTGTGCTGTTTTAAATATAAAGCAACAATCATACAGATAAATGCTCCAAACAAAAAAAACAACATGCATATGTATGGTAAAAAGAAAATAAAGAATAAATAAATAATGTAATAAAGAAGGTTATTTATATTAAATTTACATGTTCAAAGTTATTTATATTACATTTTACATTTTCAAAGCTTAACTTTTTTTAAAAAAAGAAGCTGATCAATCAGCTTACTTAGGTTTTATGTCCTCTGAAATAAAGGAAAAAATTATAGATATAATATACATTATCATTGCGATATGTATAACATGTTACTCAGTTTATTTAGGAAGCACTTTTAGGAATACATTAGTTATTAATAATATCCTATAATCAGAAAACAAAACTGAGTTTCAACAATCAATTATATATCATTGTATCCTGAATATCACACATATACTTAATAAAAACTTTATGAGTGAAAACAATGAAGACTAATAAGTAATACTGTTTTCTGGGGAGTTGTAAAAAACAAAACACTATTATTTCTGTACTGGATAATTCTGACAAAGATACTGTTTCTCTTCTGAAACAAAACAAAACACACAAATACATCTACACTGGATGACACAATAATTAAATCTTATAGCTGATAAGTTACTCATCTACATGTAAAGTGTCAAAAACAGTCAAATGATATTTAAACAATCTACTAAAGCTTTATTTGTATACAAAAAGTGAAAGTTATACTTACTGCTCTTTATCCCATGGTCTGATACACACACTCATATAGGTTTTATGTAACATACCTATTCACATTGTTATATATTCATAGAAAGAAATTTATCAAACATTCTTAATAGATGACAAATATTAGAGAAACTTACTTAAACACTCAGTCTGGATCTAAAATAGAGAAAAAATATATCAATGTAGTTACTTTAACAATATACTAGAATACCAAACTTTAGTGAATAGCATATATATATATATTTTTTGAAAATTCTGTGAGCAGAAAAAACAGATTTGTCTCGAAATAATTCTCATTGTTTTTTATACATTGTACATTCACGTTAACAATCTTACAGAAAAAAAAATGATTAGTATAATAATGAATTCATACAAGATTTTCTGAACTGTGAGGAAACCTAGTACAATCAATATTGGATAACATAAGCATGTTTTTTAGGTGAGAAGTTATCTACATATGTATAGTTTACCTGAAAGCATACTTACAGCACTATCCACCACAAAAAACTTTAAAACAACAACTGTACCTCAGTAGATTACTCTCCTTTGCAACTGATGAATCTTCATTACTAAAATATACTTACATTGACATTTATATTGGTTTGCTGAAAAAAAAGAGAAAGGAAGGTAGGAATTAGTCATATAACACATATGAAATAACTAATTTTGAACTAACAAATTTTCTTATTTAGAACTCCATGATCTTATAGTTAGCAATTTTAGTTTATAAAGGTCCTCACTTTTGCATTTTTGTTCAATGAACTGACAAGTTGTAATGCAATAAAGATTTTAAATATGTTTGAAAGACACTTGTTCTAATTATTCTATAACCTACTGATATTTAAAAAAAGCTTAGAAACTGTATAAATATTATTAAAATACCTACCCAAATTTGGCTGTGCTTGATAACCTCTAAAAAGAAACACTTGTTATATGTAAGACATAGCTCAAACAATTTAATGTGTGCATACTAAGAACATGTGTATGATGAAAATATGACCCTAATTTTCAATATAATATTTTGTACCACTTTTAAAAAGTTATTTGACATAGAAACCCTTTCAAAGCTAACTTTATTTTTTGTTTTATGGAAGAAAATATAAATTTGTATTTTCTGTCTACTAAATATGGTAAAAATAAGTAATTTGTTGATTTTTAATGGAATTAAAGACATATTAGAACCAAAATTCAGATTATACTGATCAACATGAAAGTTAAATTAGATTGAACTGTCAGAAAATGTGAAATGCAGCTGTAAAATGTGATAATTTTTAAACGTGTAAGTGATTGATGATAAGAGTTCAGTTTTATCCTCAATAAAATAACCTCAATGTGACATAGTAATTTGAGGGAAAATGTTGGAGCAACACCTCTTTTTTTCTCCTTTTGGTGCAATATCTACTATCTTATTACTATATAGTATTCACATTAGAATATCATCAAATGAAATATTTGTAACTGTTCAAAAGTGATTTACATATATATTTAAAACAGCAAATAGGTGACAAACATCTATATTAATTATAATACCATTTTTTTACCTCACAACATTGTAATTAAAAAGCATGAAATTTTTGACAACCGAGAAATCTCACAAAGTCCTTTCAAACAACTGATACAGGTAAAATGTAATGTCAGTAAATGGATAATAAATGAGTAAAACCAACCAGTCTGAAATCTTGATGTATTTTATGATTATTTTATATTTCATAAAGAAAGTAGTCTTAGTAATGAGTAACAAAGGTTTAATACTATAAAAAATTAAACATCTATCTGTGTACAAGAAAACTTATTCATACAGAGATCGCATGAATGGCTAGACTAATGAGCAATCTCCTATCAATAAAAGTTTCTAGATAACAGGATGAATTAAAGTTTGCAGAATCACTGTAGATATTACTTTACACATTTTTTTCTATATTGTTCAAAAAAGATACCTTGTAAAAATGTAACCTATTGCAAAGTATATAAAAAAACAAATAATAATGTAATTTCTTACCTATATTACATCCTTTTCTATTTTCTGAAGAAAAAAGAAAAGTGTGAAACTTTTATATAGTGTTCAACATAAGGATAAAAGGTGTCACAATCACAAATAATCTAAATTGTTTAAATATTTCTAAAAGTGAGGAAATTAAAAAAACACACTTACCAACTTTGGATTTTTTTTCTTTTCTCTACAAAAATAATGGGGTAACTTATTTCAAAGTGGTGTTATTGATTAAAATGTGTCACTTGAAGCACCATTTATCCTCTTGTGACATGATGGTTAATATAACAAAAAACTTAAGGTGGGTAAAAGAGAACTGCATTACTCTGCATAATACACATTACAATACAGTTAATTTAATAAATGATTTTCTGTTTAAGTATAACATTTTTATCACTCTTATAGATACAACACCTTAATTACTTAAAATGTTTTTAAAAGATATATGCATGCTATGAAACATCCAGGAAAAAAGCAATTAATTAGCAAAAATACCTATTTCTATTTTGTTTTTAAGGTGTAACATGTAAATTTTCAAAAATATTATGATTTAAATTGACTTGTATAAAAATTAAAGTTAATAAAATTTTTAAAATTATACATCTGTCACCAATCATTCTGTATACCAAATTAAAGACCTAGTTTACACTCTCTAAAAATCTCCAACACATACATATATACAGCTGTATTTTGTAGCTAAAGACAATAATAATACATAATCATATGTGGAAAATACCTTTCTTCTGTATCCACTTTACGCGGTCTTATGTTGTATCTATCCCTGTATGCAAAAAAATAAAACACACTTGAACTAAAAATTACTCCAACCTTATTTTTCTAAAATTAAATGCACTAAACTTCCTTCTTATTACAACTTACATTTTTTTAAATTTCTCCAACTGAGTCGCAAAGTGCATGGAATGCACCTTTTAAAGGAAAAGATGACGCAATAATGATACCTGGATACAGCAATAACCCTGTTTTTAAAAGATAGGAGTCAATTTTCTCTAAGCTTTACTAAAAGGTATTGCTTTTGCTCTAACTAAACTTGAACCTACCTGTCCTGTCACACAGTGTGAAGTCTATATATATATTACTGAAGTATCACTTTTTTAGATTAACCATTATTTTTTGCAGTAACTTGTTTTGTGTTGTTTTTGATTTTCAGAGAGCAAAATATTACAACTTACAATTTTCCAAATCAATGTGCAACAGCTACTGTTGTAATATATCAGAATCTGTGAACACCCTGCATTGATCTAATGTTATAAAACTAACAATTTTTATGGAAATTTACAACACAGATAAATCCCTCAAGAATTATCAAAAATAAATTTTTCATGATTTTTCTCTTGTGTTAAATATATGGTTTTAAACATTTTACGTAAACTACCTTACATTCACAGTAAGTAAAAATAAAACTGTTTTCCCCATTATCTTGAAATCTTTGAAAAAAATTAAAAATTGTCAGTCAACATCTTTTAATACAAATTATTCTGAACTATGATATTGTAATTTACACCAACTGTACCATCATGGCAATCTACAACAAAGGTGTGACATTTTATGGAAGTATATACATGTCTTGAAGGCATATATAATTGGTGAAATGTCAAAGAAATTACTTATTATAAAAATTCCATTAACACTTTCCATGTGTTGGTTCATTTAGTTAGCTATGTGAAAACAATTAGAGTCAAATATAAAAATGAATGAATAAAAACATCAAACACCCTTAGAATGTAATGGTATTGAGACATCAATGACTTATAAGCCATTCATGTAAATGTGAAAACAGTAAATATGAAAAGTTTACTAACTTAAGCAAATCATACAAGAACACTTAATTTTGTTGGTCCGTTTTCACTCTCCACAGAAATCTTAACACTATTTTTTCAAATGAAATGAAAAATAAGAAACAAATGATACTAGAACACTTAACTTTGTTGGTTCCTTTTTACTCTCCATAGAAATCCTAACTGTATTCTTCACAATTCAAACTTGAACCATCATCATCCTTTGGCACCCTACTGAACAATAAGCCTTCAATTCTTTTTCTTCAGATATTTATTAAAATCTGTGCAATTGTTCTGGAATGTTCTACAAACGGGTGTGTCCCACTGAACATTATTCATTTGCTCTGTAAGCCAACTTTAACAAAGAACTATTGACAGATTTATTGTAGTGTTGTCATTATTATAACAAATGTAATAACCTCTCTGTGCTTGTGTTCTGGAAACTTCTGTTTGTATGTTGACCCACTGAACATTCTACAGAAATACAAACCTAATATTGTTTTTATGATCTTCTATGTAATTTATTGCGTTTATGAGACAGTTTTTATCAGTGTTTTTTAAATTTTGTAAACTATCGTTCTAGCAAGTTCTACACAGAAGTTCTCATCTGTGGAGTCATTACAAGTTTTTTTAGTCATTGCAAGTTCATGTAAAATGTATTGCATTTGTGTCAGTTTAGTACCCTGATCTCATTACTTCTTTGGACTTGTGTTCTAGAGAGTTCTACAACACACAAAAATTTTTCTCAGTACTATCTGTCACAATGCAAATTTCTTCACAAAACAAGGTTTCAAATTTGATGAATCATATTAAAGATTTATTACATCAATATTTAGAATTTGTAATTAATGCTTTTGAGAATATTCTAGAAAAGACTCATTTCTATTCGAAGACACCCATGCCATGTCTGCTATTAAAATTTTTTTCTTACAAACACAGGCTGGGTTTAAATTGATTCATCAGAGGAAAGAAAATCTGAGCTTATGCAAGGTTCACATTGTTACGACTGTAAAGACACAGCTGCTTTTTTTAAAAACATTATATTTATGTGTCTGTGTGAAAGGTTAATAACCAACCGGTCAAAAGATAGCTGCAGTAGTAATGGGAGACAAAGAAAGGTATACCTTATTTTATGGAATTCAGTCACCTTTCAGTCAGTTTCACCCTTCTAAATTTACTATTGACGGAGTAATGTATAGATGTGCTGAACAGTATATGATGTATTGTAAGGCAATCGCATTTAAAGACTATATTACAGCCCGAAAAATTATGGAGGTGAAAGACCCCAAAGTAATGAAAAGATTGGGTAGGAAGGTAAGGAATTTTAACAAACAAAGATGGCTGGCAAAATCCAAAGCCATTGTTAGAAAAGTTTCACTAGCAAAGTTTACTCAAATTTCAAAATTGAAAGAAAAACTTTTGGAAACTGCAGGTACCATTCTTGTTGAGGCCAGCCCTTGGGACACAGTATGGGGAATTGGTAGGTATGCTTCTGACCCTAAAAGTAAGTTTAAAAAATATTGGAGGGGGAAAACTGGTTAGGATTTATACTTACAGATGTAAGAGATCAAATTTTAATGTCATAATGTACAAACACAGGTTGGGTTTTTTATTAATTGATTCACCAGTGCTAATTACTACAGAACATCAGGTGCAATTCCTTTTATCTCAACCCCTATGAACTTATATTCTAGAATCCATAATTCATGACTATAATATATAGACTGCCCCATATTTCAAAAGCCAAGCATATTCGGATTTCTCTTTGTAAAACAGTATCTGGTGGTCTTTCTTTTAACATTTGATAGTGTCTTAAAGATTTATTGCATTCAAATTGCTATGAATTCTCCCATTCAACATTGTTCTGTGTGTAGAAACACTCGGGGCGTTTTGACTTGATTGATTTCTTTTGCTATTAAATTTTTTTTCATGATGTAAACTTTGCGGACTTGTGTTATAGAAACTTCCTCTTAATATGTCTCCATCTGTTGTCGCATTGCAAATTGCTTGAAATGGTTTACAATTAATGATTTATTGAAAATGGTCATGAGGCGTCCTACTGAACATTTTTACAGAATACTGGGTGTTTTTGGCATGTAACCTTTGTGGACTTGTGTTCTACAAAACTTTTCTCAATATATCTCCATCTGTAGTCGCACTGCAAATTTCTTGCAATGAACTTTATAATTAATGATTTATTACATCTGTGTGAAATTGCTGTGAGGTGTCTCACTAAACATTAATTGCTTTATAGGTTGTTTTGACATTAATGTTATGGCCCTCACTTTAGCAAATTTACAAAATGGAAAATGTTTAAGATGTTCTTTCAAAGGAATATCTCCTGTAACCCAATTATACATAATTCCACCACAGAAGGCACATTTCACCCTGTCTCCTGGTCCGCAATAGAATAACCCCGCTTTAACTAAATCAACTGGCGACACAATTTCATCCTTTGACCATTTATCCAAGAAGCTAGCCAAACGAAGACCTTCTGATGTATATTGATCATCTAAACCTTCTACCATTTTAATTGTGTTAAAAATCATTACCAAATCCTTGTCACACATGGAATTAACTGTACTTCATCTTTTGGTCATTTATACCTCCAAGAAGCTAGCCAAATGAAAACCCTCTGATGTATACAACTTGTTAAAATTTTTAGTCATTTCATGTATTTTCCTGGTTAAATCTTCCCACAAAATCACATGGACAAATGAGCTACACAGAAAAGCTGGGGTTTCTTTTTTTAAATTCTTCACTTTGACCTCAAAGAATCACAACATCTCAAACACTTAAGACTTATCACATGTAAGCAATCCACCATATACATAATTGAAATTGGATTTCAGAATCTATTTTTGGTTTCATCGGATGGTATATTTTAATATTTCCTTCTACATATAATAAAATCATTTTTTTGTTAATTTTAACCAAATATCCACTTTTGCTTTCAGACTGTGATCCTTTTCTGTTGACAGATAAAAATTCCCGAGAAACAACAAACTGAATGTGTAAAATAAAACAAACACATCCAAGTTACTATTCCCAGGGCTGCACTCATTGCAGATTTGTCATATGTAAACAATCCACTCTCTGTATATTTAATAATTAGATTACATAATCCAATTTTTATTTTTTCATTAGATGATATATTTTAATATTTCCTTCTTGTTTTGTTTCATTTTAACCAAATATCCACTTTTGTTTTTCAGTCTTTTTAGTTGACAGATAAAAAATCCCAAGAAACAGCAACTGAATGTGTAAAATAAATGAAACACACATCCAAGTCACTATTCCCAGGGCTGCACTCATTGCCTCTCCCTGAAATAGAGAGAAAAAGAAATAACGACTGGTTAATACACATATATTTTATCTCTAGAAACTAAATTTCATTTTCAATTATGCTTGTTTTAAATATATCCAATATTGTTTATACTTGTTGAATGTTACATGCTGATACATTTACATAATTAACGGAATCTTTTTTAACAACTGAATGAAAGTAATAATGAACATCTTACCTTTTTCTTAAAAGCTTGCCACTGTTTGGTACTTTATAGTACAGAATCTTAACCACCTGTATGTACTTGTTTGTTTGTTTTTTGTCCTATCAACTACCTGTTCTGATATGACCTATAGAATTTGTTGAAAGTGACAATAAAGGCAATTAAATAAATACATGTGGAAAGACCTTAAATAAAACATTTTAAATTTCTAAAAGTTTATTTTTTGTTCTAAAATTTAAAAAAAAAATACTAATTTTGTTCAAAATAAATAAA
Source organism: Sabellastarte sp. h YS-2021 (assembly GCA_964017235.1). NCBI lineage: Eukaryota > Metazoa > Annelida > Polychaeta > Sabellida > Sabellidae > Sabellastarte > Sabellastarte sp. h YS-2021. The sequence continues at coordinate 165,260,721 of OZ024930.1, forward strand.
GTCTTTCTTTTTATATTATTTCATCCTTTTTCTTTTCTTTCATTCTGAAAAAAACAGAAAGAATAAAAATAACAATCTTGTTAGTAAAACATAATTACTAATTAAATGTTATATATAAAAACTGAAATTTACACACAAAATCACCTAAAACAAGAAAAATTTACTAACCAAATTTGAAATACCCATAGTGAAACCATGAAATATGGAAAACAAATGGATTATACTTACCATTCTTTTTCTTTTGTGCTGTTTTAAATATAAAGCAACAATCATACAGATAAATGCTCCAAACAAAAAAAACAACATGCATATGTATGGTAAAAAGAAAATAAAGAATAAATAAATAATGTAATAAAGAAGGTTATTTATATTAAATTTACATGTTCAAAGCTATTTATATTACATTTTACATTTTCAAAGCTTAACTTTTTTTAAAAAAAGAAGCTGATCAATCAACTTACTTAGGTTTTGTGTCCTCTGAAATAAAGGAAAAAATTATAGATATAATATACATTATCATTGTGATATGTATAACATGTTACTCAGTTTATTTAGGAAGCACTTTTAGGAATACATTAGTTATTAATAATATCCTATAATCAGAAAACAAAACTGAGTTTCAACAATCAATTATATATCATTGTATCCTGAATATCACACATATACTTAATAAAAAACTTTATGAGTGAAAACAATGAAGACTAATAAGTAATACTGTTTTCTGGGGAGTTGTAAAAAACAAAACACTATTATTTCTGTACTGGATAATTCTGACAAAGATACTGTTTCTCTTCTGAAACAAAACAAAACACACAAATACATCTACACTGGATGACACAATAATTAGTGACTCATCTACATGTAAAGTGTCAAAAACAGTCAAATGATATTTAAACAATCTACTAAAGCTTTATTTGTAGGTTTTATGTAACATACCTATTCACATTGTTATATATTCATAGAAAGAAATTTATCAAACATTCTTAATAGATGACAAATATTAGAGAAACTTACTTAAACACTCAGTCTGGATCTAAAATAGAGAAAAAATATATCAATGTAAATACTTTAACAATATACTAGAACACCAAACTTTAGTGAATAGCATATATATATATATTTTGAAAATTCTGTGAGCAGAAAAAAAAGATTTGTCTCGAAATAATTCTCATTGTTTTTTATACATTGTACATTCATGTTAACAATCTTACAGAAAAAAATGATTAGTATAATAATGAATTCATACAAGATAGCTTATTTTCTGAACTGTGAGGAAACCTAGTACAATCAATATTGGATAACATAAGCATGTTTTTTAGGTGAGAAGTTATCTACATATGTAAAGTTTACATGAAAGCATACTTACAGCACTATCCACCACAAAAAACTTTAAAACAACAACTGTACCTCAGTAGATTACTCTCCTTTGCAACTGATGAATCTTCATTACTAAAATATACTTACATTGACATTTATATTGGTTTGCTGAAAAAAAGAGAAAGGAAGGTAGGAATTAGTCATATAACACATATGAAATAACTAATTTTGAACTAACAAATTTTCTTATTTAGAACTCCATGATCTTATAGTTAGCAATTTTAGTTTATAAAGGTATCACTTTTGCATTTTTGTTCAATGAACTGACAAGTTGTAATGCAATAAAGATTTTAAATATGTTTGAAAGACACTTGTTCTAATTTTTCTATAACCTACTGATATTTAAAAAAAGCTTAAAAACTGTATAAATATTATTAAAATACCTACCCGAATTTGGCTGTGCTTGATAACCTCTAAAAATAAACACTTGTTATATGTAAGACATAGCTCAAACAATTTAATGTGTGCATACTAAGAACATGTGTATGATGAAAATATGACCCTAATTTTCAATATAATATTTTGTACCACTTTTAAAAAGTTATTTGACATAGAAACCCTTTCAAAGCTAACTTTATTTTTTGTTTTATGGAAGAAAATATAAATTTGTATTTTCTGTTTACTAAATATGGTAAAAATAAGTAATTTGTTGATTTTTAATGGAATTAAAGACATATTAGAACCAAAATTCAGATTATACTGATCAACATGAAAGTTAAATTAGATTGAACTGTCAGAAAATGTGAAATGCAGCTGTAAAATGTGATAATTTTTAAACGTGTAAGTGATTGATGATAAGAGTTCAGTTTTATCCTCAATAAAATAACCTCAATGTGACATGGTAATTTGAGGGAAAATGTTGGAGCAACACCTCTTTTTTTCTCCTTTTGGTGCAATATCTACTATCTTATTACTATATAGTATTCACATTAGAATATCATCAAATGAAATATTTGTAACTGTTCAAAAGTGATTTACATATATATTTAAAACAGCAAATAGGTGACAAACATCTATATTAATTATAATACCATTTTTTTTTACCTCACAACATTGTAGTTAAAAAGCATGAAATTTTTGACAACCGAGAAATCTCACAAAGTCCTTTCAAGCAACTGATACAGGTAAAATGTAATGTCAGTAAATGTATAATAAATGAGTAAAACCAACCAGTCTGAAATCTTGATGTATTTTATGATTATTTTATATTTCATAAAGAAAGTAGTCTTAGTAATGAGTAACAAAGGTTTAATACTATGAAAAATTAAACATCTATCTGTGTACAAGAAAACTTATTCATACAAAGATCACATGAATGGCTAGACTAATGAGCAATCTCCTATCAATAAAAGTTTCTAGATAACAGGATGAATTAAAGTTTGCAGAATCACTGTAGATATTACTTTACACATTTTTTTCTATATTGTTCAAAAAAGATACCTTGTAAAAATGTAACCTATTGCAAAGTATATAAAAAAACAAATAATAATGTAATTTCTTACCTATATTACATCCTTTTCTATTTTCTGAAGAAAAAAGAAAAGTGTGAAACTTTTATATAGTGTGCAACATAAGGATAAAAAGTGTCACAATCACAAATAATCTAAATTGTTTAAATATTTCTAAAAGTGAGGAAATTAAAAAAACACACTTACCAACTTTGGATTTTTTTTCTTCTCTCTACAAAAATAATGGGTAACTTATTTCAAAGTGGTGTTATTGATTAAAATGTGTCACTTGAAGCACCATTTATCCTCTTGTGACATGACAGTTAATATAACAAAAAACTTAAGGTGGGTAAAAGAGAACTGAATTACTCTGCATAATACACATTACAATACAGTTAATTTAATAAATGATTTTCTATTTAAGTATAACATTTTTTATCACTCTTATAGATACAACACCTTAATTACTTAAAATGTTTTTAAAAGATATATGCATGCTATGAAACATCCAGGAAAAAAGCAATTAATTGGCAAAAATACCTATTTCTATTTCGTTTTTAAGGTGTAGCATGTAAATTTTCAAAAATATTATGATTTAAATTGACTTGTATAAAAATTAAAGTTAATAAAATTTCTAAAATTATACATCTGTCACCAATCATTCTGTATACCAAATTAAAGACCTAGTTTACACTCTCTAAAAATCTCCAACACATACATATATACAGCTGTATTTTGTAGCTAAAGACAATAATAATACATAATCATATGTGGAAAATACCTTTCTTCTGTATCCACTTTACGCGGTCTTATGTTGTATCTATCCCTGTATGCAAAAAAATAAAACACACTTGAACTAAAAAGTACTCCAACCTTATTTTTCTAAAATTAAATACACTAAACTTCCTTCTTATTACAACTTACATTATTTGAAATTTCTCCAACTGAGTCGCAAAGTGCATGGAATGCACCTTTTAAAGGAAAAGATGACGCAATAATGATACCTGGATACAGCAATAACCCTGTTTTTAAAAGATAGGAGTCAATTTTCTCTAAGCTTTACTAAAAGGTATTGCTTTTGCTCTAACTAAACTTGAACCTACCTGTCCTGTCACACAGTGTGAAGTCTATATATATATTACTGAAGTATCACTTTTTTAGATTAACCATTACTTTTTGCAGTAACTTGTTTTGTGTTGTTTTTGATTTTCAGAGAGCAAAATATTACAACTTACAATTTTCCAAATCAATGTGCAACAGCTACTGTTGTAATATATCAGAATCTGTGAACACCCTGCATTGATCTAATGTTATAAAACTAACAATTTTTATGGAAATTTACAACACAGATAAATCCCTCAAGAATTATCAATAATAAATTTTTCATGATTTTTCTCTTGTGTTAAATATATGGTTTTAAACATTTTACGTAAACTACCTTACGTTCACAGTAAGTAAAAATAAAACTGTTTTCCCCATTATCTTGAAATCTTTGAAAAAAATTAAAAATTGTCAGTCAACATCTTTTAACACAAATTATTCTGAACTATGATATTGTAATTTACACCAACTGTACCATCATGGCAATCTACAACAAAGGTGTGACATTTTATGGAAGTATATACATGTCTTGAATGCATATATAATTGGTGAAATGTCAAAGAAATTACTTATTATAAAAATTCCATTAACACTTTCCATGTGTTGGTTCATTTAGTTAGCTATGTGAAAACAATTAGAGTCAAATATAAAAATGAATGAATAAAAACATCAAACACCCTTGGAATGTAATGGTATTGAGACATCAATGACTTATAAGCCATTCATGTAAATGTGAAAACAGTAAATATGAAAAGTTTACTAACTTAAGCAAATCATACAAGAACACTTAATTTTGTTGGGCTGTTTTCACTCTCCACAGAAATCTTAACACTTTTTTTTCAAATGAAATGATAAATAAGAAACAAATGATACTAGAACACTTAACTTTGTTGGTTCCTTTTTACTCTCCATAGAAATCCTAACTGTATTCTTCACAATTCAAACTTGAACCATCATCATCCTTTGGCACCCTACTGAACAATAAGCCTTCAATTCTTTTTCTTCAGATATTTATTAAAATCTGTGCAATTGTTCTGGAATGTTCTACAAACGGGTGTGTCCCACTGAACATTATTCATTTGCTCTGTAAGCCAACTTTAACAAAGAACTATTGACAGATTTATTGTAGTGTTGTCATTATTATAACAAATGTAATAACCTCTCTGTGCTTGTGTTCTGGAAACTTCTGTTTGTATGTTGACCCACTGAACATTCTACAGAAATACAAACCTGATATTGTTTTTATGATCTTCTATGTAATTTATTGCGTTTATGAGACAGTTTTTATCAGTGTTTTTTAAATTTTGTAAACTACCATTCTAGCAAGTTCTACACAGAAGTTCTCATCTGTGGAGTCATTACAAGTTTTTTTTAATCATTGCAAGTTCATGTAAAATGTATTGCATTTGTGTCAGTTTAGTACCCTGATCTCATTACTTCTTTGGACTTGTGTTCTAGAGAGTTCTACAACACACAAAAATTCTTCTCAGTACTATCTGTCACAATGCAAATTTCTTCACAAAACAAGGTTTCAAATTTGATGAATCATATTAGAGATTTATTACATCAATATTTAGAATTTCTAATTAATGCTTTTGAGAATATTCTAGAAAAGACTCATTTCTATTCGAAGACACCCATGCCATGTCTGCTATTAAATTTTTTTCCTACAAACACAGGCTGGGTTTAAATTGATTCATCAGAGGAAAAAAAATCTGAGCTTATGCAAGGTTCACATTGTTACGACTGTAAAGACACAGCTGCTTTTTTTTAAAAACATTATAATTATGTGTCTGTGTGAAAGGTTAATAACCAACCGGTCAAAAGATAGCTGCAGTAGTAATGGGAGACAAAGAAAGGTATACCTTATTTTATGGAATTCAGTCACCTTTCAGTCAGTTTCACCCTTCTAAATTTACTATTGACGGAGTAATGTATAGATGTGCTGAACAGTATATGATGTATTGTAAGGCAATCGCATTTAAAAACTATATTACAGCCCGAAAAATTATGGAGGTGAAAGACCCCAAGGTAATGAAAAGATTGGGTAGGAAGGTAAGGAATTTTAACAAACAAAGATGGCTGGCAAAATCCAAAGCCATTGTTAGAAAAGCTTCACTAGCAAAGTTTACTCAAAATTCAAAATTGAAAGAAAAACTTTTGGAAACTGCAGGTACCATTCTTGTTGAGGCCAGTATGGGGAATTGGTAGGTATGCTTCTGATCCTAAAAGTAAGTTTAAAAAATATTGGAGGGGGAAAAACTGGTTAGGATATATACTTACAGATGTAAGAGATCAAATTTTAATGTCATAATGTACAAACACAGGTTGGGTTTTTTTATTAATTGATTCACCAGTGCTAATTACTACAGAACATCAGGTGCAATTCCTTTTATCTCAACCCCTATGAACTTATATTCTAGAATCCATAATTCATGACTATAATATATAGACTGCCCCATATTTAAAAAACCAAGCATATTCGGATTTCTCTTTGTAGAACAGTGTCTGGTGGTCTTTTTTTAACATTTAATAGTGTCTTAAAGATTTATTGCATTCAAATTGCTATGAATTCTCCCATTCAACATTGTTCTGTGTGTAGAAACACTCGGGGCGTTTTGACTTGATTGATTTCTTTTGCTATTAAATTTTTTTTCATGATGTAAACTTTGCGGGCTTGTGTTCTAGAAACTTCCTCTTAATATGTCTCCATCTGTTGTCGCATTGCAAATTGCTTGAAATGGTTTACAATTAATGATTTATTGAAAATGGTCATGAGGCGTCCTACTGAACATTTTTACAGAATACTGGGTGTTTTTGGCATGTAACCTTTGTGGACTTGTGTTCTAGAAAACTTTTCTCAATATATCTCCATCTGTTGTCGCACTGCAAATTTCTTGCAATGAACTTTATAATTAATGATTTATTACATCTGTGTGAAATTGCTGTGAGGTGTCTCACTAAACATTAATTGCTTTATAAGTTGTTTTGACATTAATGTTATTCTAGAAAGTTCTACAAGGTTTACAATTCATGATTTATTGAAAATGGTCATGAGGCGTCCCACTGAACATTTTACAGAAAACTGGGTGTTTTTAACATGTAACCTTTGTGGACTTGTGTTCTAGAAAACTTTTCTGAATATATCTTCATCTGTTATCCCACTACAAATTTCTTGAAATGGTTTACAATTAATGATTTATTAAAAATGGTCATGAGGCATCCCACTGAACATTTTACAGAATACTGAGGTGTTTTTGACATGTAACCTTTGTGGACTTGTGTTCTAGAAAACTTTTCTCAATATATCTTCATCTGTTGTCCCACTGCAAATTTCTTGCAATGAACTTTATAATTAATGATTTATTACATCTGTGTGAAATTGCTGTGAGGTGTCTCACTAAAACATTAATTACTTCATAGGGTGTTTTGACATTAATGTTGTTCTGGAAAGTTCTACAAACAATATGTCATTCCTCTGCTGAAGATTTTTTTTGCACTTTTTGTGCACTCTGTGTTCTAGAACTTTCTAATTATCTCCACATCTGTTGTCGCACTGCAAATTTCCTGTAGATTTTTGCAAAGTCATCTTTTCTCAAATCTTATATAAAGACCGTGTGATGGCTATTAACTCCTCACACTTTACTGTGCTGCAAAGGAGAGTAATCTACTGAGGTATAGTTGTTGTCTTAAAGTTTTTGTGGTGGATAGTGCTGTAAAGGGAGTAATCTACTGAGGTACAGTTGTTTTAAAGTTTTTTGTGGTGGATAAATTAAACAGAGAGTTGTAGTATTATTTCAATAACTTTATGAAAATAAATCAGATCTAATTGAAATTTGAGATATTTAACAAAAATAAAGAAACAGTTTCAATTGTAAAGTCTGACCTTATTAGACAGAATCCTTTTGTAATACAGAATCAACACGACGTTTTAATTTTTAGATTTCTACATATTACTTTTAAATATTTTGTTAAAAATTCTAGAGGTTTTATATTTTTAAGAAAAGTTAATACAGTAAGTAATTACCGTGGAATAGAAGATATAGTGAAATATTTTATAAACAATTACATACAACCTTATCTAGTGAAATCATCAGTTCACCTAGTGATACTCAAATGTTTAAATTATCATTGGGAAATCAAAATTTTATATCTTGGTGAGAAACAAATTAACCATACTGAATTTCAAAAGTACTTTCAAAGAATACCAGATATAGAAACAAGGGAACATGTCTCTACTAAATACACAAGCGATAGTTTAGTATTCACCGTATACTCACAACAAAACAACTGTTTAAAAGTTACTGGTTGCACCAAACAGATAGAAAAAGTACCGATTTTTAACAAAATTTTCCTTTCAGCTAGCCAGGACATCACCATGAATACATACTTAACGCAAGCATTTATAATGAAGTACCTTCAGACTTTAGCTCACCTTTTGTGGGAGGATATAAATCTCTCTTTCCTCACAGATTACTACACGTATTTCTATCAAACATTCAATATCACTGATGAATCAACATTATATAAAATATTAAAGAATATGTTCATCGAATCCCTTGAAGAGACAGATAATCAAGCACTAAAAGGTAGAAATATGGTTTCTTTTAATTCTATAGACAGATTTATGGACATTTTGTCAGAGAAATTATGTGCCTTTTTCACCATACACTTCACGAAAGATCATATTAAAACCTATGTTTCAAAAATAAATTTGAAGGGGGATTCGTATCTTTTAAAAACTTGTGAGGACGGGTCTGTAGTATTTTACAAAAATACAGAATCTTTCTTTCCTTTATCCTCTGATTCCGAATCAGAAACAGAGTTGGTAGAACCAGTGTGTAAAAAGGCAAAAGAAGCAGAATTCAATTGTTCTAGACCTGCACAAACTTGCTCTTCAGAACCAGTACATAAAATAAAAATACCGTTAAAAATTTCAGAATCGAAAAACAGAAACCCATTTATGAAATGTAAAAGTCCACAGATTGATATACAAAACCGCGACAACCTCGACCAGTTTACAGAGCAGAATGATTTACAGCATTACCACAACATTGTAAAAGAAAATTTGATCAACCTAACTGATAATGTGGAAAAGCTTAACCAAATTTTGAAGAAAACAATATCTTCGATAAATTCCTTTTTGCCTTAAAACTTAAAAACTGAAGAATTATCCTGTGATGTGAAATGTCTGTTACATTGTAGTTTACTATCAAGGGCACAGGCTATAAAAAAACTGAAGGGTAGAAAAACCAAAAATTAATAATGAACAAATAAAAGTCTATGTGTCATTCTGTTGCAACACAAAAAATAAAGTAACCATGATGTCAGTTAGCTATAATAATAAAGGCATGTGTGATTGTGGCTACCACTTTGAATGTAAGAGCATATGTAAGTGATGTGATACCCGACATCAATTTGCTCACCTTCAGTCTTTACATCTACAGCGATATTGTCTACCCTTCTTGTGTGGGAGATAAAATTGTTCCAATTTTAGGGATCATTCACTGTGACACTCGTCTCGATTCACAATATACTCACAGTACTCTTCCTATTTTAAACTATATCCCTGTGATAGGAAATGTATTGAGTAAAATTGAAATTAAAATCACAGATACAACAGGAGACCTGATTCATTTTCAATTTGGAAAGGTGATAATCAGGCTTTCTTTATTTCAACCAGATTAAAAAAATGCAACATCACAAATTCAAAGATGTATATAAGAGGTACAGAATTGAACTTCCCAGATACAAGAAAATGGATGTGGAAATGTATCTATCAAAATCTTACCCAATTGTCAAAAATAAAATTTAAAAAGTATTGCATAAATTGAAGAGTATAAAGATACAACTATCACTGAGGGTAAAACTTAAAAAGTACAGACAAACAGAAGATGATTTTGTTTACATCAAACCGTACTTTACATCGGACACAAAGGCAATTCTTTTGAAGGTACATATCAAAAAGGTTATATCCGAATTAAATAAAGAGGTAGAATCTAGATTAGAAACATTTCTTCACCATGGAAGTAATTGGAACCTAGTCAAGATTTATAGTCTTGAATTGAAAATAGTGAAGTACACCCCAATTTTGGGTGGGTGTAAACAAGGAAATCTTCCAAATTTTCTGAAAAACAAACACTGTTTACTCGACTTATCTTCCCCAGCAAACCAATGCTTCCTATACTCTGTAGCAGCTGGTATCTTACAACCACCAGCAAAGAATGCAAGTCGTGTGAGTCAGTACAAACCCTTGGTGGATAAGTTTAACACAAATGGAATTTCGCTACCCATGACACTGGATAGTATCCAACTGTTTGAAGCACAAAATGAGGTTTCTATAAATTGTTATGAGATTAACCCGGTATCTCATGAACCTGGGATGTTACACATAAGTTCCGAAGAAAACAAGAAACATAATGTAAATATATTGTTACACAAAGGATATTATTACACAATAAGGAGTCTTTCCAGATTTCTTTGTGGTTTTCGATGTTCAAACAGGAAAAAAGGTTATTACTGCAAAACCTGTTTGACCAAAAAGTATTCAGAGCAAGCTCTGAAAGAACATGAAAACTTTTGCAGTATAAATGGGGTCAAACCTAAAGGAAAAGTACCAACTTTGGGATCTGGTGAAGGCCTGTTACAATTTCGAAACTACGAGAAAAACTTCATGGCACCCTTTGTCATATACATGGATTTTGAGACATATCAGAGTCGAGTGACCAACAAAAGAGCCAGTGGAAAAACTAAATTTAACACCCAGCATAAACAGTTAAGTATTGGCATGAAACGTGTATGTCATGTAAATGACAAGTTCAATGGACCTGTAAGGTGTTACACAGGAGAAAATTGTGCCAAAAAAGCTATTGAAATGTTGATGGAAGAGCAAAGTCGCATCAATGTAATTTTGAACGAATGCAGATACCCTATGACCAACACTGTAGAAAATTGGCAAATGTTCAAAAAGGCTACCCAGTGTTATATATGTGATTCAGTTTTTCACGGTGACAAAAAATGTAGGGATCACAACCACTTGCAAAGCCCCAAGGTCACAGAAGAACACCCTTTTGGGAATGTACTTGGTATAGCTTGTAATAGGTGCAACCTGAAATACTCTTCAATTTCCAATGAACCAAAACTTCCTGTATTTCTCCATAATGGATCGAAATACGACTTCAAACTGATGATACGAGAATTGTGTCAAAACAGTGAAAACCAATTAAAAATTATTCCAAGAACAAGCGAGACATTTGCGTGTATCTCTTTTCAGAATTTCCAGTTCATACCTATGCTCATTTACCCAACAGTTTATCAAACCTGACAGACATTCTGAGAAGTGGGCAAGAAAGTAAGGATAAATTATTCAAACACACTAGACAATTATATCCAGAAGAATCTACATTTTTAAAATTGCTGAAAAAAGGTTTCTTCCCCATATGAGTATCTAACGGGAATTGATGTTCAGAATGAATGCAAACTACCAGAACGAGAACACTTTTATAGTTCTCTTACAAAAAAGACTATCACCCCTGAACAGTATCAACATGCACAGTCAATGTTTACGGTTTTAAAATGTTCAAATTTAGGGGAATACTTAGAGGCCTACCTGAAATTAGATGTGACCTTACTGGCAGATGTTTTTGATACTTTGAGAAAAAACCAACCGAAGACTGTTCACTTTTCTGCAATACGAAGTTTCAAACACAAACTCTATACAGTGGATACAGAAAAAATAGCCCTCAGCGCATTTGATGACAAAAGATATATACTAGACGACAGTATTACTTCTTTAGCCTACAGAGATTATCGAATAGCAGGATGGGATTCAAAGCAAAAGCTTTCAAAATAAATGCTCGTAAAAGGGCTTCGGTCACTAAATACAAAGGGAAACTGTACTGTCACTTTTCTGATCAGTTCTCAAGAAAAAATGTGACGTTTAACTATACCGAGTTGAAAAAGCTAAAGAAAATTTTACCTTTGTTATTAAATATTATAAAGAAATATGAGGGAAAGAAACAGAAAAAAAGTCTGAGACACCCGACGAAATGGAAGACGGTTGTGACTCCCCTTACAATACCACACCTGAAAGCAGCGATATTGAGTCAGAATAATGAAGTTACTTAGCATTGATGGAATTATGGGTGCTGGAAAAAGTTATCTATTCAATTTGTTAAAAGAAAATTTTGCAGACAATAAAAAATTGGGTTTGTAGAGGAACCAGTGGAGAAATTTAAAAAATATTTACGGTACAATCCATTGAGGGAATATTACAGTGACCCAGTGAAAAATGCTGCAGTTTATCAACACTGTTTCTTAAATGTCTTAGGAAAGTTATACTCAGAAAACCTACACAAAACCAATGACATGGATTTCCTCATATCCGAGAGAAACTTGTACAGCACAGTTATTTTCATTAACGCTCAGTATGAAAGAGGATACCTGACAGACTTTCAACATGATTATCTTATAGATCGGGTACACGAAAAAATTCGGGAAACACTCAACAAAGACTGTGGATTAGGTTGCAACAAGTTGGTGTATGTAGTCACAGATGTTGAGAGATGTTTGGAACGGATATTACAACGAAAAGAAGAAAGCACCATGATAGAATTACGGGACTACCTGCATTGTCTCCAAAAGGAGTACGATGAGTATTATCACATTTTTGTAGAACAAAATGGAAGTGACAGAGCCGAGAAATTGACTAACATCGATGAGGATGAAGTTCTTGTGAGAAAAGTTGAAAGACTGTTAAGAAAATCATAATATAAAGATGAAACTGGTAACCATAGAGGGACTTATGGGTGCTGGAAAAACTTATCTCTTCGAAAAAATTAAAGGGGAGGATTGCTTCAAGAATGCTTGGTTTATTGAAGAACCCAGCTCCAAAGTTAAAAAGTATAAATACCACAAGCCCCTAGAGGAGTTTTATCGAAATCCTCACATGAACTGTGGGTCTACTCAACTTTACACATGCGAAATTTACAGGAAAATGTTCAGTGAAAATTCATACCCTTGTTCAGATGGGCTTTGCATATCGGTAAGAAATATGTACAGCATTCAAGTGTTTGCAAATGCGTAATACGAAATGGGTTACCTGAAGGACTTTCAATACGATTACTTGACAGATATCATTCAACAAAATATAACAGACACTCTACCCCAATCCTGCAAGTTAGGTTGCAATAGGCTAGTTTACATCAATACAGATGTTGCAACATGTTTGAAAAGAATCATGGACAGAAAAGGACAGAGCAACATGGAAAATTTTGAAGATTACCTGAACTGTTTACAACAAGCGTACAAAGACTACTGCAAAATTTTTTCAGAAGAAAATGGAAGGCATTACCTAGTAAGAGTAAAAAACTCTGATGCACAATTAGGTGTAAAAACATTGCTAGTTAACAATAATATGCCAGTGTGTCAAGACTGAACATGCCTTACAAACATAGCCTACAGCCCAACAATGGAGATTTCTTCGAATGATGAATCAGATGTTTTGTGTGAACAGATACAGTGTTGTTCATACTGTTCCAAGGACAAGGTTTTGGTGAAAGGGAAAACCTACTGTCACGACTGTAAAAGTAATTGCTGCAGGGAATGTAAATGCTGCAAACGACCATTCCACGATGAAAGATACTTCACTTACTCGGAGACTAGATGTAACTCTTGTCACAAGAAATATTTAAACGAGAAGGTTAAATGAGAGCAAAGAAGGAGGAAACCCGTGGAAGACCCGGTAAACAACAAAAAAACATCTGAAGTGGAGAAGGTGGAAGAAAAAAGTCCATGTGAAAAAAGAAAAGCATTAAAGATAGTAGGTTTCGTACCGGTGTTCTGTTTAGGACAGATGTTAGAAAACCATGAAATTCAACATAACTAATAATACTGTTATTATCACCTGTTGTGAAACTGAAAAAAGACATAAAGACCAAACTGACCATTCAGAGGTAGGAAAGAAAGGGTGTTGTCCATTTGTCCTAAGATTTAGATACAAAAAAGAATGAGCAGCAAAACAGACATTTTACTGAGGAAATTGTATTACGATGTCAAGAAACCAAGTTCATTTTCAAACAGCTACAAACAATATAAAGCAGCAAATAGGAAAAACAGAAATATAACACTTTCCATGGTTCAAGATTTCTTAGCTGGGTAAGATGTTTATACACTACACAAACCAACCAGAAAACCTAAGAAATACAGGAAGACTATTCCACATGGTATTGACGCTATACATCAAGCCGATCTTGTAGATGTCAGTGCTCTGTCTAGAGAAAATAAAGGAAATAAATTTATTCTCACTAACATTGACATTTTTTCGAGAAAGGCATGGGCAGTACCTATCAAAATAAAACCGGAATATCGGTGAAAAATGCCTTTGAACTAATTCACAAAGAGAGTGTACCACAGAAAGTACATACTGACTTAGGCAGTGAGTTTTACAACAAAACTGTACAGGATTACTTCAAATCTAAAGGTATCACACATTACTCCTCTGCGTCGGACTTCAAAGCAGCCATTTGTAAAAGATTCAACCGGACACTAAAATCAAAAATGTGGAAGTATTTCAGCAAAACTGGGAAATTGAATTACACCTCTATCTTACAAGATATTGTACAAAGCTACAACAACAGTAAACATTCATCCATTGGAACGTCACCAAATCATGCAGAATTTGGAATCATCAATACAAAGATGAAATTGATAGACGCCAGAGCAGACATAAGTACAAGATAGGAGACTTTGTGAGACTGATACATTTAGACAATCCTTTCACTAAAAAATATCTTCCAAGATTTACAAAAGAAGTTTTCATTATAGCGGACAGACTTAATACCAAACCTGTGACATATAGAGTAATGGACCATAAACAGGACATTATTAAAGGTGGATTTTATGACAATGAGTTGGTAAGAGTAAAGATAAAAGACTAATGAGACATACCACCCACCTTCACCACTTCTTGTGGGTGTGTGGGTGTAATTTATTCATACACAAAAAAACAATGAGTTTTGAAGTTTTTGATGCGCATCTAAGGACACCATTTTCTGCAGTTGCAGCCGGTCCGAGCATGTGCGGGAAAACTCAGTTTGTTCTCAAGTTATTGGAGTCTTGGAATACATTGGTGGATAGTCAATTCGACTACATTGTGTGGTCATATGGTCAAAAAACTGAGGCATTAGAAAAAACTTATATGGTGACAAAATTACTCTTGTGGAAGGGATACCAGATGACTTGACCGGTTTCACTAAACAGAAACAACATGATGTATTTATCTTTGACAATTCTCAATCCGACATCTGTGATTCTCAAGAAATAGCGGATTTGTTCACCAAAAAATGTCATCACGAAAATATCAGCACCATTGTGATATTTCAAAATCTATTTTGTGAAGGAAAGCACAGAAAAACCATCTATAGGAATGCCTCATACCTTATCTTATTTAACAATCCTCTAGATTACACATTGGCTTATTCCCTAGCCAGAAAAATCTATCCACAGAGGTCTAGCATCTTTTTAGACATGTTCAAAAATGCAACAAAGAAACCTTATGGTTACTTATTTAGAGATGGAAAAGTCAGCACACAAGAGGATGCTCGTTTTAGAACAGACTTGTTTGGTGAAAATTTCCAGAGAGTTCTTGTACCCAACAAGGCATAAAAAATTATCCGTGTGACAGATTCAAGCAACAGTTACTGTAATAGTATGGAAGAAAAGAGACAAAAGAAAATATGGGATCTGCTTTAAAGAGAAGAGATTATCTCACATTATTAGCAAATTCAAAAGATGTGAAAAGAAGGAAGGCGCTTTTAGATGTAGCCACAAAACAAGAAATTGATGCTATATCAGAGTGCTTGTTAAACATAGTAAATGGCCGTGTGAGAATTTCACCCTCTAAAATTGGAAAGTTAAAGAAAATAAAAAGACACCTTAAAGATCTCACAAACAAAAGGTGTTCATTTAAGAAAAGAAAACAAATTCTGAAACAAGAAGGGCAATTCTTAACGAGTATATTACCAGTGGCATTGTCTGTGCTAGGTTCACTTTTTGGAGGTGGGAAATGAATTATAAAAAGGCTGTAATTGTTCCACTGGAAGTATTTAACTCTTCCTCCAGACATTAAAATTAAGCTTTATAATCAGAAAAAGAAATTGACCAAGAGACCCCTTCCAGAAATGCAACTTGTACAGATTAAAAAAGAGGCAGAAGCAGAGGCTCCATCCGAAGATATCATATTAAACCAATTTCCCTTGCGAACAAGACCTGTGGTTAATTTAATTTTAAAATATATGAAAGACTCGCGAGGTATCTTATCTTGGACAGATAACCTGGAAATTGTGATCGAGGGTGAAACAAGACAGTAATATTATTCAGTTACTTAGATTTGTAATGAACAGTTTAACCATTACATCTGCTAAAGATATACCCGTGGGAGCAGAGGATTTTGTGGATACATTGGTGGATATTGATGTTCCTAAGGCATACATACAACTACCACGAAGGAGTCCGAGAAAGACTGAGTGGGTGAAATTTTGAATGGGCCCGTGTGATACTTTGAAAAGTGACACTTTTTTAATGTAAGGAAACAACAATTTTCCTCATGACGTCAAGATGAGAATCATCAAATATTATCCAAACACAAAAGGAATAGAACACCATTATTGTCAATCCAGGGGGAATATACCCGTTTTTGTTGGATCTCCCATTCAAAGAGGTAGTTTATTAGGACAAATGTTATCCAGTTTATTCAAACAAGCACTCCCAATTCTAAAGAAAAAAGTATTACCAGCAGTTGTCCGTTCTGGAAAAAAGGGTGTTATCAGATGTTATAATAAACAAGAAAGGGGTAAAACAAGCCTTATTAGACACTGGGAAGAATCGTATCTCAGAATTTGTGGGAAACACTCCTGTGACGGGTAGATCTAAGAAGCGTAAAAAGAGCTCTATGCAAACCAGTGGGAAAAGAAGAAAGTTAAATCTTGTACTATAAATTTAAAAATATGGCTATTCACCCACAGTCCTGCGAGAGTGCGATGTCTAATCTAGAGCTCTTCACTGTACCGAGCACGCATATTTCAACTGAGGCATCGAGATACATTGAGCACAAACCTATAAGCACTTTAGACAAAGGTAGTGATCTGCATTTCAAAATTAAAACCGACGAGAGTGAATATTTAGATTTCAGCCAGTCATTGTTACACCTAAAATGTAGAATACTAGCCGCAGATGGTGGAGTACTTAGAAGGAAAGTAGCCGACGACGATCCCACAGTACCAGATCGATCCATTGTATTTCCTGTCTGTAATGTTTTTAACTATTTTGTGTGGAGAGAAACACTGATCCTCAAAGCACTACTTTATTCTATAAGCTCTATAAGACTGGTGTAACAGCATTAAAGAGTATTGTTCATAAGGTACACTAGGAACCATAATTATGTTACATGCCCCCTTTTAAAGATTAATTAATAAATTAATTAAGTGGTCAATTTAATCAATTACTCAATTGAATTTAATATATATGTATGTGACACATAGCGCACCAAGAAGACCTGAAATTGATGTACTTTGCATGAGGGCATTATGATTCTCTGTTACACTTAAAAGTTACAAAAACTTGAAACACCAAATTATATAGAACAGTGTAATTTTCTCACACATTTTACATGATTTATATTTTGGCTTTACTTCTGTAACTGTTTCCTGTTATCCCCTATGACTGTTCCCCCATTATCTGTTGTACACACAAATCTCCTGGACTGTGATATAAACACTTGTGTGATTTATGACTTGACAAGCCTGACTCTTTTAACTACACATGGTTATTTATCCACAGGCACATATAAACCACATAAACACAGCTCAAACTCCAGTTTGATATTGTTTTGCTTTACACATTTTCTGCCTAGTATGTGAAGAGATGAGGAATCTCTATGAACTCTGGTAATACATACATTTTCACATGTTTGAAAATTATATTTTGGGAAGTTGTTTTTGACTCACAATTTCAGTCTACACTATGCTCCAAAATATTTTACTCACTGTATGCTTCAGTGCAAGTCTATTGACTTACTTAATATTTTCAACTAGACAATGTGCTTGCCTACTTTAGAATCCATGAGAACTAATCATAAATGTAAATATATGAAATACACAAGATTATATGTCTTTAGTGCATGTGCACTTGATAGAAGTTTTAACCACCTTTTTCTAACCAATATATACATGAAAATATACATTTATTGTGTTAATTATCAAGTGTTACTTTACTGATTGTGACCATATCTCTGAACAGGTTTGACTTCTCTTCCATATCTTGTAATATACAAATTATCAGTTTTATCCTTTGTTTTGACAGAGTTATTTTCCCCACTGTTTTGCTTTGTTGTATTGGTCACATTCTTATCCATTTTTTTCAGCTTGGACACTCTCGTTAGATTTGAGAATGTGTGATCGGTTGCTTCTGTATTGACTACCACCAGGTGTTTCCAGTATGAATGAACGTGGAGAATCCATTTTCTCTTTCACAATAGCTGGTTGCCATTTCTGTTGTTGAAGTATCCGAACTCTTTCTCCATGTCTAATGTCCTTTAGGGGTTTTGTTCGTCTGTCATAGTACTGTTTTTGCTTTTTCTGCCTCTTTAGCATTCTAGCTTTGGTAACTTGCTGTGGCTGCGGTGTAGGTCTCAGCTTCTTTTGTGTTGTAGGAAGAAGTGAATTTAACTTCCTGCTCATCAGCAGTTCAGCGGGTGAACCAATGTCATCAATTGGTGTGTTTCTATACTCCAAGATGGCAAGTAATGGATCTTGATTACTGTGGAGTGTTTTGGTTAAAATGTTCTTCACTGTAGGCAATTCTAAGTGTTCTCTCATGATTGCATGGTTCAAATCTTTTGGGTCAAGACACACCCTCAATTTATTTGACTTTGGTTTTTCCACCACAACCATGGAGCTAACCCAGTCTGTCGGCTCGTCGACCTTTCTTATCACACCTAACTTTTCCATTTCATCAAGGGTAGTTTTGAGTTTGCCCCTGAGTGCTGTTGGAATTCTTCTAGGTGGGTGTATAACAGGACTGACACTTGTGTCAATTTTGATGTGGTAGGGCTCCTTGAGACATCCTAAACCTTGAAACACACTTTTGTACTTGTTCAGCATTTCTTCCATACTGTTGTTTGAGGAGACGGACATTACTAGTTGGATCAGGCCTAAATCAACACAACTTTGTAGACCCAGAACTGCAGGTGAGTTAGTGTCGACAACATGGAAAGTTCCAACAATTTCAGAATTTTTGTAGCAGCACTGTAAGGAGCACTTGCCCTTCACTTTTAGCTTGGTGCCTCCATATCCTGTGAGCTTTGTGTTTGTGTGTTCAAGTTTAATGTCTTTCAGTTTCATTTGCTTGAATTTCTGCAATGGTATAACATTCACTTGGGCACCCGTGTCTAGCTTGAATTGAAGTGCGGTTTTCTCCTTGCCAAGTAAAAGTTTCACAAAAGCTTCATTGCTACTTTGATTGCTGTTCACACCACCAATAAAGTGTTCTGGACCCTCTGTGTCACTCTGGTCACTGTCATCATTGTGCATCAGGTGAACTGATTTCTGGCTTTTACACACTGCAGCAAAATGGTTTCTCTTGTGGCATTTCAAACACTTCTTGCCATATGCAGGGTATTGTCCCTTGCTATGATGATTGCCACATTTCCCACACTTGCTTCTGCTGTTTGCTTGCTTTTGAGGCTGTTTCATCTTCCTAGAGGTGCTTCTTAGAGCATGTACTGTGTCGTCTGATTCTATCGATTTCACATGCTGTTTTGAACCCTCTATTGCTTTTACGATTTTTACAGCAGTGTCCAAAGTTAAGTCACTCTCTTGTAGTAATTTTTCCTTCATTTCTTCTGAATGAACACCAACTACAAGGCGATCCCTGATCATCTCATCTCTTAAGGCCCCATACTCGCAGTCCACTGACAGTAGCTTTAAGTCTGTGATGAAATGATCTGCTGACTCTGCTGTCGATTGCACACGACTGTTGAATTTGTGCCGTAATACAGTCAGATTTTTCTTCGGTTTACAATAGTCCCCGAACTTCTCAAAAAGAATCTTTGGCTTGTTTTGCCCTTCTTCAGATAATGTCCAAGTGTTGAACACATCTCGTGCATCCTGACCAATGTATGGTAAAAAGTAGGAGCACTTTGCCTTGTCAGATTTCCCAGAGAGAGGTCCATCCAAACATAAGTTCCTTGTCTGTGACCATCTTCTCCATGCTTCAGACAAGTTACTACTGTGTAGATCTAGTGGTTCTGGCTTGGTATTATCCATTTTATTTAATCCAGTATGTTTAAACTATAGTTTACAAGAATGTATAATTATCCAACTGCATCAATATAGGTTATTAATTTTTTTTTATATCCAGCACTTCTGACACCATGTAATGTTTTTAACTATTTTGTGTGGAGAGAAACACTGATCCTCAAAGCACTACTTTATTCTATAAGCTCAGACAAACAACTGACTGGTCTAACAGCATTAAAGAATATTGTTCATAAGGTACACTAGGAACCATAATTATGTTACACTGTCAACTATCTAATTGCAGCAATGTTTAAACAAGTAGAGGTTTATCTCGGAGGAAGATTAGTGTCTTCAAATGACACGATGTAAGTAGTATATGAAGGGTTAACCTTTGCCTCATTGTATGGCCTTACTTTAACCCTCAATGAACTTTTACCCTCACCTAAAAATGAGGCAAAAGTTAACCCAACTTTTAACCAAATTATCCTGAAACCAGGCAAGTTAGTACTGTGAGGTTGAATATGTCCAGGAATGATTTTTAAAAGGTTATGTCCAGGAATTAAACAGTGAAAAAAGTTTTAAGAGTTCCTAGTATTGTATTACGGCACCACGGACATTTCTTTAGTTGTTCTGCACACCTCTCACAACACAACAGATGTCGACAAGGTAGAAGAACCATTGTAATATCACCATCCATACAAATCTTACAAGCCGGTGCTGTATCTAATCTCTTGTTCTCCTGAATAACTTGTTCATCTTCAATTTCAAATATTGCATCCAATAAATCCACGGTTGTAATGGTATTGCCTTTCAACTTTTCCAATCCGTCTCTTATTAATTTATCAGAAAATCCCAACTGACGTACAATCCTCTCTGCACTTTTATATACTGAACACTGAGTCATATTAGTGTAATCCTGGTTTAAAATTTCGGTGGCCCTCACTTTGGCAAATTTACAAAATGGAAAATGTTTTAAGATGTTCTTTCAAAGGAATATCTCCTGTAACCCAATTATACATAATTCCACCACAGAAGGCACATTACACCCTGTCTCCTGGTCCGCAATAGAATAACCCCGCTCTAACTAAATCAACTGGTGGCACAATTTCATCCTTCGGCCATTTATCCAAGAAGCTAGCCAAACGAAGACCTTCTGATGTATATTGATCATCTAAAGCTTCTGCCATTTTAATTGTGTTAAAAATCATCACCAAATCCTTGTCACACAGGGAATTAACTGTACCTCATCCTTTGGTCATTTATACCCCAAGAAGCTAGTCAAATGAAAACCCTCTGATGTATACAACCTGTCTAAATCTTTTATGTCATTTAATGTATTTTCCTGGTAAATCTTGAATCATTATCACATGGACAAATGAGCTACACAGAAAATGTTTCATTTTTTTAACAAAAATTCTCCACTCTCACCTCAAAATCTCAACTTAGACCTGTCACATATAAGCAATCCACTGTCTACATAATTAAAATTTGACCTCAGAATTGATTTCTTGGTGTCACTAGAAGGTATATTTTAATATTTCCTTCTCACAATAAAATAATTTTTTGTTTATTTTAACCAAATATCTGCTTTACATTCAGATAGTGTTCTCTTTTTGTTGACTTGATAAAAAATTCCCAAGAAACAGCAACTGAATGTGTGAAATAAAAGAAAACACATCCAAGTTGCTATTTCCCGGGCTGCACTCATTGCCTCTCCCTGAAATATACAAAAAATAACCGTAGCTTAATACACATACATCCAACATATGAATTTTTAAATTTAACATATAAATATGATTATCTTTAAAATTTTACATATTGTAACTAAATACTGAAAAAATATACATATATCTTCTGGTCTATATCTTCCTGGATGTTACATGTTAATCTATATATAATTAACTGATTATTTTTACAAGTGAATACAAAAAGTAATAATGAAAACCTACCTTGCAATCTTTAAAAAAAAATTTATCCAAAAAAAACACTGTCTCGTCCAATAACTTTTTCTTGTTACACAAAAAAGAAACACAAAAAACTAGCATAATTTATTCTGGTGAATTTAACAAGTAAATGTCAGAGATCCGAATACATGAGAAATCAAAACTAGTATTATGTGAATGTACAAAGAGAAGGAAAAACCTTAAATAAAACACAGAAAAAATGTTTGTGAATATTTTAATTTTTTCCAAAAATATAAATACATAATTTAAATCGAAAAAGTACAAAATTTTATTCAAATATATATATACAAAATTTAGGTCTAATTTCAAAATTTTAATCTAAAAAATATAATACAAAAATTTAGTCCAAAACTTTTCTTCTTTTTTTTCTTCTTTAATCTAAACACAAATAGAGAGAAAAAGTGTCAGTCTTGTAACCAAATTATAACATCAATGAAAATCACTAAAAGTAATTTTACTTACTAAATGTTCTATATTATATTGAAAATAACAATCAAAATCACGTTAACTAAAATTAATTACAATAGAAATACTGCAAAGCATGATAAAAGTAAAAACAAACTTGTATTTACCATTGTTTTATTTCATCTTTTTGTTCTGTAAATATAAAATAGAAAAACAACAACAGTTATACAACTAAATACTCCATAGTGAAATAATGAAAAAAACACCCACACCTCAAATTTTTGCAACCTAAATGTCCATAAATTTTTAGAAATAAAAAATATAATTACCTCAAGCAATATTTACTGATAAAATTAATCAGAACCATAGGCATACTGTATAATATAGGAAGCAAAAGAATGAAGTTTTACATACCATTGCCTTTATTTGCCTGATCTATAAACATAAGGTAAAAATAATAATTTAAAGAGAAAGTTTTCACCCGGGACATCTCAAATGACAAATATCATACATTTGGAGTCCTTACAATATATATATACACACCACAGCTCAATGTGGGATGAAAAAATGTCACCTTTTTACTGCAGTGGTAAAACTCTTCCTTTCAGAATAAATGGGTAAAAGTCCTCAAGGAATTTTATGATCTCAGTTTTTTTTTACTGTTTTAACTAAACAAATAATCAACACAGATTTCTACATAACCGGATTTCTGTACACATCAGTTGTTAATTATCTGAAGTAAGTGTACATTACAATGTACTTGTCATGTAACATTAGTTTGTTTATTTTAGCATCACACACCAACAGAAGAATGAAGACTATGGAAAAAAATACATATTCAAAGGACAAAATAATGGAACACACACCCACACTTTGTGAAGATTAATTGTAGAGAACAAAATACTTGGAAATATCTTTAGGATGAAAGAAATGTAAAAAAAGGTTATCTACTTACTATGACTTTCATTCTGTATCTGAAATTGAAAGGTATAGAAGTCGGTTAAATTAGTTATTTAATTTTGAAAATCCAATGGTCTCAAAGGAAACTTTTCACTAATTACTGAGTTATCAGTGTCCTTGTATGAATATATATTTACTCTTAAAATCTTGTGAATTAGTAAAACAATGATTATCAGTGGATACAATAGTAGATGATATAACAAATAATCCATTAATTATTTTTTCGGAGTAGTGAAAGCAGAAAAAAAACTAATATACCAAATAGTGAATGACACTGGTTACACTAATAAGGTCATAATTGATATGTACATGTAAGTTTTGTGTCAAAGCATATTTACAGTAAAAAGGAAAAAATTAAGTAATTACTCTTGGTTTGTTTATTTATTTGTTGTTTTATGTCACATTCAACAGCCAAGGTCATATTACGATGGGTAGTGTACAGATGGAGGAAACCAGTGCATACTGCACTGTAAACCACCGGGCATCAAGAAGTAACTACCAACTCTCTTACATGAAGTGTCCGATCCAAGATTCAAACCGGTGGCCTCAGAAATTAGAGGCAAGAACTCTAACCACTACACCACCGAGCCCCCACCCCTTTTTCTTTGCTCTTGGTTTGAGAATTACATTAGTAATACACTTACCGTTACACTTATGTTTGAGCGCTGTTAAACAAAAAGTAGAAGAAACTGGTTATCAAATGCACAATAAATAACAAACTTACAGATTTCTCAAAATGATATAGCAATATACATGTGACTAATCATATTTTTTACACTCTATCTTTCTATCTGAAGGTCTTTTATGATCTAATTTTTTGTGTAATTTCATCCTTTAATTATAAGTTCTTACCTACGGACCTTGGGAGGGCAAAGGTAGGAAACCCTCCATCGAGGCCCATTTCCAGTGCTATTTCATACACAGTATGAAATAAATTTTATTACAATTTTAATATTAACAGTTATCTTGTTACATATATTTGGTTAGATAGATTTTCAAGTTGTTTTTTTTTACGAATTCTTAACATTTTCTTTTACTTGTATGTTCATACACAAAGCTGAAAGTATTACAATGTAGTATAATATACTCTTTAATGACTTGATTTAAGTCAAGTACTTTATTTAAAGGAGAATACCCAAATCTTTATTTCATTTTCTACAATAAATGTATAAGTGTCACAAATCAGCTTAAGAAAATTTAATAAGTACAGATACATTTTGTTTAGTACTAAACATGTTATTTCGGTGTAACTTGATTTATATACCAGCAGCAACAACCTTTTGAAAGAAAACCTTAGGTTCATTAATAAATCAAACTACCGCTGAATATATCTTGATGATGTAAGGTGACAGGTTACATGGAATAGAGAAAATAATATTAATAATAAAATAATAGTAAAACTAAACAAAAGGTGCAATAAAAGGAACATAATAACATAGGTCACATCTAAATTTTACAAGGGAATTGAGGTTATTATTCTAAATGTCTGAAAAGTTGAACAAACACTGACCACTTTCTGTCAAATTTATCTGCTTGCATATTTAGTATACTAAAATATTCATGCTCAAGAAACGTTTTTCTGAGAAATGATTTATAATTAGAGATGTTCAAATTGAGGTTTTTTCTTGAACATTTGAAAATATAATATTTACCTGTGAGAAAGATCAGGTTCGTTGTGAATGTACACTGATTTAGCACATAATGGCCAAAGACTATAAATTTTGGACTGATGTTTATATTGATATCTGTACTTTGTTTTATCCAGGATTTTATATTATTCCAAAATTGTTCAGTCTTTTTACAGAGAATAGGTGCACTATACTTTCATTATCATCACTGCAAAAATTACAAATTGAGTTTTCTGACTTTTTAATTTTATATAAATATTGTCGAACTCCAATTTATGTATGATCTTATACTGGAACCAAATTAAATGGTGGTCTGGTAGACATTTAAAACATACTTTGTGTATCTCCTTCCAAGCCTGTTCATCCAACTGAACCTGTAAGTCCCTTTCCCAACTTTGTAATTTTTGTTTTGAAAGTTTGTACTGTTCAAAATTTTGTAAAAAACTTGGCATCCTTTATTTGACTGTCCTAGCAAACGTGCATGACTATGATAAAATGGTCTTTTAAGTAGATCACTGTCAAATTTGCAGAAATGTAGATACTTTTTTAAGCACGTTTGAAATCTATAGTAGTCTAAAAAGTTGATGCTAACATTGAAACATGTATTTATATATTCACGTGAATAAATTTCACCATTCTGATTTACAATATCTACAGGTGAGAGGACCCCTCTGCTGTATAGTTGTGGTATGAAGAGTGGATCATCAGATATTACTGGGTTGTACCATAGTGGCCCACATATTCCCTCACAAAACTTATCTGAACTTGAACAATTGTCTATTAATTCACACCAAGCATTTAGAACATCTTGCCAAAATCTATTGTTAATCTGGTTAGCAATGTGTGAGGACCATTGGCTGCCAAATAAAAATATTTTATCAAGTTCAGTTTCATTGAAAGGTACCAAGCGACTCCAACATGCTTGTTGATGCTTTTGTAATCTACGGAGCCATGTTATCTTGAGAGCCTTAATAAAATAGTCAAGATTCAGCATTTTTAATCCACCCTGTGAGTATTCCTTTGTTATTTGTTTTCTACAAATCTTATCAGGTTTGCCATCCCATATGAATTTATACAGGGTTGAGTTAAGGTCCTTTAAAAAAGTTTTTCTTGGGTTGGGGATGGAGATGAACAGGTGGTTAAATTTGGGAATAATAAGCGTTTTTAAGACTGTTATTTTTCCAATTGGTGTTAAATATCGATGTTTCCATCTGGTTAATGTTTTTATTGTTTTTGTGTAGGCTAGATTGTAATTTAATTCTATAATTTTTTCCAAGTCAACTGAAAACTCAATACCAAGTAAGTTAAACTTGGTTGTGCCCCAAGCCAAATCTGCTACTCCTTCTACTTTATCTTTAGAGTATCGCTTTTTCCCAATCCATATTATTTTGGTTTTATCAGTGTTTACTTTTAATCCAGACATAGAACCGTATATCTCAATAGTGTTCAGTGCTGCCAACAGAGAATCTTTTTACCATCCAGTATGATAGTGGTGTCATCGGCATACTGGGAGAGCTTGAATTCTTGATCTGCTATTGACATACCATGTATTGACATATTGAATTTAACCATTAGACAGAGTATTTGGGCACAAAGGAGGAACAAGTAGGAAGCCATAGGATCCCCCTGCCTGCAACCTCTTTCGATAGCAAAGAAATCAGACATTATGCCACATTGTAAAACGGATGCTTTGATTTTGGTATTAAAAGTTTTGATCCATCTGATCATGCTTGGTCCAAATCCTAAAAACTCCATGACCGAATATATGATACCGAATCAAATGCCTTTTGAAAATCAACCAGCATTAACAGACCAGGTATATTTTTTGCTTCTGTGTGTTGCATTATGTCATATATACGGCGGGTACTGTCACCTATGTATCTACCAGAAAGAAAGCCAGTCTGGCATTTTGATATAATTTTATCAAGGTGTTTTTTTATTCTATTTGCGATGGCTGATGAACCAATCTTATAGACTACCGAGAGTAATGAGATAGGGCGCCAATTTCTTAAATAGTGTCTAGGTTTATTACCTTTAGGTAAACATATTATTAGACACTGTCTCAATGACAATGGCATTTCGCCAGTGTCATAGGCATAGTTCAAAGCTCTTAAAATAAAGAATTTTAGTTTTTTCCAAAAGACCTTGAAAAATTCCACCGGAAATCCGTCAATGCCGGGACATTTTCCGTTTTTCATTGCTTTTAAAGAGATATAAAGTTCCTCAATAGTTAAGGTCCCTTCTAGTTCTAAAGATTCATTTTGTGTTAATGTTGTGACCTTCTTATCAGAGAATAAGTTATTTAAATTGCTTTCAATGAGATTATAATCTTTGCTTTGAAATAAGTCTTGATAAAATTCTTTTATTGTGTTTAGAATTAATTTCTGATCAGTAATGGTTTCACCATTAGAGTTTATGAGCTTTTTTACTGTTTTTTCTAGATATCCTGCCTTTTCTAGTGTACACAAATATTTTGAAGGCTTTTCTCCTTCTTTTATCCATTCTGCCCTTGACCTTATATAGTTGCCCTTTAACCTTTTATCTCTTATCTCTTGTAGTAATCTTTTTTTTTCCTCAAGTGATTCTAAAATTTCTGGAGAGGGATTTCTTTCTAAAGTTTGTATTTCTGAAATAAGTTTTATTTCATCATTATTTTGCCTCTTTTTTAATCTCGAGGCATATTTTATAGTTTCACCCCTTAGTTTCAGGAGTAAAACTTCAAGAAATTGGCTATCATTAATAGCTAGTTGTATGTTCTGGTCCAGTATAGCATCTAGATATTCTATATTATAAACAGGTACAGAATACATCTTTTTCTCAAGGTCTATTATGTTATTTATCATCTTTAAATATTCCATTTCTTTCAATAGGGAACAATTGAATTTCCACACTCCTTTCCCTTTAGTAAAATTGCACAAGTTTATCTTTAATTTGACAATTGAGTGATCTGTCCTGTATCCAGGACGAATATTGCATGTATTTACAAAGTCTAAGAATTGATTTGAAACAATAAAATAATCTAATCGAGCTTGCTGTACTGGATTCTTTCGACGCCATGTGTATCTTTTTGCATTTTCATGATAAAAATGATATGCATCAACTAGATTATGACTCTGAATTATTTTTAAAAGAGTTTTGCGTGCATTTGGATTGTTGATATTTTTGTAATTGAACGTATCAAGTGTCGGATCTAAGGCTAAGTTATAATCACCACATATAACGATGTGGTCCTGCAAATTTGCCTCTATCATTTCTTTAACTTTGTTAAAGAATTCTGGAGAGTCTGTGTTAGGGGCATAAATATTGATAAGTCTTAGGCTCATGTCACTAAGAGAAAGGTCAACACATATTAGGTTACCATCCTCATCTTTTGAGACAAACTCAATTTTATGTTCAAAGTTTTTTTTGAAAAGAATTGCCACACCCCTTGAGTTACTCTTCTTGCCATTTATGATGCAGTCTCCATTCCAAACTTTCTTTACGACGGGTACATCAGTATCGAGCCAATGAGTGTCTTGTAGACAAATTATACTTGAGTCCAGGTTTGATAAGTAGTTAAGTACATCTTGTTGCTTTGATGGTGTCCTCAAACCTTGACAGTTAACCGACAACACCTTTAAGTCATCACCTATTGCTTAACCCCTTAAAGACCTTATCTGTCGACTAGCAGTCGACAGCAATGTGTATTCTATAGTACCATGTCTGTCGGCTAGCAGTCGACACCCCCATATGATATGCCAGCTTTCCTCCAGCACTGTAGAATTAAACGTCTTGGTATACTGAAATACATTATTTAAAACATTATGTACGAGGACGTTATGGACAACGTAAATCACTTGTGGTGTGTGTTTTAGCAACATAAACTGTCCGTAAGCTCTTCATCCTGGATTTTCCTTCAGTATAGTAGAATACTGCTCCCTTGGTGGCGAAGGGGTTAACTGGTTGGTGGAATTCCCTGTCGGCAGCACTTGAACGACATTACAAGTGATTAATATTGTGTTAAACTTTTTAATGTTTAATGCTCCTTTTGAAGTATGTGCAAGGAAAATAACAGTTAATAAAGTAACAATGAAATGAAACATATAACTATATACAAATAACAAAAATCTTGGATGAAATGTTATGTATGTACATATAAAAACACCAAAAATTAGTTTCATATGAAATTATCCGACAACATGTAACTAAACGCAATGATTACCAATAAAATATAAGGAAGTTGGAGGGGGACTTTGTACCAATACAGATATATACATTCTTTGCATATTTAAGCTTAACTTTAGTTTCTTTTTAATGTCTCTAAGTTGGATATTTTATGAGACATGTTATGACAATGAAATTTTCTGTAACAAAAATAACCAACATTGTAGGCATAGATTTCTTTGCTTTGGTGGACGGGCGATGTCAAATTACCTTTTCACTGTATGATCTATTACATTTATTTATTGCTTAATTAAACACAATATTTTAACATTTGTAAGCATTCTAACAATGCACAATTCTAAGGTCAGAGGTTTACACTATTTTAAAACAAAAAAAGGCCAACTAATTACTGTTGGTCGAAATTGTGAACGCTGTCTCCTAAAGATGGGAATATATACATATTAGTCTTCTGTTACTGTCTTGTAGCTGTACCCTATTTCTTTCACCTTAGAAGGTCTGATAGATTACAGATTCTATAATTACCAGACATTCCACTTAGAATAGATTTTATTCAATTAATGAGTTTATAAACAAAAGCGCTGTGCAGAAGTTGCAAAGCATTTCATCCTATGTTTCCACTGATCAGAAACTTTTAGGTTTTAAAAGATGAGGACCATTTTGAAACATTGTTTTCAAAATAAAACACGTTAAACTTTTTTTTAACATAGATGCTAATGAGATGAGCACATTATTAGATGAATTGTTTAGCTACTGGTTACCAAGACAGTCATGTAGCATACTTTTGTTTTCAAAATACTCTCACATTGAAACCATGAATAAAGTATCTTTACCAAGGGATCTGAAATTCTGCAGAAATGTACGCTATTTGACATTATTTAAATACATGATTTGCATACAAAACACATTCATATACATTTCTTTTAATGATCCATTTGTAAGTTTATCATAGAAAAATTATAGATAATGATAGAAATGGATAGAATTCTAATTGATACCCATAGATTTTGATTAAGTTTAATAACTACAATTGCTGGACTTGCAGACAGTGTATAGTTCTGAATCAACAATCCACTTGAAGTTATATTTGAATTTCAAAAAAATTTTTTTTTTTTTTTAATTTTATAAACCGAGACTAATTACGGTTATGCTGTATATGGTTTAATGCATATGTAAAGTACATCCATATTACCAAGATCATAACTGCATCACTTACAGAAAAACAGTATAAGTAAGTAAAAATATTGACAGACTCTTTACTTTTTAAGGACCAATTTAAAGTGAAATGTACAATATTTTTAAGTGTATAGAATCCAAGTTTGTACACAACAGATTTTGATTAAGCTTAACTGCAGATGCTGAACTTACAGACAGTGTATAATTCTGAATCCATAATCCATTTGAAGTTATGTTTGAATTTACAAAAGTTTATTTTATAACAATCATTGTTTTTACTTTTCCATAATGAACTGTTTTGCGATTTTATCCTAATTATAACTCCTCACCTATGCTACCAGGTTTCACACTCTTAAAAGTAGGAATACTACAAGGAAAGCATGAACCCTCTGATATGTTAAAAAGTACTTTTGAACTATTAAAGAATAAAAAACTTTCAGAAATCACCTAAAACTGATGAAAAATTAGTACATACCAGAATCATTTTCTGCTTGATATCTGTAAATAGAGATTTATAAACAAGAATAAAAGAAATAAAGTTAGACATTATTTTATAATGTCTGAATAAAATTATTTTTGAAAAATCTAAACACAAATACTTTCATAACAAATTGAAAAAAAATTATAATGTAATTTCTCACCAATATTTACTTCCTTTTTGACAGGCTGAAAAAGAAAATGTGAAATTTTGTAAGTAAAAACAAAATTGAACAAATTTCATTTGTTCAAAAAAGTATTATTTGTGGTATTACTGCAATATACTTACAAAACTCATATACACTGGTATTAACTTTCATAATATTTTTCTCAGATTTAAAATGAGTCAATTTCAATTATATCTACACCTCTATATCTGAATGACCTACCGGTGCATAAAACAGAGAAAATACATGGGTCATCATGATGTCAGTGCACATACACACCACTGCAACAATGCACTTGACAATTTTTCATGGTTTGGAGTTCAGTTTTGGTACATATGGTAAAGGTGTATTTTCCTTAATTTTTGATTACTTATTTATTAACTTTAGTAATTAAGATGTGTTTCAAAATTCTCTTTGGGGAAATGATTTACCATATTGTAATAAATGTTTAAAAGTTTTTTTGTCTTAGGGGTGTAGTGACTTTTTAACTAATTGTGAAGAACACTTACAATTTTTACTTCTGGCTGTTTTTCATCTCTACAATATAAAATACATAAATCTTTTGGACTATGTTTTGGACAGTATTACTTTTGTTAATCTAGCACACTATGTTCTCTATTGCATTAAGTATTTTGGTTCTGCAGAGCGATAAAATAGTAATGTATGGTAACTTCTAAAACTAAACCAGATATATATATTTTATATAATCTATGTACATCACAATATTACCAACTTTTTACCTCTGTAATATCAATCACTTTCAACTGTTATTTATTAAAACTATAAAAGCAATCTTTTAAAAAATAAACTTTTTATTGTTGAGATAAACGTTAATATCCCAACTTAACCAATTATTAAATTTT
Organism: Sabellastarte sp. h YS-2021; assembly: GCA_964017235.1. Lineage (NCBI taxonomy): Eukaryota > Metazoa > Annelida > Polychaeta > Sabellida > Sabellidae > Sabellastarte > Sabellastarte sp. h YS-2021. Next base: position 165,292,743 of record OZ024930.1, read on the forward strand.
TTGTTATCACACAAATACTTTTTAAGAGTTTTGTAATAACCATAGGTAACACAAGAAGTAATAGTAGTAGTATAAGGCCTTACCCCTGCCCCCAGGTAACTTTAACCCCATTAATTAACTTTGACCCCCACCACGAACCTGGGGGCAGGAGTAAGGCCTACATCATCCAATTTTTAACCAAATTTTTGTGTTAATTAGACAATGTTTTTTTTGGCATTTCATGTATTTTCCTGGTTGAACTTTGAATCAGCTGTTTATCATATGGACAACGGACTTACACAGGAATAAAAAACTTTTGCATATATGACCCCCACTACGAACTGAGGGCAGGAATATCACCCAACTTTTTAACCAAATTTTTGTGTTAATTAGACAGTATGTTTTTGGTTTTTTGCCATTTCATGTATTTTCCTGGGTGTACTTTGAATCAGCTGTTTATCATATGGACAATGGACTTACACACAGGGAAAAAAATTTTTGGATATATTCGGAAAAGCCTGTGTTGTTTTTTTGCCATTTGATGAACAGATACTAGCTACAGTCTTTTATGTACAATATACAGAATAATATCCGTGTTAAACATCACCCAACTTTTTAACTAAACTTATCCCAAAAACCAGGGTACATCGGACTGTGAGGTTGAATATTTCCAATTAATCAGTAAAAAAAGTTTTAAGAGTTCCTAGTATTGAACTACGACACCACGGACATTTCTTTAGTTGCTCTGCACACCTCTCACAACACAACAGATGTCGACAAGGTAGAAGAACCATTGTAATATCACCCTCCATACAAATCTTACAAGCCGGTGCTGTATCTAATCTCTTTTTCTCCTGAATAACTTGTTCATCTTCAATTTCAAATATTGCATCCAATAAATCCACGGTTGTAATGGTATTGCCTTTCAACTTTTGCAACCCGTCTCTTATTAATTTATCAGAAAATCCCAACTGACATACAATCCTCTCTGCACTTTTATGTACCGAACACTGAGTCATATTAGTGTAATCCTGGTTTAAAATTTCGGTGGCCCTCACTTTGGCAAATTTACAAAATGGAAACTGTTAAAGATGTTCTTTCAAAGGAATATCTCCTTTAACCCAATTATACATAATTCCACCACAGAAGGCACATTTTACCCTGTCTCCTGGTCCGCAATAGAATAACCCCGCTCTAACTAAATCAACTGGTGACACAATTTCATCCTTTGGCCATTTATCCAAGAAGCTAGCCAAACGAAGACCTTCTGATGTATATTGATCATCTAAAGCTTCTGCCATTTTAATTGTGTTAAAAAGCATCACCAAATCCTTGTCACACATGGAATTAACTGTACCTCATCCTTTGGTCATTTATACCTCAAGAAGCTAGTCAAATGAAAACCCTCTGATGTATACAACTTGTCTAAATCTTTTATGTTATTTAATGTATTTCCCTGGTAAATCTTGAATCATTATCACATAGGCAAATGAGCTACACAGAAAATGTTTCATTTTTTAAAAAAAATTCTCCACTCTGACCTCAAAATCTCAACTTAGACCTGTCACATATAAGCAATCCACTGTCTACATAATTAAAATTTGACCTCAGAATTGATTTCTTGGTGTCATTAGAAGGTATATTTTAATATTTCCTTCTCACAATGAAATAATTTTTTTGTTTATTTTAACCAAATATCCGCTTTACATTCAGATAGTGCTCTCTTTTTGTTGACTTGATAAAAAATTCCCAAGAAACAGCAACTGAATGTGTGAAATAAAAGAAAACACATCCAAGTTGCTATTTCCAGGGCTGCACTCATTGCCTCTCCCTGAAATATACAAAAATAACCATAGCTTAATACACATACATCAAACATATGAATTTTTAAATTTAACATATAAATATGATTATCTTTAAAATTTTACATATTGTAACTAAATACTGAAAAAAATATACATATATCTTCTGGTCTATATCTTCCTGGATGTTACATGTTAATCTATATATAATTAACTGATTATTTTTACAGGTGAATACAAAAAGTAATAATGAAAACCTACCTTGCAATCTTTAAAAAAAATTTATCCAAAAAACAGTTTCGTCCAATGACTTTTTCTTGTTACACAAAAAAGAAACACAAGAAACTAGTATAATTTATTCTGGTGAATTTAACAAGTAAATGTCAGAGATCCAAATACATGAGAAATGAAAACTAGTATTATATGAATGTACAAAGGGAAGGAAAAAACCTTGAATAAAACACAGAAAAAATGTTTAATATTTTAATTTTTTCCAAAAATATAAATACATAATTTAAATCGAAAATACAAAATTTTATTCAAATATATATATATATATATATATATATATATATATATATATATATATATATATATATATATATATATATATATATATATATATATATATATATACAAAATTTAGCTCTAATTTCAAAATTTTAATCTAAAAAAACATTATACAAAAATTTAGTCCAAAACTTTCTTCTTTTATTTCTTCTTTAATCTAAACATAAATAGAGAGAAAAAGTGTTAGTCTTGTAACCAAATTATAATATCAATGAAAATCACTAAAAGTAATTTTACTTACTAAATGTTCTATATTATATTGAAAATAACAATCAAAATCACGTTAACTAAAATTAATTACAATAGAAATACTGCAAAGCATGATAAAAGTAAAAATAAACTTGTATTTACCATTGTTTTATTTCTTTTTGTTCTGTAAATATAAAATAGAAAAACAACAACAGTTATACAACTAAATACTCCATAGTGAAATAATGGAGAAAAACACCCACACCTCAAATTTTTGCAACCTAAATGTCCATAAATTTTTAGAAATAAAAAATATAATTACCTCAAGCAATATTTACTGATAAAATTAATCAGAACCATAGGTATATTGTATAATATGGGAAGCAAAAGAATGAAGTTTTATATACCATTTCCTTTATTTGCTTGATCTATAAACATAAGGTAAAAATAATAATTTAAAGAGAAAGTTTTCACCCGGGACAAAAATCTCCTCAAATGACAAATATCATACATTTGGAGTCCTTACAATATATATATATATACACACACCACAGCTCAATGTGGGATGAAAAAATGTCACCTTTTTACTGCAGTGATAAAACTCTTCCTTTCAGAATAAATGGGTAAAAGTCCTCAAGGAATTTTGTGATCTCAGTTTTTTTTACTGTTTTAATTAAACAAATAATCAACACAGATTTCTACGTAACCTGATTTCTGTACACATCAGTTGTTAATTATCTGACATAAGTGTACATTACAATGTACTGGTCATGTAACATTAGTTTGTTTATTTTAACATCACACACCAACAGAAGAATGAAGACTATGGAAAAAAAATACATATTCAAAGAACAAAATAATGGAACACACAGCCACACTTCAGATTTGTGAAGATAAATTATAGAGAACAAAATACTTGAAAATATCTTTAGGATGAAAGAAATGTAAAAAAATGTTATCTACTTACTATGACTTTCATTCTGTATCTGAAATTGAAAGGTATAGAAGTTGGTTAAATTAGTTATTTAATTTTGAAAATCCAATGGTCTCAAAGGAAACTTTTCACTAATTACTGAGTTATCAGTGTCCTTGTATAAATATATATTTACTCTTAAAGTCTTATGAATTAGTAAAACAATGATTATCAGTGGATACAATAGTAGATGACATAACAAATAATCCATTACATTATTTTTTCTGAGTAGTGAAAGCAGAAAAAAATTAATATACCAAATAGTGAATGACACTCTTTACACTAATAAGGTCATAATTGATATGTACATGTAAGTTTTGTGTCAAAGCATATTTACAGTAAAAAGGAAAAAATTAAGTAATTACTCTTGGTTTGTTTATTTATATGTTGTTTTATGTCACATTCAACAACCAGGGTCATATTATAATGAGTAGTGTACAGATGGAGGAAACCAGTGCATACTGCACTGTAAACCACCGGGCATCAAGAAGTAACTACCAACTTTCTTACATGAAGCGTCCGATCCAAGATTTGAACCGGTGGGCTCAGAGATTCGAGGCAAGAACTCTAACCACTACACCGAGCCCCCACCCCTTTTTTACTCTTGGTTTGAGAATTACATTAGTAATACACTTACCGTCACACTAATGTTTGAGCGCTGTTAAACAAAAAGTAGAAGAAACTGGTTATCAAATGCACAATAAATAATAAACTTACAGATTTCTCAAAATGATATAGCAATATATATGTGACTAATCATATTTTTACACTCTATCTTTCTATCTGAAGGTCTTTTATGATCTAGTTTTTTTGTGTAATTTCATCCTTTAATTATAAGTTCCTACCTATGCAATGGGTATTAACAGTCTTATAAGTGGTATAACTACAAGGAAAAAACCTCAGAATCTTCTAATACATGTAAAAAAAACAATGATTGTTTTAACTTTTCTATAATGAACTGTTTTGCAATTTTATCTTTAATTATAACTCCTCACCTATGCTACCATGTTTCACACTCTTAAAAGTAGGAATACTACAAGGAAAGCATGAACCCTCTGATATGTTAAAAAGTACTTTTGAACTATTAAAGAAAAAAACTTTCAGAAATCACCTAAAACTGATGAAAAATTAATACATACCAGAATCATTTTCTGCCTGATATCTGTAAATAGAGATTTATAAACAAGAATAAAAGAAATAAAGTTAGACATTTTTTTATAATGTCTGAATAAAAATTATTTTTGAAAAATCTAAAACACAAATACTTTCATAACAAATTGAAAAAATTATAATGTAATTTCTCACCAATATTTACTTGCTTCTTGACAGGCTGAAAAAGAAAATGTGAAATTATGTAAGTAAAAACAAAATTGAACAAATTTCATTTGTTCAAAAAATTATAATTTGGTGTATTACTGCAATATACTTACAAAATTCATAATACACTGGTATTAACTTTCATAATATTTTTATAAAATTAGATATACTATATCTCATTTCAATTTAGAATTACCCATGCTATTGGTCCCCTACCTATGAAAATATATACAAAACAAAATTTATACTCAATGTCCTTATCATGCCTATGACCTGATCAAAGTGCTAATATATTTTCAATATTCCATATCAACCCATGGCATACAGGAATTAAATATTTTCAACTGATTACATGTAAATGTGATCAACATGGGGAAAAACACCTGTAGGTAGTGTACTGAAGTATATCTTGGTCTTTTCATTCTCAGATTTAAAATGAGTCAATTTCAATTATATCTACACTTCTATATCTGAATGACCTACCGGTGCATGAAACAGAAAATACATGGGTCATCATGATGTCAGTGCACATACACACCACTGCAACAATGCACTTGACAATTTTTCATGGTTTGGAGCTCAGTTTTGCTACATATGGTAAAGGTGTATTTTCCTTAATTTTTGATTACTTAGTCATTAACCTTAGTAATTAAGATGTGTTTCAAAATTCTCTTTGGGGAAATGATTTACCATATTGTAATAAATGTTTAAAAGTTTTTTTGTCTTAGGGGTGTAGTGACTTTTTTAACTAATTGTGAAGAACACTTACAATTTTTACTTCCGGCTGTTTTTCATCTCTACAATATAAAATACATAAATCTTTTGGACTATGTTTTGGACAGTACTACTTTTGTTTATCTAGCACACTATGTTCTCTATTGCATTAAGTATTCTGGTTCTGCAGAGCGATAAAATAGTAATGTATGGTAACTTTTAAAACTAAACCAGATATATATTTTATATAATTTATGTACATCAAAATAATACCAACTTTTTACCTCTGTAATATTAATCACTTTCAACTGTTATTTATTAAAACTATAAAAGCAATCTTTTAAAAAATAAACTTTTTGTTGTTGAGATAAACGTTAATATCCCAACTAAACCAATTATTATATTTTTTGTTATCACACAAATACTTTTTAAGAGTTTTGTGATAACCACAGGTAACACAAAAAGTAATATTATTATGAAATATACTTACATTTTCCTTTTTTGACGTAGATTGTAACGCCTGTGCAAAAAAACAAATATATATAAGAATACATGAAATGAAAATCTTTCCAACTTAAAATGATACCCAAAACAGACACTTTGAAATTACTTTTAAGGGAAAAGATGGTCTTTCAAGCATTACGTGTATTAGAGTAAATTTTCCATAACTACTTTTACACAAGGTATTCTTTTTTGTTGTTGGTAAAATTTGGACCTACTTTTACTGTCACGTAGTGTTATCACCAAAATATTACTGCAGTATACCCTGTTAAGGTTAAAACATTTGTTTTGTGTTTATTTGGGAGGAACAAAATATTACAATTAACAATTTTTTATCGAGCAATGTGTAACAACTACTATGATTAATCATTATTGGGTATATTTATTACAAATTTTAGAGATTTTTTTTCTATTCTTTGTCTACAATATAAATATATAAATATTTTGGATTATGTCTTGGACACTACTACTACTTTCTTAATCTAGCACATTATGTTCCCTATTGTATTAAGTATTGTGACTCTACAGAGCAATAGAATAGTAATGTCAGGTAATCTCTGAAACAAAACCGGATATATATTTATATAATCTATGTACATTAAAATACCTGTCTCTTTCAACTGCTATTTATTAAAAGTATAAAAGCAAATTTTTTAAAAAATAAATTTTTATTTACACAATTATTTTATCCTGTGTCACTACCTTTTTTTTAATAACCACAGGTAGTACAAAAAAGTAATATTATTATAAAATATACTTACACTTTACCACTTTCCTGATTATTATCCCTGTACAAAAACACAAAAAATATATAAGATTACATTAATTGAAGAAAATCTCTCCAAATTAAAATAATATCCAAAAAAGATAAATTTGAAATATTCCTTCAGTTAACATACATTTTAAGCACTTTTTATTTCCAAGTGAGGCACAAAGTGCGTGGAATGCACTTTTTAAAGGAAAGATGACGCAGTAATGATATGTGTATACAGTAATGATGGTTTTTTTAAATGGTTGGAGTAAATTTTCCGTAAGTTTTACAAAAGATATTCCTTGTGCTCTATCCAGAATGGAACCTACTTGTCCTGTCACACAGTGTAAAGTTTATATATATATATATATATTACTGAAGTATCACTTTATTAGATTAACCATTGTTTTTTTTAAAAAAGAACTTGTTTTGATTGTTCTGTTTTTTGATTTTCAGAGGGCAAAATATTACAATTAAAATTTTTGAAGCAATGTGCAACAGCTACTGTGATTAATCATCATTAGGTAAATTTATCTAAGTGTAAAAAATTCATCTAAAACAAGATATATACTAGTTTTATTGAAATAGCTATAAAACTATCAATTTTTCTCAAATTTATTATGACAGTAAACTTTTAATGTTACACACATCTTCAGCAATATGAGATGAATTATTACATTTAGAAACAACTGTAATATGTATATAAATATATATATATAAGGTATGTGTGAACACTTTGCATTGATGTAATGTTATAAAACTGACAATTTTTATGGAAATTTACAACACAGATTTATCTCCCCAAGAATTATCAATAACAAATAGAAGTTTTTTTTCATGATTTTCTCTAGAGTTAAATATGTGTTTTTAAACATTTTAGGTAAACCACCTTATGTTCACAATAAGTAAAAATAAAACTTTTTTTCCTATTTATCTTGAAAATCTTGAAAAAATAAAAAAACTGTCAGTTAACACCTTTACAATAAATTATCCTTAACCATGATATTACAATTTACACAAACTGTACCATCATGGTAATCTGTAAGAATGTTGACTTAAAATTTCTGAACAATTGTTTCAGAAACTTTTTTTGAAGCTGTGACATTTTATGGAAATAAATACAATTTTTCAATACATATATAATTGGTTAAATGTCAAAGAAATTACTTTTTGTAAAAATGAATCCTTTAGAAATATTCCATTAACACTTTCCATGTGTTGATTGATTTAGTTAGTTGTGTGAAAGCAATTATGGTCAAATATATAATGAATGAAGAAAAAATATCAAACTCCCTTTGAATGTATTGGCATTGAGACATCAATGACTTATAAACCATTTTCATAAATGTGAAAACAGTAAATATGAAAAGTTTACTAACTTTTATTATTTTTCAAATGAAATGATACTAGAACACTTAACTTTGTTGGTTCCTTTTTACTCTCCATAGAAATCTTAACTGTATTCTTCACAATTCAAACTTGTAATCCTTTGGCACCCTACTGAACAATAAGCCTTCAATTCTTTTTGTTCAGATATTTATTGAAATTTGTGCAATTGTTCTGGAATGTTCTACAAATGAGTGTGTCCCACTGAACATTATTTCGTTTGCTCTGTAAAACAACTCTAACAAAGAACTATTGACAGATTTATTGTAGTGTTGTCATTATTATAACAAATGTAATAACCTCTCTGTGCTTGTGTTCTGGAAACTTCTGTTTGTATGTTGACCCACTGAACATTCTACAGAAATACAAACCTAATATTGTTTTTATGATCTTCTATGTAATTTATTGCGTTTATGAGACAGTTTTTATCAGTGTTTTTAAATTTTGTAAACTACCATTCTAGCAAGTTCTACACAGAAGTTCTCATCTGTGGAGTCATTACAAGTTTTTTTCAAGTTCATGTAAAATGTATTGCATTTGTGTCAGTTTATTACCCTGATCTCATTACTTCTTTGGACTTGTGTTCTAGAGAGTTCTGTAACACACAAAAATTCCTCTCAGTACTGTCACAATGCAAATTTCTTCTCAAACAAGGTTTCAATTTTGATGACTCATATTAGAGATTTATTACATCAATATTTAGAATTTGTAATTAATGGTTTTGAGAATATTCTAGAAAAGACTCATTTCATGATATTGACTGTTTCTATTCGAAGACACCGATGCCTTGTCTGCTATTAAAATTTTTTTCCTACAAACACAGGTTGGGTTTAAATTGATTCATCAGAAGAAAAAAAATCTGAGCTTATACAAGGTTCACATTGTTACGACTGTAAAGACACAGCTGCTTTTTTTAAAAAAACATTTATAATTATGTGTCTGTGTGAAAGGTTAATAACCAACCGGTTAAAAGATAGCTGCAGTAGTAATGGGAGACAAAGAAAGGCATACCTTTTTTTATGGAATTCAGTCACCTTTCAGTCAGTTTCACCCTTCTAAATTTACTATAGACGGAGTAATGTATAGATGTGCTGAACAGTATATGATGTATTGTAAGGCAATCGCATTTAAAGACTATATTACAGCCCGAAAAATTATGGAGGTGAAAGACCCCAAAGTAATGAAAAGATTGGGTAAGAAGGTAAGGAATTTTAACAAACAAAGATGGCTGGCAAAATCCAAAGCCATTGTTAGAAAAGCTTTATTAGCAAAGTTTACTCAAAATTCAAAATTGAAAGAAAAACTTTTGGAAACTGAAGGTACCATTCTTGTTGAGGCCAGCCCTTGGCACACAGTATGGGGAATTGGTAGGTATGCCTCTGATCCTAAGTAAGTTTAAAAAATATTGGAGGGGGAAAAACTGGTTAGGATATATACTTACAGATGTAAGAGATCAAATTTTAATGTCATAATGTACAAACACAGGTTTGGTTTTTTTTTAAATTGATTCACCAGTGCTAGTTATTACAGAACATCAGGTGCAAGTAATTTTATCTCAACCCCCCCCTGTGAACTTATATTCTAGAATCCATAATTCATGACTATAATATATAGACTGCCCCATATTTCAAAACTAAGCATATTCGTTTTTTTTGTAGAACTGTGTCTAGTGATTTTTTTAACATTTGATAGTGTCTTGAAGATTTATTGCATTCAAAATGCTATGAATTCTCCCATTCAACATTGTTCTGTGTGTAGAAACACTCGGGGCATTTTGACTTGATTGATTTTCTTTTGCTATTAAATTTTTTTCATGATGTAAACTTTGCGGACTTATGTTCTAGAAACTTTCTTTTAATATGTCTCCATCTGTTGTCGCACTGCAAATTGCTTGAAATGGTTTACTATTAATGATTTATTGAAAATGGTCATGAGGTGTCCCACTGAACATTTTACACAGAATAGTAGGCTGTTTTTAACACGTAGCCTTTGCGGACTTGTGTTCTAGAAAACTTTTCTGAAATATATCTCCACAATGATTTATTGAAAATGGTCATGAGGCGTCCCACTGAACATTTTACAGAATACAGGACGTTGTAACCTTTGCGGACTTGTGTTCTAGAAAACTTTTCTGAAATATATTTCCATGTGGCAATGGTTTACAATTAATGATTTATTGAAAATGGTCATGAGACATCCCACTGAACATTTTACAGAATACAGGGTTTTGTTTTTAACACGTAACCTTTGCGGACTTGTGTTCTAGAAACCTTTTCTGAAATATATCTCCATGTGTTGTCGCACTGCAAATTTCTTGAAATAGTTTACAGTTAATGATTTATTGAAAATGGTCATGAGGCGTCCCACTGAACACTTTACACAGAATACTCGGCCGTTTTTAACACGTAACCTTTGCGGACTTGTGTTCTAGAAAACTTTTCTGAAATATATCTCCACAATGATTTATTGAAAATGGTCATGAGGCGTCCCACTGAACATTTTACAGAATACAGGACGTTGTAACCTTTGCGGACTTGTGTTCTAGAAAACTTTTCTGAAATATATTTCCATGTGGCAATGGTTTACAATTAATGATTTATTGAAAATGGTCATGAGACATCCCACTGAACATTTTACAGAATACAGGGTTTTGTTTTTAACACGTAACCTTTGCGGACTTGTGTTCTAGAAAACTTTTCTGAATATATCTTCATGGTTTTGTTTTTAACATGTAACCTTTGCGGACTTGTGTTCTAGAAAACTTTTCTGAATATATCTTCATGTGTTGTCCCACTGCAACTTTCTTGCAATGGTTTACAATTATTGATTTATTGAAAATGGTCATGAGGCGTCCCACTGAACATTTTACAGAATACAGGGGTGTTTTTTGACATGTAACCTTTGTGGACTTGTGTTCAACAAAACTTTTCTGAATATATCTTCATGTGTTGTCCCACTGCAAATTTCTTGCAATGAACTTTATAATTAATGATTTATTACATCTGTGTGAAATTGCTGTGAGGTGACTCGCTAAACATTAATTGCTTCATAGGGTGTTTTGACATTAATGTTATTCTGGAAACTTCTGCAAACAATATGTCATTCCTCAATACATGCCAGTTTTTTCTCTCTACTAAAGATTTTTTTGCACTTTTTGTGCACTCTGGGTTCTAGAACTTTCTAATTATCCCCACATCTGTTGTCACACTGCAAATTTCCTGTAGTCATCTTTTCTCAGATCTTATATAAAGACCGTGTGATGGCTATGAACTCCTCACACTTTACTGTGCTGCAAAGGGGAGTAATCTACTGAGGTAAAGTTACTGTTTTAAAGTTTTTGTGGCGGATAAATTAAACAGAGAGTTGTAGTATTATTTCAATAACTTTATGAAAATAAATCAGATCTAATTGAAATTTGAGATATTTAACAAAAATAAAGAAACAGTTTCAATTGTAAAGTCTGACCTTATTAGACAGAATCCTTTTGTAATACAGAATCAACACGACGTTTTAATTATTAGATTTCTTCATATTACTTTTAAATATTTTGTTAAAAATTCTAGAGGTTTTATATTTTTAAGAAAAGTTAATACAGTAAGTAATTACCGTGGAATAGAAGATATAGTGAAATACTTTATAAACAACTACATACAACCTTATCTAGTGAAATCATCAGTTCACCTAGTGATACTCAAAAGTTTAAATTATCATTGGGAAATCAAAATTTTATATCTTGGTGAGAAACAAATTAACCATACCGAATTTCAAAAGTACTTTCAAAGAATACCAGATTTAGAAACAAAGGAACATGTCTCTACTAAATACACAAGCAATAGTTTAGTATTCACCGTATACTCACAACAAAACAACTGTTTAAAAGTTACCGGTTGCACCAAACAGATAGAAAAAGTACCGATTTTTAACAAAATTTTCCTTTCACCTAGCCAGGACATCACCATGGATACATACTTAACGCAAGCATTTATAATGAAGTACCTTCAGACTTTAGCTCACCTTTTGTGGGAGGATATAAATCTCTCTTTCCTCACAGATTACTACACATATTTCTATCAAACATTCAATATCACTGATGAATCAACATTATATAAAAAATTAAAGAATACGTTCATCGAATCCCTTGAAGAGAAAGATAATCAAGCACTAAAAGGTAGAAATATGGTTTCTTTTAATTCTATAGACAGATTGATGGACATTTTGTCAGAGAAATTATGTGCCTTTTTCACCATACACTTCACGAAAGATTGTATTAAAACCTATGTTTCAAAAACAAATTTGAAGGGGGATTCATATCTTTTAAAAACTTGTGAGGACGGGTCTGTAGAATTTTACAAAAATACAGAATCTTTCTTTCCTTTATCCTCTGATTCCGAATCAGAAACAGAGTTGGTAGAACCAGTGTGTAAAAAGGCAAAAGAAGCAGAATTCAATTGTCCTAGACCTGCACAAACTTGCTCTTCAGAACCAGTACATAAAAGAAAGATACCGTTAAAAATTTCAGAATCGAAAAACAGAAACCCATTTATGAAATGTAAAAGCCCACAGATTGATATACAAAACCGCGACAACCTGGACCAGTTTACAGAGCAGAATGATTTACAGCATTACCACAACATTGCAAAGGAAAATTTGATCAACCTAACCGATAATGTGGAAAAACTTAACCAAATTTTGAAGAAAACAATATCTTCAATAAATTCCTTTTTGCCACAAAATTTAAAAACTGAAGAATTATCCTGTGAAGTAAAATGTCCATTACACTGTAGTTTACTGTCGAGGGCACAGGCTATAAAAAAACTGAAGGGTAGAAAAACCAAAAATTAATAATGAACAAATAAAAGTCTATGTGTCATTCTGTTACAACACAAAAAATAACAAAGTAACCATGATGTCAGTTAGGTATAATAACAAAGGCATGTGTGATTGCGGCTACCACTTTGAATGGTATTACTTGTATCCGTACATAGAAAAAGGATTGCAGTTATATCCTGATATGGAAATCACGAAAGATATTGTTGAACTTGCAGACAATATCAGATACGAACTTTTTTTAAACGATCAACTTGTAACATTGCAAGAATTTTGTTTTTCAAAAATTTATCAATTCAACCTAAATGTTAGATTACTCCCCAAGGGGCTGTGGGAACAGTTTAATGAGAAATATGTGTTTGAAAAAGTTTCTTGGAATTATCTAGAATTTGCCATTCCAAGATTTCTGAGTAAACATTTAGGGGGGACATTGGTTTACAACAAAAAAACCTCTGTTCCCAGTAAAAGAAATATTTGTACGAAACAGTAATAATGGACAGTGGGAAAGACATAACTTTCCTATTTAATGTAGAAATTTGTCAATGTAGAACAACTTGTAATATTAAAAGAAACTTTGATTACTCCCCAAGTGGCATTGGAAAACAGTTTAGTGAGAAATATGTGTTTGAAAAAGTGTTTTCTTGGAATTATCTAGAATTTGCCATTCCAAGGTTTCTGAGTAAATAGTTTTTTGGGGGTTTTTTTTTTTTTAAAAAAACCCTTATACTCTGTTACCCAGTAAAAGAAATACTAATACAGTAATAATGGACAGTGGGAAAGACATAACTTTCCTAGTTGATGGAGAAATTTGTCAATGTAGAAATCATGTACTAAAATGGAGAGATTTAGATGTGTTTGTGAAACATGGGTTAATTGTACAACCGGGAATAACAATAACGCCTGTATTAGTTTATCAGTGTTTAGATGCTACTATATCTTTGTATAAATATTATTTCGGGCTTAACCCACGAAGTTTACAAGAGTTGTGTGCTAGTACTATACAGTTTAATACATTGAACAAAGCTCTATTGCCACATCAACTGCAAAAGTTTTGTCAAGATTACCTCTATGATGAATTAAATTTTTGGTTTATCAAATGGGATGCAGCAATGCATTTATTCTCACATATGTATCACCAACTAGGTGAAAACAAATTTTATTAAGACACAAAAATTAGTGTGTGACAGGTAGGAAAACCACTGTTTGATGTGACAATGGAAGTTAAGGTTAAATTTTTGTGTGATGGACAACAAAACTTGTACAAATCATCTCCGAATGCAGTTGGTTATGAGTTATTTAGTACGGAATGCTTTGAACTATTACCTAATGAAATAAGAAAGCTGCCTACAGGTGTGATATTGGAATTACCGGATTCACTGTACGTACAAGTAGCAGAAAAGAGTAGTGTTAGCCTATGTGGACTCCGTGTATTGGCTGGAATCATTGATCCGGACTATCGAGCACAAATATTTGTGGTACTACACAATATTACAAATCAAAAAATTTCATGGGACAAGACAAAACCCATAGCACAGTTGATATTTCATTCAACCATTAACCCTTGCATCACAAAAACGGAAAACATTGTAGTGGAAACATTTAGAGGAAGTAAAGGATTTGGGGAGTGTACTGAATTGAAACATCAATTTTAAGACGATGTCAAGTGTTTTGGGAAACTCTTCAGAAGGGGGACTTAGCACAATTTTTTACCATCGAATACTAAATGCGACTATTTTGAAAACAAAACATCAAACTTTGTGGTAGATTTATCCGAACCTATTACCTTAAAACCGGGGACAAAGATAGCTCTTGCTGAAATAATTTATCCAAACAGTATAATGAATGTGTTTGAACGAATGACTAAGATTCATCTTTCGAAGAAGAAAAATATAAAAACAGGGCATTTTAACAGAACGATCCCCGGTAAAAATTAACGTAATATAGAACAACTAATGCGGGCAATAAATACAGCTATTAAAAGTGCAAAGATGGAATCCACGTTGAGGGTAAACAACAGGACCGGATTGGGTGAAATTATTGTGGAGAGCGAAGAGACTATAGAGATCCACAGAAAGCTGGCAAATATTTTAGGATTTTTTGACAAGGTACAGTTTGCAAATGTAGGAAACAGACCCGCATTACCACGAGCATACGTAAGCGATGTGATACCCGACATTAATTTGCTCACTCTCAGTCTTTACATCTACAGCGATATTGTCTACCCTTCTCGCGTGGGAGATAAAAATGTTCCAATTTTAGGGATCATTCACTGTGACACTCATCTCGATTCACAATATACTCACAGGACAATTCCTATTTTAAATTATATCCCTGTGATAGGAAATGTACTAAGTAAAATTGAAATTAAAATCACAGATACAACTGGAGACTTGATTCATTTTCAATTTGGAAAGGTGATAATCAGGCTTTCTTTATTTCAACCGGATTAAAAAAAGAAATGCATCACAAATTCAAAAATGTGTATAAGAGGTACAAAATTGAACTTCCCAGGTACAAGAAAAGAGATGTGGAAATGTATTTATCAAAATCTTACCCGATGGTCAAAAATAAAATTAAAAAAGCACTGCTTAAATTGAAGAGTATAAAGATACAATTGTCACTGAGGAACCTAAAAAGTACAGGCAAACAGAAGATGATTTTGTTTACATCAAACCGTACTTTACATCGGAAACAAAGGTACATATCAAAAGGATTATATCTGAATTAAATAAAGAGGTTGCATCCAGATTAGAAACATTTCTTCACCATGGAAGTAATTGGAACCTAGTCAAGATTTATAGTCTTGAATTGAAAGTAGTGAAGTATGCCCCAATTTTGGGTGGATGTAAAAAAGGAAACCTTCCAAAATTTCTGAAAAACAAACATTGTTTACTCGACTTATCTTCCCCAGAAAACCAATGTTTCTTGTACGCAGTAGCAGCTGGTATCTTACAACCAGCAGCAAAGCATGCGGGTCGTACGAGTCAATACAAAACCTTGGTGAAAATTTTTAATACAAATAGAATTTCGCTACCCATGGCACTGGATAGTATCCAACTGTTTGAGGCACAAAATGAGGTTTCCATAAATTGTTATGACATTAACCTTGTATCTCATGAACCCGGGGTGCTACATATAAGTTCTGAAGAAAACAAGAAACATCACGTAAATATATTGTTATACAAAGGACATTATTACACAATAGGGAGTTTTTCCAGATTTCTTTGTGGTTTTCGATGTTCAAACAGGAAAAAAGGTTATTACTGCAAAACCTGTTTGACAAAAAAGTATTCAGAGCAAGCTCTGAAAGAACATGAAAACTCTTGCAGTATCAATACGGTCAAACCTAAAGGAAAAGTACCAACTCTGGGATCTGGTGAGGACCTGTTACAGTTTAGAAACTATGAGTAAAAATTTATGGCGCCCTTTGTCATATACATGGACTTTGAGACATATCAGAGCCGAGTGACCAATAAAAGACCCAGTGGAAAAACTAAATTTAGCACCCAGCATAAACAGTTAAGCGTTGGCATGAAACGTGTGTGTCATGTGAATGACAAGTTCAACGGATCTGTAAAGTGTTACACAGGAGAAAATTGTGCCAAAAAAGCTATTGAAATGTTGATGGAAGAGCAAAGTCGTATCAACGTAATTTTGAACGAATACAGATACCCAATGACCAACACACCAGAAACTTGGCGAATGTTGAAAAAGGCTACCCATTGTTATATATGTGGTTCACCTTTTAATGGTGACAAAAAATGTAGGGATCACAACCACTTGCAAAGCCCCAAGGTCACGGAAGAACACCCTTTTGGGAATGTACTCGGTATAGCTTGTAATAGATGCAACCTGAAATACTCTTCAATTTCCAATGAACCAAAAATTCCTGTATTTCTCCATAATGGATCAAAATACGACTTCAAATTGTTGATAAGAGAATTGTGTCAAAACAGTGAAAACCAATTAAAAATTATTCCAAGAACAAGCAAGACATTTGCATGTATCTCTTTTCAAAATTTCCAGTTCATAGACACCTATGCTCATTTACCCAACAGTTTATCAAACCTGACAGACATCCTGAGAAGTGGGCAAGAAAGTAAGGATAAATTATTCAAACACACTAGACAATTATATCCGGAAGAATCTACATTTTTAAAATTGTTGAAAAAAGGTTTCTTCCCCTATGAGTATCTAACGGGGACTGATGTTCTGAATGAATGCAAACTACCAGAACGAGAACACTTTTATAGTTCTCTTACAAAAAAGACCATCACCCCTGAACAGTATCAACATGCACAGTCAATGTTTACGGCTTTAAAATGTTCAAATTTAGGAGAATACTTAGAGGGCTACCTGAAATTAGATGTGACCTTACTGGCAGATGTTTTTGAAAATTTCAGAGCAATAAACCATAAACTGTATGGGTTAGATGTTGCAAAATACTTAAGTCTACCAAGTTTCTCATTCGATGCAATGTTGCTTCAAACCAAAGTAAAACTCGAACTGATCACTGATCTTGAACAGTATGAATTCATACAGAAAGCTATTAGGGGTGGTATCTCTGGTCAGTACACAAGGTATGCAAAAGCGAACTATCCAACATTACCAGACTACAACGAAGTAGAACCGCTAAGTTACCTCTACATGTTTGACTGCAATTCATTATATGCCTACTGTTTGTCAAAAAAACTACCTGTAGGTAAATTTAGGTGGTTAGAAAAGAATGAAATTTCAAACTTCGACATAAAAAACACGGCATCAAATACTGACCTAGGGTATATTTTAGAGGTTGACTTAGAATACCCGGAGAATTTGCATGTCAAACATTCGGATTTTCCACTGGCGCTGATAAAGAAGAAAATAAAATACGATGAACTCAGTCCCTACAATCAAAATATCCAAAGATCGAGTGATATGAAAAATTTGTTCAACAATGCAGAAAAATTAGTTCAAACACTAGAAGACAAGAAAAATTATGTAATACATTTTGAACTACTTAAACTGTACTTAAAACTCGGACTCAAACTGACAAAAATTCACAAAGTTCTTAGGTTTGAACAGAGGGCATTCATGAGGTCATTTATTGAGTTCAATATTGAAAGAAGAAAGGCAGCCAACTCAGAATTTGAGAGCAACAATCTAAAAATGGCAAAGAATGCTCTTTATGGAAAAACTATAGAAAATATGTTCAAAAGAAGAAAAGTCAGACTAGTGAATTCTTCTGAAAAACTTTTGAAATTTGCAAACAAACCTACATTTCAAACGGTGGAGTTACTCGACCCAAAAATTGCAGCAGTGGAACTGAAAAATCATACAGTTAAATTGGACAAACCAATTTTTATAGGATTCACAGTTTTAGAATTAGCAAAGAAAGTCATGTATCAATTTCTGTATCTATTTCTTCCAAAAATTTTTGGTACATGGTATACAGTACATCCATTATACAGTGACACGGATTCATTCTTGTTAAAAATAGTGGCAAAGGACGAATCGGCTCCTACACCGAATGATGTATACAGAGCTAACTCTAAGTACTTCGATTTTTCCAATTTTCCAACCACACATCCACTGTACCACACTAAAAATGCAAAACAGAAAGGTTATTTTAAATTTGAATACAGGTCCCGAGAACTAACAGAGTTTGTGGGTTTAAAATCCAAACAATATTCCATATTATGTTCCTGTGACACCATCCATAGAGCCAAAGGAGTACCAAAGGCAGCTGCTAATGAACTAGTACATGCAGACTACCTGCATACTTTGAGAAAAAACCAACCGAAGACTGTTCACTTTTCTGCAATACGAAGTTTCAAACACAAACTCTACACAGTGGATACAGAAAAAATAGCCCTCAGCGCATTTGATGACAAAAGATATATACTAGACGACGGTATTACTTCTTTAGCCTACGGAGATTATCGAATAGCAAGATGGGATTCAAAGCAAAAGCTTTCAAAATAAATGCTCGTAAAAGGGCTTCGGTCACTAAATTCAAAGGGAAACTGTACTGTCACTTTTCTGATCAGTTCTCAAGAAAAAATGTGATGTTTAACTATGCCGAGTTGAAAAAGCTGAAGAAAGTTTTACCTTCGTTATTAGATATTATAAAGAAATATGAGGGAAAGAAACAGAAAAAAAAGTCTGAGACACCCGACGAAATGGAAGACGGTTGTGAGTCCCCTTACAATACCACACCTGAAAGCAGCGATATTGAGTCAGAATAATGAAGTTACTTAGCATTGATGGAATTATGGGTGCTGGAAAAAGTTATTTATTCAATTTGCTAAAAGAAAATTTTGCAGACAATAAAAAAATTGGGTTTGTAGAGGAACCAGTGGAGAAATTTAAAAAATATTTACGGTACAATCCATTGAGGGAATATTACAGTGACCCAGTGAAAAATGCTGCAGTTTGTCAACACTACTTCTTAAATGTCTTAGGAAAGTTATACTCAGAAAACCTACACAAAACCAATGACATGGATTACCTCATATCCGAGAGAAACTTGTACAGCACAGTTATTTTCATTAACTCTCAGTATGAAAGAGGATACCTGACAGACTTTCAACATGATTATCTTACAGATCGGGTACATGTAAAAATTGGGGAAACACTCAACAAAGACTGTGGGTTAGGTTGCAACAAGTTGGTGTACGTAGTCACAGATGTTGAGAGATGTTTGGAACGGATATTACAACGAAAAGAAGAAAGCACCATGATAGATTTACGGGACTACCTGCATTGTCTCCAAAAGGAGTACGATGAGTATTATTGCATTTTTGTAGAACAAAATGGAAGCGACAGCGCCGAGAAATTGACTAACATCGATGAGGATGAAGTTCTTGTGAGAAAAGTTGAAAGACTGTTAAGAAAATGAAACTGGCAACCATAGAGGGACTTATGGGTGCTGGAAAAACTTATCTCTTCGAAAAAATTAAAGGGGAGGATTGTTTCAAGAATGCTTGGTTTATTGAAGAACCCAGCTCCAAAGTTAAAAAGTATAAATACCACAAGCCCCTAGAGGAGTTTTATCGAAAACCTTACATGAACTGTGGGTTTACTCAACTTTACACATGCGAAATTTACAGGAAAATGTTCAGTGAAAGTTCATACCCATGTTCAGATGGGCTTTGCATATCGGTAAGAAATATGTACAGCATTCAAGTGTTTGTAAATGCACAATATGAAATGGGTTACCTGAAGGACTTTCAATACGATTACTTGACAGATATCATTCAACAAAATATAACAGACACTCTACCCCAATCCTGCAAGTTAGGTTGCAATAGGGTAGTTTATATCGATACAGATGTTGCAACATGTTTGAAAAGAATCATGGACAGAAAAGGACAGAGCAACATGAAAAATTTTGAAGATTACCTGAACTGTTTACAAAAAGTGTACGAAGACTACTGCAACATTTTTTCAGAAGAAAATGGAAGGCATTACCTAGTAAGAGTAAAAAACTCTGATGCAGAATTAGGTGTAAAAACATTGCTAGTTAACAATAATATGTCCGTGTGTCAAGACTGAACATGCCTTACAAACATAGCCCAACAATGGAGATTTCTTCGAATGATGAATCAGATGTTTCGTGTGAACAGATACAGTGTTGTTCATACTGTTCCAAGGACAAGGTTTTGGTGAAAGGGAAAACCTACTGTCACGACTGTAAAAGTAATTGCTTCAGGGAATGTAAACGCTGCAAACGACCATTCCACGATGAAAAATACTTCACTTACTCGGAGACTAGATGTAACTCTTGTCACAAGAAATATTTAAACGAGAAGGTTAAATGAGAGCAAAGAAAGAGGAAACCCGTGGAAGACCCGGTGAACAACAAAAAAACATCTGAAGTGGAGAAGGTGGAAGAAAAAAGTCCGTGTGAAAAAAGAAAAGCATTAAAGATAATAGGTTTCCTACCGGTGTTCTGTTTAGGACAGAAGTTAGAAAACCATGAAATTCAACATAACTAATAATACTGTTATCATCACCTGTTGTGAAACTGAAAAAAGGCAGAAAGACCAAACTGACCATTCAGAGGTAGGAAAGAAAGGGTGTTGTCCATTTGTCCTAAGATTTAGATACAAAAAAGAATGAGCAGCAAAACAGACATTTTACTTAGGAAATTGTATTATGATGTCAAGAAACCAAGTTCATTTTCAAACAGCTACAAACTTTATAAAGCAGCAAAGAGGAAAAACAGAAATATAACACTCTCCATGGTTCAAGATTTCTTAGCTGGGGAAGATGTCTATACACTACACAAACCAACCAGAAAACCTAAGAAATACAGGAAGACTATTGCACATGGTATTGATGCTATACATCAAGCCGATCTTGTAGATGTCAGTGCCCTGTCTAGAGAAAATAAAGGAAATAAATTTATTCTCACTAACATTGACATTTTTTCGAGAAAGGCATGGGCAGTACCTATCAAAAATAAAACCGGAATATCGGTAAAAAATGCCTTTGAACTAATTCACAAAGAGAGTGTGCCAGAGAAAGTACATACCAACTTAGGCAGTGAGTTTTACAACAAAACTGTACAGGATTACTTCAAATCTAAAGGTATCACACATTACTCCTCTGCGTCTGAGTTCAAAGCAGCCATTTGTGAAAGATTCAACCGGACACTAAAATCAAAAATGTGGAAGTATTTCAGCAAAACTGGGAAATTGAATTACACCTCTATCTTACAAGATATTGTACAAAGCTACAACAACAGTAAACATTCATCCATTGGAACGTCACCAAATCGTGTCACAAAGAGGAATGAGAGCAGAATTTGGAATCATCAATACAAAGATGAAATTGATAAACGTCAGAGCAGACATAAGTACAAGATAGGAGACTTTGTGAGATTGATACATTTAGACAATCCTTTCACTAAAAAATATCTTCCAAGATTTACAAAAGAAGTTTTCATTATAGCGGACAGACTTAATACCAAACCTGTGACATATAGAGTAATGGACCAAAAACAGGACATTATTAAAGGTGGATTTTATGACAATGAGTTGGTAAGAGTAATGATAAAAGACTAATGAGACATACCACCCACCTTCACCACTTCTTGTGGGTGTGTGTAATTTGTTCATACACAAAAACAATGAGTTTTGAAGTTTTTGATGCGCGTCTAAGGACACCATTTTCTGCAGTTGTAGCTGGTCCGAGCATGTGCGGGAAAACTCAGTTTGTTCTCAAGTTATTGGAGTCTTGGAATACATGGGTGGATAGTCAATTTGACTACATTGTGTGGTCATATGGTCAAAAAACTGAGGCATTAGAAAAAATAAAAAAAATTATATGGTGACAAAATTACTCTTGTGGAAGGGATACCAGATGACTTGACCGGTTTCACCAAACAGAAACAACATGGTGTATTTATCTTTGATAATTCTCAATCAGACATCTGTGATTCTCAAGAAATAGCGGATTTGTTCAAAAAATGTCATCACGAAAATATCAGCACCATTGTGATATTTCAAAATCTATTTTGTGAGGGAAAACACAGAAAAACCATCTATAGGAATGCCTCATACCTTATCTTATTTAATAATCCTCTAGATTACACATTGGCTTATTCCCTAGCTAGAAAAATCTATCCACAGAGGTCTAGCATCTTTTTAGACATGTTCAAAAATGCAACAAAGAAACCTTATGGTTACTTATTTATAGATGGAAAAGTCAACACACCAGAGGATGCTCGTTTTAGAACAGATTTGTTTGGTAAAAATTTCCAGAAAGTTCTTGTACCCAACAAGACATAAAAAATTATCCGTGTGACAGATTCAAACAACAGTTAGTGTAATAGTATGGAAGAAAAGAGACAAAAAGATAATATGGGATCTGCTTTAAAGAGAAGAGATTATCTCACATTATTAGCAAATTCAAAAGATGTGAAAAGAAGGAAGGCGCTTTTAGATGTAGCCACAAAACAAGAAATTGATGCTATATCAGAGTGCTTGTTAAACATAGTAAATGGTCATGTGAGAATTTCACCCTCTAAAATTGGAAAGTTGAAGAAAATAAAAAGACACCTTAAAGATCTCACGAACAAAAGGTGTTCATTTAGGGAAAAGAAAGCAAATTCTGAAACAAGAAGGGGGATTCTTAACAAGTATATTACCGGTGGCATTGTCTGTGCTAGGTTCACTAGGTGGGGTTCACTAGGTTCTGAGGTGGGAAATGAATTATAAAGAGGCTGTAATTGTTCCACTGGAAGTATTTGACAAGTGTAACTTTAACCCAGAGGAGAAAGAACTTCCCCCCAAAAAACTGGTGGCATACTTGATGACGAAACTCTTCCTCCAGACGTTAAAATTAAGCTTTATAATCAGAAAAAGAAATTGACCAAGAGACCCCTTCCAGAACCGCAACTTGTACAGATTAAAAAAGAGGCAGAAGTAGAGGCTCCATCCGAAGATATCATATTAAACCAATTTCCCTTGCGAACAAGACCTGTGGTTAATTTAATTTTAAAATACATGAAAGACTCGCGAGGTATCTTATCTTGGACAGATAACCTGGAAATTGTGATCGAGGGTGAAACAATACAGTACAGTAATATTATTCAGTTACTTAGATTTGTAACATACAGTTTAACCATGACATCTGCTAAAGATATACCTGTGGGAGCAGAGGATTTTGTGGATACATTGGTGGATATTGGTGTTCCTAAGGCATACATACAACTACCACGAAGGAGTCCAAGAAAGACTGAGTGGGTGAAATTTTGAATGGGCGGGTGTGATACTGTGAAAAGTGACACTTTTTTAATGTAAGGAAACAACAATTTTTCCTCATGACGTCAAGATGAGAATCATCAAATATTACCCAAATACAAAAGGAATAGAACACCATTACTGTCAATCATTTTGAGAAATCTGTAAGTTTATTATTTATTGTGCATTTGATAACCAGTTTCTTCTACTTTTTTGTTTAACAGCGTTCAAACATAAATGTCACCGTAAGTGTATTACCAATGTAATTCTCAAACCAAGAGTAAAGGACTCGGTGGTGTCGTGGTTAGAGTTCTTGCCTCCGACCTCTGAGGCCGCCGGTTGGTATCTCGGGTCGGGCGCTTCATGTTAGAAAGTTGGTAGCTACTTGCCGATGCCTGGTGGTTTACAGTGCAGTATGCACTGGTTTCCTCCATCTGTACATTACCTGTCGCAATATGACCCTGGCTGTTGAATGTGACATAAAACAACAAATAAATAAAGAAACCAAGAGTAATTACTTAATTTTTTTCTTTTTACTGTAAATATGCTTTGACACAAAACTTACATGTACATAACAATTATGACCTTATTAGTACTAATAGTGTCATTCACTGTTTGGTATATTAGTTTTTTCTGCTTTCACTACTCAGAAAAAATAATGTAATGGATTATTTGTTATGTCATCTACTATTGTATCCACTGATAGTCATTGTTTTACTAATTCACAAGACTTTAAGAGTAAATATATATTTATACAAGGACACTGATAACTCAGTAATTGGTGAAAAGTTTCCTTTGAGACCATTGGATTTTCAAAATTAAATAACTGATTGAACCAACTTCCATGCCTTTCAATTTCAGATACAGAGTGAAAGTCTTAGTAAGTAGATAACCTTTTTGACATTTCATTCATCCTAAAGATATTTCCAAGTATTTTGTTCTCTACAATTAAACTTCACAAATCTGAAGTGTGGGTGTGTGTTCCATTAGTTTGTCTTTTGAATATGTATTTTTTTCCATAGTCTTCATTCTTCTGTTGGTGTGTGATGCTAAAATAAACAAACTAATGTTACATGACAAGTACATTGTAATGTACACTTATGTCCGATAATTAACAACTGATGTGTACAGAAATGGGGTTATGTAGAAATCTGTGTTGATTATTTGTTTAGTTCAAACAGTAAAAAAAAACAAAAACTGAATGAGATCATAAAATTCCTTGAGGACTTTTGCCCATTTATTCTGAAAGGAAGAGTTTTATCACTGCAGTCAAAAGGTAACAGCATTAAGCTGTGGTGTATATATATATATATATATATATATATATATATATATATCATGTAAGGACTCCAAATGTATGATATTTGTCATTTGAGGAGATTTTTGTCCTGGGCGAAAACTTTCTCTTTAAATTATTATTTCTACCTCATGTTTATAGATCAGGCAAATAAAGGCAATGGTATGTAAAACTTCATTCTTTCGCTTCCCATATTATACAGTATGCCTATGGTTCTGATTAATTTTATCAGTAAATTTTGCTTGAGGTAATTATTTTTTTTATTTCTAAAAATTTATGGACATTTAGGTTGCAAAAATTTGAGGTGTGGATGTTTTTTCCATTATTTCACTATGGAGTATTTAGTTGTATAACTGTTGTTTCTCTATTTTATATTTACAGAACAAAAAGATGAAAAAAACAATGGTAAATACAAGTTTGTTTTTACTTTCATCATGCTTTGCAGTATTTCTATGGTAATTAATTTCAGTTAACATGATTTTAATTGTTATTTTCAATATAATATAGAACATTTAGTAAGTAAAATTACTTTTAGTGATTTTCATTGATGTTATAATTTGGTTACAAGGCTGACACTTTTTCTCTCTATTTGTGTTTAGATTAAAGAAGAAAAAAGAAGAAAAAAGTTTAGGACCCACACCAATTTTTGTATTATGTTTTTTAGATTAAAAATTTGACATTAGAAGTAAATTGTGTATATACTTTTTGTGTATATAAATTGTACTTTTTTGATTTAAATTATGTATTTATATTTTTGGAAAAAAATAAAATATTTACAAACATTTTTCTGTGTTTTATTTAAGGTCTTTCCTCTGTACATTCACATAATACTAGTTTTCATTTCTCATGTATTCAGATCTCTGACATTTACTTGTTAAATTCATCAGAATAATACTAGTCTTTTGTGTTTCTTTTTTGTGTAACAAGAAAATGTCATTGGACAAGACAATGTTTTTTTGGATGAATTTTTTTTGTAACCAAATTATAACATCAATGAAAATCACTAAAAGTAATTTTACTTACTAAATGTTCTATATTATATTGAAAATAACAATCAAAATCACGTTAACTGAAATTAATTACCATAGAAATACTGCAAAGCATGATGAAAGTAAAAACAAACTTGTATTTACCATTGTTTTTTTTCATCTTTTTGTTCTGTAAATATAAAATAGAGAAACAACAGTTATACAACTAAATACTCCATAGTGAAATAATGGAAAAAACATCCACACCTCAAATTTTTGCAACCTAAATGTCCATAAATTTTTAGAAATAAAAAAAATAATTACCTCAAGCAAAATTTACTGATAAAATTAATCAGAACCATAGGCATACTGTATAATATGGGAAGCGAAAGAATGAAGTTTTACATACCATTGCCTTTATTTGCCTGATCTATAAACATAAGGTAGAAATAATAATTTAAAGAGAAAGTTTTCACCCAGGACAAAAATCTCCTCAAATGACAAATATCATACATTTGGAGTCCTTACATGATAATATATATATACACCACAGCTTAATGCAGGATGTAAAAAGATTGTTACCTTTTTACTGCAGTGATACCTTTTTACCTTTTACTGCAGTGATAAAACTCTTCCTTTCAGAATAAATGGGCAAAAGTCCTCAAGGAATTTTATGATCTCATTCAGTTTATTTTTTTTTACTGTTTGAACTAAACAAATAATCAACACAGATTTCTACATAACCCCATTTCTGTACACATCAGTTGTTAATTATCGGACATAAGTGTACATTACAATGTACATGTCATGTAACATTAGTTTGTTTATTTTAGCATCACACACCAACAGAAGAATGAAGACTATGGAAAAAAATACATATTCAAAAGACAAACTAATGGAACACACACCCACACTTCAGATTTGTGAAGTTTAATTGTAGAGAACAAAATACTTGAAAATATCTTTAGGATGAAAGAAATGTCAAAAAGGTTATCTACTTACCAAGACTTTCACTCTGTATCTGAAATTGAAAGGTATAGAAGTCGGTTCAATCAGTTATTTAATTTTGAAAATCTAATGGTCTCAAAGGAAACTTTTCACCAATTACTGAGTTATCAGTGTCCTTGTATAAATATATATTTACTCATAAACTCTTGTGAATTAGTAAAACAATGATTATCAGTGGATACAATAGTAGATGACATAACAAATAACCCATTACATTATTTTTTCTGAGTAGTGAAAGCAGAAAAAAAACTAATATACCAAATAGTGAATGACACTATTAGTACTAATAAGGTCATAATTGTTATGTACATGTAAGTTTTGTGTCAAAGCATATTTACAGTAAAAAGGAAAAAAATTAAGTAATTACTCTTGGTTTCTTTATTTATTTGTTGTTTTATGTCACATTCAACAGCCAGGGTCATATTGTGACAGGTAATTGTACAGATGGAGGAAACCAGTGCATACTGCACTGTAAACCACCAGGCATCGGCAAGTAACTACCAACTTTCTAACATGAAGTGCGCGACCCGAGATTCGAACCGGCGGCCTCAGAGGTTGGAGGCAAGAACGCTAACCACTACACTACCGAGCCCTTTACTCTTGGTTTGAGAATTACATTAGTAATACACTTACGGTGACATTTATGTTTGAACGCTGTTAAACAAAAAAGTAGAAGAAACTGGTTATCAAATGCACAATAAATAATAAACTTACAGATTTCTCAAAATGATGTAGCAATATACATGTGACTAATCATATTTTGTGCACTTTATCTTTCTATCTGAAGGTCTTTTATGATCTAGTTTTTTGTGTAATTTCATCTTTTAATTATAAGTTCTTACCTATGCAGTGGGTATTAACAGTCTTATAAGTGCTATAACTACAAGGAAAAAACTCAGAATCTTCTAATACATGTAAAAAAACAATGATTGTTTTTACTTTTCCATAATGAACTGTTTTGTAATTTTATCTTTACTTATAACTCCTCACCTATGCTACCATTTTTCACACTCTTAAAAGTAGGAATACTACAAGGAAAGTATAAACCCTCTGATATGTTAAAAAAGCACTTTTGAACTATTAAAGAAAAAAAACTTTCAGAAATCACCTAAAACTGATGAAAAATTAGTACATACCAGAATCATCTTCTGCTTTATTTCTATAAAAGAAATAAAGTTAGACATTTTTTATAATGTCTGAATAAAATTGTTTTTGAAAAATCTAAACACAAATACTTTCATAACAAATTGAAAAAAAAATTATAATGTAATTTCTCACCAATGCTAACTTCTTTTTTGACAGGCTGAAAAAGAAAATGTGAAATTGTGTAAGTAAAACAAAATTGAACAAATTTTATTTGGATGAAAATTATTATTTGTGGTATTACTGCAATATACTTACAAAATTCATATACACTGGTATTAACTTTCATAATATTTTTATAAAATTAGATATACTATATCTCATTTCAATTTAGAATTACCCATGCTATTGGTTCCCCACCTATGAAAATATATACAAAACAAAATTTATACTCAATATCCTTATCATGCCTATAACCTGATCAAAGTGCTAATATAATTTCAATATTCCATATCAACCCATGGCATACAGGAATTAAATATTTTCTTCAACTGATTACATGTAAATGTGATCAACATGGGAAAAAGACCTGCAGGTAGTGTACTGAAGTATATCAGATTTAAAATGAGTCAATTTCAATTATATCTACACTTCTATATCTGAATGACCTACCGGTGCATAAAACAGAGAAAATACATGGGTCATCATGATGTCAGTGCACATACACACTACTGCAACAGTGCACTTGACAATTTTTCATGGGTTGGAGCTCAGTTTTGGTACATATGGTAAAGGTGTATTTTCCTTAATTTTTGATTACTTAGTCATTAACCTTAGTAATTAAGATGTGTTTCAAAATTCTCTTTGGAGAAATGATTTACCATATTGTAATAAATGTTTATAAGTTTTTTTTGTCTTAGGGGTGTAGTAACCCTTTAACTAATTGTGAAGAACACTTACAATTTTTACTTGTTCTTGCTTTTTTTCATTCTCTACAATATAAAATACATAAATCTTTTGGACTATGTTTTGGACAGTACTACTTTTGTTAATCTAGCACACTATGTTCTCTATTGTATTAAGTATTTTGGTTCTGCAGAGCGATAAAATAGTAATGTATGGTAACTTCTAAAACTAAACCAGATATATATTTTATATAATTTATGTACACCAAAATATCACCAACTTTTTACCTCTGTAATATTAATCACTTTCAACTGCTATTTATTAAAACTATAAAAGCAATCTTTTAAAAATAAACTTTTTATTGTTGAGATACAAGTTAATATCCCAACTAAACCAATTATTATATTTTTTCTTATCACACAAATATTTTTTAGAGTTTTGTAATAACCACAGGTAACACAAGAAGTATATTATTATGAAATATACTTACATTTTGTCTTTCTTGGTGCTTCCTAGATTGTAACGCCTGTGCAAAAACAAAAATATATAAGAATACATGAAATAAAAATCTTTCCAACTTAAAATGATATCCAAAAAAGACACTTTGAAATTATTTTTAAGGGAAAAGATGACCTTTCAAACATTGTATTGGAGTAAATTTTCCATAACTACTTTTACACAAGGTATTCCTTTTGTTGTTGCCAAAATTTGGACATACTTTTACTGTCACGCAGTGTTATCACATATATATTACTGTAGTATACCCTGTTTAGGTTAAAACATTTGTTTTGTTTTTTGGGAGGAACAAAATATTACAATTAACAATTTTTATTGAGCAATGTGTAACAACTTCTATGATTAGTCATCATTGGGTATATTTATTACAATTTTTAGATTTTCTTGGACACTACTACTTTTCTTAATCTAGCGCACTATGTTCGCTAGTGTATTAAGTATTGCGACTCTACAGAGCAATAGATTAGTAATGTCGGGTAATCTCTGAAACAAAACCAGATATATATTTATATAATCTATATACATTAAAATATCACCAACTTTTTACCTCCATCACTTTCAACTGCTATTTATTAAAAGTATAAAAGCAATTTTTTTTAAAAATAAATTTTTATTTGCAGAATTATTATATCCTGTGTCACTACCTTTTTTAATAACCACAGGTAGTACAAAAAAGTAATATTATTATAAAATACACTTACATTTTACCCGTGGTTCCACTTGTTAGATTGTTATCCCTGTACAAAACAAACAAAAATATATAAGATTACATTAATTGAAGAAAATCTCTCCAAATTAAAATGATATCCAAAAAAGAAAATTTGAAATATTCCTTCAGCTAACATATTTCTGAAGCTGTGACATTTTATGGAAGTAAATACAATTTTTCAATACACATATAATTGGTTAAATGTCAAATTAAAATGATATCAAAAAAAAATTTTAAATATTCCTTCAGCTAACGTACATTTTAGAAATTTACTTCCAACTGAGGCACAAAGTACGTGGAATGCACTTTTTAAGGGAAAGATGATGCAATAATGATACGTGTATACAGTAATGACGGTTTTTTAAAAGGTTGGAGTAAATTTTCCATAAGTTTTACAAAAGATATTCCTTGTGCTCTATCCAGAATGGAACCTACTTGTCCTGTCACACAGTGTGAAGTTTATATATATTACTGAAGTATCACTTTATTAGATTAACCATTGTTTTTTTTTTAAAAACTTGCTTTGATTGTTCTGTTTTTGATTTTCAGAGGGCAAAATATTACAATTAAAATTTTTTGAAGCAATGTGCAACAGCTACTGTGATTAATCATTGTTAGGTAAATTTATCTAAGTGTAAAAAATTCATCTAAAACGATATATACTAGTTTTATTGAAATAGCTATAAAAGTATCAATTTTCTCAAATTTATTATGACAGTAAACTTTTAATTTTAATGTTACACACATCTTCAGCAATATGAGATGAATTATTACATTTCGAAAACAACTGTAATATATATATATTAGGTATGTGTGAACACTTTGCATTGATGTAATGTTATAAAACTGACAATTTTTATGGAAATTTACAACACAGATTAATCTCCCCAAGAATTATCAATAATAAATAGAAATTTTTTTTCATGATTTTCTCTAGAGTTAAATATGTGTTTTTAAACATTTTAGGTAAACTACCTTATGTTCACAATAAGTAAAAATAAAACTTTTTTGCCATTTATCTTGAAACTTATGAAAAAATAAAAAACTGTCAGTTAACACCTTTTTAGACAAATTATCCTTAACCATGATATTACAATTTACACCAACTGTACTATCATGGTAACCTGTAAGAATGTTGACTTAAGATTTCTGAATAATTGTTTCAGAAACTTTTTCTGAAGCTGTGACATTTTATGGAAGTAAATACAATTTTTCAATACATATATAATTGGTTAAATGTCAAAGAAATTACTTATTGTAAAAATGAATCCTTTTAGAAAAATCCACTTTCCATGTGTTGATTGATTTAGTTAGTTGTGTGAAAGCAATTATAGTCAAATATATAATGAATGAAGAAAAAATATCAAACACCCTTTGAATGTATTGGTATTGAGACATCAATGACTTATAAGCCATTCATATAAATGTGAAAACAGTAAATATGAAAAGTTTACTAACTTTTATTTTTTTTCAAATGAAATGATACTAGAACACTTAACTTTGTTGGTTCCTTTTTACTCTCCATAGAAATCTTAACTGTATTCTTCACAATTCAAACTTGTACCATCATCATCCTTTGGCACCCTACTGAACAATAAGCCTTCCCTTCTTTCTCTTCAGATATTTATTGAAATCTGTGCAATTGTTTCTGGAATGTTCTACAAACGGGTGTGTCCCACTGAACATTATTTCGTTTGCTCTGTAAAACAACTCTAACAAATGACTATTGATGATTTATTGTAGTGTTGTCATTATTACAAAAAAATATAATAACCTTTCTGTGCTTTTGTTCTGGAAAGTTCTGTCTGTATGTTGACCCACTGAACATTCTACAGAAATGCAAATCTAATGATGTTTTTATGGTCTTCTATGTAATTTATTGTGTTTATGAGACAGTTTCTTATGAGTGTTTTGACTTTTGTAAACCACCATTCTAGAAAGTTCTGCACAGAAGTTCTCATCTGTGGATTCATTAGATGTTTTTTTTTGTTTTTTTTTCCATGTAAAATGTATTGTATTTGTGTCAGTTTATTGCGTTGATCTCATTACTTCTTTGGACTTGTGTTCTAGAAAGTTCTACAATTAAAAACAGTACTATTTCTACAAATACCTTCTTTTTTACACAGGGTTTCAATTTTAATGAATGGTTTTATAGAGATTTATTGCACCAAACAAATTTGATTTAAATGTTTTTAAGAATATTCTAGAGAAGACAAACATGATTTCATAATATTGACCTTCTTTATGCATTTGTGTCAGTTTATTTTACTGATCTCATTACTTCTTTGGACTTGTGTTCTAGAGAGTTCTACAACACAAAAAATCCTCTCAGTACCATCTGTCACAATGCAAATTTTCACAAACAGGGTTTCAATTTTGATGAATCATGTTACAGATTTATTACATCAATATTTAGAATTTGTAATTAATGATTTTGAGAATATTCTAGAAAAGACTCATTTCATGATATTGACTGTCTCTATTGCAAGACACCCATGCCATGTTTGCTATTAAATTTTTTTCTACAAACACAGGTTGGGTTTAAATTGATTCATCAGAGGAAAAAAAATATGCTTATACAAGGTTCACATTGTTGCGACTGTAAAGACACAGCTGCTTTTTTTATATTATAATTATCTGTCTGTGTGAAAGGTTAATAACCAACCAGGCAAAAGATAGCTGCAGTAGTAATGGGAGACAAAGAAAGGTATACCTTATTCTATGGAATTCAGTCACCTTTCAGTCAGTTTCACCCTTCTAAATTTACTATTGGTGGAGTGATGTATAAGACTATATTACAGCCCGAAAAATTATGGAGGTGAAAGACCCCAAAGTAATGAAAAGATTGGGTAGAAAGGCAAGGAATATTAACAAACAAAGATGGCTGGCAAAATCTAAAGCCATTGCTAGAAAAGCTTCACTAGCAAAGTTTACTCAAAATTCCAAATTGAAAGAAAAACTTTTAAAAACTACAGGTACCATTCTTGTTGAGGCAAGCCCTTGGAACACGGTATGGGGAATTGGTAGGTATGCCTCTGATCCTAAAAGTAAGTTTAAAAAGTATTGGAGGGGGAAAACTGGTTAGGATATATACTTACAGATGTAAGAGATCAAATTTTAATGTCATAATGTACAAACACAGGTTGGGTTTTTTTAATTGATTCACCAGTACTAGCTACTACAGAACATCTGGTGTAAGTCATTTTATCTCAACCCCTATGAACTTATATTCTAGAATCCATAATTCATGACTATAATATATAGACTGCCCC
Source organism: Sabellastarte sp. h YS-2021 (assembly GCA_964017235.1). NCBI lineage: Eukaryota > Metazoa > Annelida > Polychaeta > Sabellida > Sabellidae > Sabellastarte > Sabellastarte sp. h YS-2021. Next base: position 165,326,241 of record OZ024930.1, read on the forward strand.
ATATTTCAAAACTAAGCATATGCATTTTTGGGGGGGGGTTTTCTCTCTGTAGAACAGTGTCTGGTGTTTTTTTTAAACATTTGATAGTGTCTTAAAGATTTATTGCATTCAAATTGCTATGAATTCTCCCATTCAACATTGTTCTGTGTCTAGAAACACTCGGACATTTTGACTTGATTGATTTCTTTTGCTAGTATATTAAATTTTTTTTGATGATGTAAACATTGCGGACTTGTGTTCTAGAAACTTCCTCTTAATATGTCTCCATCTGTTGTCGCATTGCAAATTGCTTGAAATGGTTTACAATTAATGATTTATTGAAAATGGTCATGAGGCATCCCACTGAACATTTTACAGAATACTGGGTGTTTTTGACATGTAACCTTTGTGGACTTGTGTTCTAGAAAACTTTTCTGAATATATCTTCATCTGTTGTCCCACTGCAAATTTCTTGCAATGAACTTTATCATTAATGATTTATTACATCTGTGTGAAATTGCTGTGAGGTGTCTCACTAAACATTAATTGCTTTATAGGTTGTTTTGACATTAATGTTATTCTAGAAAGTTCTACAAACAATATGTCATTCCTTAGTACATGCCAGTCTTTTTTTCTCTCTACTAAAGATTTTTTTGCACTTTTTGTGCCCTCTGTGTTCTAGAACTTTCTAATTATCCCCAGATCTGTTGTCACACTGCAAATTTCCTGTAAAGTCGTCTTTTCTCAAATCTTATATAAAGTAATTACCGTGGAATAGAAGATATAGTGAAATATTTTATAAACAACTACATACAACCTTATCTAGTGAAATCATCAGTTCACCTAGTGATACTCAAAAGTTTAAATTATCATTGGGAAATCAAAGTTTTATATCTTGGTGAGAAGCAAGTACTTTCAAAGAATACCAGATTTAGAAACAAAGGAAAGCATCTCTACTAAATACAAAAGCGATAGTTTAGTATTCACCGTATACTCACAACAAAACAACTGTTTAAAAGTTACCGGTTGCACCAAACAGATAGAAAAAGTACTGAGTTTTAACAAAATTTTCCTTTCAGCTAGCCAGAACATCACCATGAATACATACTTAACGCAAGCATTTATAATGAAGTACCTTAAGACTTTAGCTCACCTTTTGTGGGAGGATATAAATCTCTCTTTCCTCACAGATTACTACACGTATTTCTATCAAACATTCAATATCACTAATGAGTCAACATTATATAAAAAATTAAAGAATATGTTCATCGAATCCCTTGAAGAGACAGATAATCAAGCACTCAAAGGTAAAAATATGGTTTCTTTTAATTCTATAGACAGATTTATGGACATTTTGTCAGAGAAATTATGTGCCTTTTTCACCATACACTTCATGAAAGATTGTATTAAAAACTATGTTTCAAAAACAAATTTGAAGGGGGATTCATATCTTTTAAAAACTTGTGAGGACGGGTCTGTAGAATTTTACAAAAATACAGAATCTATCTTTCCTTTATCCTCTGATTCCGAATCAGAAACAGAGTTGGTAGAACCAGTGTGTAAAAAGGCAAAAGAAGCAGAATTCAATTGTTCTAGACCTGCACAAACTTGCTCTTCAGAACCAGTACATAAAAGAAAGATACCGTTAAAAATTTCAGATTCGAAAAACAGAAACCCATTTATGAAATGTAAAAGTCCACAGATTGATATACAAAACCGCGACAACCTTGATCAGTTTACGGAGCAGAATGATTTACAGCATTACCACAACATTGTAAAGGAAAATTTGATCAACCGAACTGATAATGTGGAAAAACTTAACCAAATTTTGAAGAAAACAATATCTTCGATAAATTCCTTTTTGCCACAAAATTTAAAAACTGAAGAATTATCCTGCGATGTGAAATGTCCGTTACATTGTAGTTTACTATTGAGGGCACAGGCTATAAAAAAACTGAAGGGTAGAAAAACGAAAAATTAATAATGAACAAATAAAAGTCTATATGTCATTCTATTGCAACACAAAAATAAAGTAACCATGATGTCAGTTAGGTATAATAACAAAAGCATGTGTGATTATGGCTACCACTTTGAATGGTATTACTTGTATCCGTACATAGAAAAAGGATTACAGTTATTTCCTGATATGGAAATCACGAGAGATATTGTTGAACTTGCAGACAACATCAGATACGAACTTTTTAAAAATGATCAACTTGCAACATTGAAAGAACTTTGTTTTTCAAAAATTTATCAATTCAACCTAAATGTTAGATTACTCCCCAAGTGGCTATGGGAACAGTTTACTGAGAAATATGTGTTTGAAAAAGTTTCTTGGAATTATCTAGAATTGGCCATTCCAAAATTTTTGAGTAAACATTCAGGGGGGACATTGGTTTACAACAAAAAACCTTATACTCTGTTCCCAGTAAAAGAAATATTTGTAAGAAACAGTAATAATGGACAGTGGGAAAGACATAACTTTCCTATTTGATGTAGAAATTTGTCAATGTAGAACAATTTGTAATATTAAAAGAACTTTGTTCTTCAAAAATTTATCAATTCAACCTAAATGTTAGATTACTCCCCCAAGTGGCTGTGGAAACAGTTTACTGAGAAATATGGGTTTGAAAAAGTTTCTTGGAATTATCTAGAATTTGCTATTCCAAGATTTCTGAGTAAACATTTGGGGGAAATTGGTTTATAAAAAACTCTGTTCCCCAGTAAAAGAAATACTTGTAAGAAACAGTAATAATGGACGGTGGGAAAGATATAACTTTCCTAGTTGATGGAGAAATTTGTCAATGTAGAAATCATATACTAAAATGGAGAGATTTAGATGTGTTTATAAAACATGGGTTAATTGTACAACCGGGAGTAACAATAACACCTGTATTAGTTTATCAGTGTTTAGATGCCACTATATCTTTGTATAAATATTATTTCGGGCTTAACCCACAAAGTTTGCAAGAGTTGTGTGCTAGTACTATACAGTTTAATACATTGAACAAAGCTTTATTGCCACATCAACTGCAAAAGTTTTGTCAGGATTACCTCTATGATGAAGTAAATTTTTGGTTTATCAAATGGGATGCAGCAAGACATTTACTCTCATATATGTATCACCAACTGGGTTAAAAAACATTTTTTAAGACACACAAAAAAATTAGCGTGTGACAGGTAGAAAGACACTGTTTGATGTGACAATGGAAGTTAAGGTTAAATTTTTGTGTGATGGACAACAAAACTTGTACAAATCATCTCCGAATGCAGTTGGTTGAGAGTTATTTAGTACGGAATGCTTTGAACTATTACCTAATGAAATAAGAAAGCTGCCTACTGGTGTGATATTAGAATTACCAGATTCATTGTACGTACAAGTAGCAGAAAAGAGCAGTGTTAGCCTATGTGGACTCCGTGTATTGGGTGGAATCATTGATCCGGACTATCGAGCACAAATATTTGTGGTACTACACAATATTACAAATCAAAAAATTTCATGGGACAAGACAAAGCTCATAGCACAGTTGATATTTCATTCAACCATTAACCCTTGCATCATAAAAACTGAAAACATTGTAGAAGAAACATTTTGAGGAAGTAAAGGATTTGGGGAGTGTACTGAATTGAAACATCAATTTTAAGACGATGTCGAGTGTTTTGGGAAACTCTTCAGAAGGGGGCCTTAGCACAATCATTTTACCATCAAATACCAAATGTGACTATTTTGAAAACAAAACATCAAACTTTGTGGTAGATTTATCCGAACCTATTACCTTAAAACCAGGGGAAAATAGCTCTCGCTGAAACAGTGTAATGAATGTGTTTGAACCAATGACTGAGATTTATCTTTCAAAGCGATGTGGTACCCGACATCAATTTGCTCACTTTCAGTCTTTACATCTACAGCGATATTGTCTACCCTTCTTGTGTGGGAGATAAAAATGTTCCAATTTTAGGGATCATTCACTCTGACACTCGTCTCAATTCACAATATACTCACAAGACTCTTCCTATTTTAAACTATATTCCTGTGATAGGAAATGTACTGACTAAAATTGAAATTAAAATCACAGACACAACAGGAGACCAGATTCATTTTCAATTTGGGAAGCTGATAATCAGACTTTCTTTATTTCAACCGGATTAAAAAATGCAAAATCACAAATTGAACTTCCCAGGTACAAGAAAAGAGATGTAGAAATGTATTTATCAAAATCTTACCCGATGGTTAAAAATAAAATATAAAAAGCATTGCGTAAATTTAAGAGTATAAAAATACAATTGTCACTGAGGGTAAAACTTAAAAAGTACAGGCAAACAGAAGATGATTTTGTTTACATCAAACTGTACTTTACATCGGAAACAAAGGCAATTCTTTCAAAGGTACATATCAAAAAGATTATATCCGAATTAAATAAAGAGGTTGCATCTAGATTAGAAACATTTCTTCACCATGGAAGTAATTGGAACCTAAGTCAAGATTTATAGTCTTGAATTGAAAATAGTGAAGTACGCCCCAAGTTTAGGTGGGTGTAAACAAGGAAACCTTCCAAACTTTCTGAAAAACAAACACTGTTGACTCGACTTATCTTCCCCAGAAAACCAATGCTTCCTATACTCTGTAGCACCTGGTATCTTACAACCACCAACAAAGAATGGAAGTCGTGCAAGTCAGTACAAAACCTTGGTGGAAAAGTTTAACACAAATGGAATTTCACTACCCATGACACTGGATAGTATCCAACTGTTTGAAGCACAAAATGAGGTTTCTATAAATTGTTGTGAGATTAACCTGGTATCTCATGAACCCGGGGTGCTACACATAAGCTCTGAAGAAAACAAGAAACATCACATAAATATATTGTTATACAAAGGACATTATTACACAATAAGGAGTCTTTCCAGATTTCTTTGTGGTTTTCGATGTTCAAACAGGATAAAAGGTTATTACTGCAAAACCTGTTTGACAAAAAAGTATTCAGAGCAAGCTCTGAAAGAACATGAAAACTCTTGCAGTATAAATGGGGTCAAACGTAAAGGAAAAGTACCACCTTTCAGATCTGGTGAAGACCTGTTACAATTTAGAAACTATGAGAAAAAATTCATGGCACCCTTTGTCATATTCATGGATTTTGAGACATATCAAAGTCGAGTGACCAACAAAAGAGCCAGTGGAAAAAAAACTAAATTTAACACCCAGCATAAACAGCTAAGTGTTGGCATCAAACATGTATGTCATATAAATGACAAGTTCAACGGACCTGTAAGGTGTTACACAGGAGAAAATTGTGCCAAAAAAGTGATTGAAATGTTAATGGAAGAGCAAAATCGCATCAATGTAATTTTGAATGAATGCAGATACCCTATGACCAACACTGCAGAAACTTGGCAAATGTTGAAAAAGGCTACCCAGTGTTATATATGTGATTCAGCTTTTCACGGTGACAAAAAAATGTAGGGATCACAACCACTTGCAAAGCCCTAAGGTGACGGAAGAACACCCTTTTGGGAATGTACTTGGTATAGCTTGTAATAGGTGCAACCTGAAATACTCTTCAATTTCCAATGAACGAAAAATTCCTGTATTTCTCCATAATGGATCGAAATACGACTTCAAATTGTTGATAAGAGAATTGTGTCAAAACAGTGAAAACCAATTAAAAATTATTCCAAGAACAAGCGACATTTGCGTGTATCTCTTTTCAAAATTTCCAGTTCATAGACACCTATGCTCATTTACCCAACAGTTTATCAAACCTGACAGACATCCTGAGAAGTGGGCAAGAAAGTAAGGATAAATTATTCAAACACACTAGACAATTATATCCGGAAGAATCTACATTTTTAAAATTGCTCAAAAAAGGTTTCATCCCCTATGAGTATCTAACGGGGATTGATGTTCTGAATGAATGCAAACTACCAGAATGAGAACACTTTTATAGCTCTTTTACAAAAAAGACCATCACCCCTGAACAGTATCAACATGCACAGTCAATGTTTAGGGTTTTAAAATGTACTGGCAGATGTACTGGCAGATGTTTTTGAAAATTTCAGAGCAATAAACCATAAACTGTACGGGTTAGACGTTGCAAAATACTTAAGTCTAACAAGTTTGTCATTCGATGCAATGTTGCTTCAAACCAAAGTAAAACTCGAACTGATCACTGATCTTGAACAGTATGAATTCATACAGAAAGCTATTAGGGGTGGTATCTCTGGTCAGTACACAAGGTATGCAAAAGCGAACTATCCAACATTACCAGACTACAATGAAGTAGAACAGCTAAGTTACCTTCACATGTTTGACTGCAATTCATTATATGCCTACTGTTTGTCAAACAAACTACCTGTAGGTAAATTTAGGTGGTTAGAAAAGAATGAAATTTCAAATTTCGACATAGAAAACACAGCATCAAATATTGACCTAGAGTACATCTTAGAGGTTGACTTAGAATACCCGAAGAATTTGCATGTCAAACATTCGGATTTTCCACTGGCACCGATAAAGAAGAAAATAAAATACGATGAACTCAGTCCCTACAATCAAAATATCCAAAGATCGAGTGATATGAAAAATTTGTTCAGCAATGCAGAAAAATTAGTTCAAACACTAGAAGACAAGAAAAATTATGTAATACATTTTGAACTACTTAAACTGTACTTAAAACTCGGACTCAAACTGACAAAAATTCACAGAGTTCTCAGGTTTGAACAGAGGGCATTCATGAGGTCATTTATTGAGTTCAATATTGAAAGAAGAAAGGCAGCCAACTCTGAATTTGAGAACAACAATCTAAAAATGGCAAACAATGCTCTTTATGGAAAAACCATAGAAAATATGTTCAAAAGAAGAAAAGTCAGACTAGTGAATTCTTCTGAAAAACTTCTAAAATTTGCGAACAAACCTACATTTCATAGGGTGGAGTTACTTGACCCAAAAATTGCAGCAGTGGAACTAAAAAATCATAGTTAAATTGGACAAACAAATTTTTATAGGATTCACAGTTTTAGAATTAGCAAAGAAAGTCATGTATCAATTTCTGTATCTATTTCTTCAAAAAATTTTGGTACGTGGTATACAGTACATCCATTATACAGTGACACAGATTCGTTCTTGTTAAAAATAGTGGCAAAGGATGAATCGGCTCCGCCGAATGATATATACAGAGCTGACTCTAAGTACTTTGATTTTTCCAATTTTCCAACCACACATCCACTGTATCACACTAAAATGGAAAAAGTAAAGGTTATTTTAAAATGGAATATGTATCCCAAGAACTAACAGAGTTTGTGGGTTTAAAATCAAAACAATATTCCATATTATGTTCCTGTGACACCATCCATAGAGCCAAAGGAGTACCAAAGGCAGCTGCTAATGAACTAGTACATACAGACTACCTGCATACTTTGAGAAAAAAACAACCGAAGACTGTTCACTTTTTTGCAATACGAAGTTTCAAACACAAACTCTACACAGTGGATACAGAAAAAATAGCCCTTTGCGCATTTGATGATAAAAGATATATACTAGACGACGGTATTACTTCCTACGGAGATTATTGAATAGCAAGATGGGATTCAAAGCAAAAGCTTTCAAAATAAATATCAGATAGAATCACCAAAGGTTATGGTTGTGGTTTTTTGATAATCAGTGTATTTTATGAAAATACTGAAGAACTTAGAATTATATCAGTTAAAAAGTTATATCATCGGAAAGCTAAGTGGACCAGGGTCTTTCTGATGACTATTTCAGTTGGATTAAATATGTGGAATTATGATTATCCAGGACTTAAAATACTTAAAATACAGGATTTTGAAAATGTTTCTGTGGTATAATTGACATTTTGTTCAGATCACTGAAACCTGTGTTTGCTTTGTCATTAATTAGTTTTAATTAGAAATGCCTTCATGTAATGGCCCCCCAAATGGACCATGTCCTTTTAAAGCCAAGGGAGATCAGGTGCACTTTAATTATGCTGAATTGGACTTATGTGACCACTGTGAACAGAAACACAGGGAGGCTTTCACAGAGGCTAACAATGCCTGTAATACCAGTGTTAAATCAGCCAATTTAGAAGAGAGAAGAAAAAGTTGTCAAGACAAGGTACCTGAGGGGCCTGGAATAAGTAAAAGTTTGGGGTCATCAAGTGTGCTGCTTGATCCACTCCTCTCATATATGGTGTTTAGTCTTCAAAGTGGAACAGTGGAAAATGTGAGGCAAGCTGTTCTTGGGCATTTTTCAAATGAGGATATTGCGCGCACTAAAGACAGTCTGTGGACTCATTGTGGATCTGGAATAATAGGGGAGAAACCTAGAAGGAAAGATTCATCTACAAGGTCTGTAGCAGAGGCACATGTGTCAGATATTCTAACTGCTTGGGGCAAGCTGGATAGAGCAGATGCCATTCCACTGGTAGCAATAGATGCTTTGGCATTAGGTGTGATCCCTAGATCACACCCAGAGGAATTGAATAATATTTCTCTTGTAGATCGCTTAAATCGACTAGAAGCAAGGATGAGGAGCATGCAATCAAATATGGACAATGTGATTGCTCAAAACTTCAACATTAATGACCAACTAAAGGACTTGTCTAGCTATGCTTCGTGTGTGAAAAGAAAACCTGCCAGTATAGTCAAAGGTAATCAAACATTGGAAGGTGGTCTAAAGCCATGCCAAGGGGACGGTACTCCATCAACACATCCTCTTACAGCAAAACCTATCAGTGGGGAGCATTGCATAAAGGAACTGTCAGCACACACAGACTTTTTAGGACAGGCTCGGGACATACCGAATCTAGCTGAATTGAAAGAACAGCACAATAACACACAGCAGGATGACAATGATGGTTTCCAGTATCCATCACATGTTATCAGGAAAAAAAGAAAAGAAGTTGCACGAAAGACGAAGTTTGTGGTTGGACGCTCCAAGAGTAGTGATGTTAGGGGGGCTCCTGAACCCAGCAGAGACATTTTTGTGTATAGGGTTCACAAAGACACTTCTGACCAGGAGATGAAGGATTATATTGTGAGCCAAGGAATTGCTGTCAGTAATATCGAATGTACTTCTAAATGTGAGTCGAGTTTTAAATCTTTTAAAGTAACCTTGCCTGTATCCCATTTAGACAGAGCTTTTGATCCTGGTATTTGGCCCGAAGGAGTTAGGATGCGTCGCTTTTGGCCAAAGCGGTCGTATATTGAGAAACACCCTGATACACTGAACAATGGAGGTCCTACGAATAGTTAGTTACAACTGTCAAGGCCATGGTAGTGGCAGACTTGAATATATCCAGGAACTGATGAAAGATAATGACATTATTCTCATTCAGGAGCACTGGCTTCAACAAATAAAGATAGCATGGTTTGATGCAAACTTAAAAGGATTACAATCCTATGTTGTATCTGGGATGGATCCTGGAGTATTTATGACTGGAAGGCCTTTTGGTGGAACAGCCATATTGTGGCAAAAAGATCTGGCAATGAAGGTTGACATTTTACCAACACAGAGTAAAAGACTAACTGTTGTGAGACTTTCTCTAAATGATGTTTCTATTCTTTTATGTAATGTATATATGCCAACAGACATATCCAAGCATATTGACTTGTACTCTGAAACTTTAGCAGTAATATCTATGTTATGTAAAAGTACGACTGATGATTATTTTATTTTAGCCGGTGATTTCAATGTTGACTTCCTAAGACCGTCATCCAACTGTGACTTATTGAAATCATTCATAACAGATAATAATTTAAAGTTAGTTTCAAATTTTATTCCAAATTCAATAGACTTTACTTTTGAGAGTAAAGGAACTGGGTCAAGATCATGGATTGATCACTTTATTGTGAGTGAAAATCTACTGTGTAATATTCATGATTATAGTGTCATTTTGAGCTGTGATAACTTTTCAGATCACTTTCCTGTAAGAATGTGTTTAAAAAATATAAAAATTGTTTACGAAAAAGACTCTCTAGGGCATGAAAAAAATAATATTGTGCTTAATTGGAATGTAAATCCGGAGATATTGGGGGTTTATAAACATAATATTGATGTCAATTTGCAAAGTACTAAGATTCCATGGACTGCATTACAGTGCGAGAAAAATCAGTGTCGTGAATGCAAATCAAGTGTTGTTAGTTTTTATGACAAACTTTTAGATGTTTTATTGATATCTGCAATCGACATTATCCCTAGTGTAAACAAATCTACTAAAAAATGTAGTAATGGTAATTCTCAAAAGAGAAAGGTTATACCTGGTTGGTCTGATTATGTTGAAAGTCACAGAAAGCAGGCTCTATTTTGGCATCAGATATGGATAGATAATAATAGGCCAAGAGATGGAGTCATTGCTGACATTAGAAGAAAAACAAGGTCCAAGTATCACTTTGCTGTTAGGTGGGTTAAGAACAACAAAGATAACATAAGAAATGGTAAATTGTCTGAATATATGTTACAAAATAACAATAAAGATTTCTGGAACTTGGTATCAACCATTAAGGGGAAGTTTCATAGACTACCCAATGTTGTAGATAATGCCAAAGGCTCCAGGGAAATATGTGAAATATTTAAAGAGAAATATGAACGTTTATATAACTGTGTGTCGTATGATGCAAGTAAAATGAATGAAATTGAAGCAAATATAAATCATCTGATAAATAATACCACCAAAGGTTGTTGTTATTCCCATATTATATCTGTACAAGATGTCAAAAAGGCTGTCAAGAAATTAAAGGCTGGAAAAAGTGATGGAGTTCACCAGTCAATGTCCGACTACTTAATCAATGCTTCTGAAAGATTTTATGTTTTGTTATCTATGGTACTTAATAGTCTTATTGTTCATGGTATTGTTCCAGATGAAATGTCAGCAGGAACCATTGTACCTATAATTAAAAACAAAAGAAAATCAGTAAATGATTCCTCAAACTATAGAAGTGTGGCACTTAGCAGTATTGTTGGAAAAATTACAGATAATGTTATATTAACAAAATTTCAGCATCAATTAAAATGTTCAGATTATCAGTTTGGGTTCAGGAAAAACCACTCTACCACAAAATGTACATTTGTCATAAAAGAAGTTATACAGTATTACAGAAACAAAAATAGTGATGTATATCTCATGTTACTTGATGCTTCTCAAGCATTCGACCGGGTAGATTATGTTAAATTATTTCAGTTGTTATTAAAACGTGGAATGTGTCCTATAATCACTAGATTTTTGTTAAACATTTACACAAATCAGACATTGTGCGTTAGGTGGGGTAACATATATTCAAGTACCTTAGAAGTCTCAAATGGTGTCAAGCAAGGAGGTGTTTTGTCACCTATTTTATTTAATGTGTATATAGATGAACTATTAGAAAGGCTAAAAAAATCAGGATTTGGTTGCCATATTGGTAGCAAGTTTATGGGAGCATTTTGTTATGCTGATGACTGTTCATTGTTAGCCCCATCAATAACCAGTTTAAAAATTATGTTAAAAGTAGTAACTCAGTTCAGTAAAGAGTATAATGTAAAATTCAACTCTGCCAAAAGTCAATTATTAGTTTGTTCCAAAGATAATCATGTAGTTTCTAATCTCCCATTTAATGATTCAGATATATGTTCTTCTAAAGATGCATACCATTTAGGTCATCCAGTTGGGGCAAACGAAAAAAGTATGTGCTTACTAAGGTGTAAAAATGATTTTGTAAGCAAGCTAAACTTTATTATATCTAATTTTGGTTCCTGTTGTACTGATGTGAAGTATAGCCTACTTAAAACGTTTTGCATGAGCCTATATGGTTGTGTCCTGTGGGATCTCTCAGATAAAAGTATAGAAACTTTTTACACCACCTGGAGAGTGGGAATAAGAAAACTACTTAATTTGCCTAGAATGACACATGGTAAATACTTACCTGAAATTGTCAATGATATACCAGTTGAATGTCAACTCCATAGGAGAGTTATAAAATTTGTTAATTCTTTATTCGATAGTGAGAACTCGGTCATTAAATGCTGTACTAAATTAGCACTAAATGGAAGTAGGTCTGTTGTTAGCAGAAATATTAACTATGTATTGAGCAAGTATCAATTAAGAAAAGATGAAATAGAACCAGTACCTATTGGTGTTTTTATGTCTAAAGTTAGAGATATTGTAATACAGAAACTAAATACTGATGATCAGATAAATATTGAAAACATAAAATGTCTAATAGATATGAGAGACAGTCTGCGTAACGATTTTTGTGCAAGATCAGAGAGATTTTTCACTATTGGTGATCTGAATGTGTTACTAGAGTATTTTTGCGTGAAGTTATGATGATACTGCTTTTTTAGTTCATGTAAATAGATCAGTTTGAACATATATATAATATTCAACAGTTACTGTTCTTTTTTCTCCCTGTATTTTTTTTTTTTTTTTTTTTTTCTGTTTGTAACTTACTTGTATACCTTGTGTATGAACAAATAAATAAATAAATAAATAAATGCTCATAAAAGGGCTTTTGTCACTAAATACAAAGGGAAACTGTACTGCCACTTTTCTTATCAGTTCTCAAGAAAAAATGTGACGTTTAACTATACCGAGTTGAAAAAGCTGAAGAAAATTTTACCCTCGTTATTAGATATTATAAAGAAATATGAGGGAAAGAAACAGAAAAAAAGTCTGAGACACCTGACGAAATGGAAGATGGTTGTGACTCGCCTTACAATACAACACCTGAAAGCAGCGATATTGAGTCAGAATAATGAAGTTACTTAGCATTGATGGAATTATGGGTGCTGTAAAAAGTTATCTATTCGATTTGCTAAAAGAAAATTTTGCAAACAATAAAAAATTGGGTTTGTAGAGGAACCAGTGGAAAAATTTAAAAACTATTTACGGTACAATCCATTGAGGTAATAATACAGTGACCCAGTGAAAAATGCTGCAGTTTGTCAACACTACTTCTTAAATGTCTCAGGAAAGTTATACTCAGAAAACCTACACAAAACCAATGACATAGATCACCTCATATCCGAGAGAAACTTGTACAGCACAGTTATTTTCATTAACGCTCAGTATGAAAGAGGATACCTGACAGACTTTCAACATGATTATCATACAGATCAGGTACACGAAAAAATTGGGGAAACACTCAACAAAGACTGTGGGTTAGGTTGCAATAAGCTGGTGTACGTAGTCACAGATGTTGAGAGATGTTTGGGAGGGATATTACAGTGAAAAGAAGAAAGCGCCATGCTAGAATTACAGGACTACCTTCATTGTCTCCAAAAGGGGTCCGACGAGTATTATCGCATTTTTGTAGAACAAAATGCAAGTGACAGCATCAAGAAATTGACTAACATCGATGAGAATGAAGTTCTTGTGAGAAAAGTTGAAAGACTTTGAGGGACTTATGGGTGCTGGAAAAACTTTTCTATTCGAAAAAATTAAAGGGGAGGATTGTTTCAAGAATGCTTGGTTTATTGAAGAGCCCAGCTCCAAAGTTAAAAAGTATAAATACTACAAGCCCCTAGAGGAGTTTTATCGAAATCCTCATATGAACTGTGGGTTTACTCAACTTTACACATGCGAAATTTACAGGAAAATGTTCAGTGAAAGTTCATACCCTTGTTCAGATGGGCTTTGCATATCGGTAAGAAATATGTACAGCATTCAAGTGTTTGCAAATGCGCAATACAAAATGGGTTACCTGAAGACTTTCAATACGATTACTTGACAGATATCATTCAACAAAATATAACAGACACTCTACCCCAATCCTGCAAGTTAGGTTGCAATAGACTAGTTTACATCGATACAGATGTTGCAACATGTTTGAAAAGAATCATGGACAGAAAAGGACAGAGCAATATGGAAAAATTTGAAGATTACCTGAACTGTTTACAACAAGCGTACAAAGACTACTGCAAAATTTTTTCAGAAGAAAATGGAAGGAATTACCTAGTAAGAGTAAAAAACTCTGATGCAGAATTAGGTGTAAAAACATTGCTAGTTAACAATAATATGCCCGTGTGTCAAGACTGAACATGCCTTACAAACATAGCCTACAACCCAACAATGGAGATTTCTTAGAATGATGAATCAGATGTTTCATGTGAACAGATACAGTGTTGTTCATACTGTTCCAAGGACAAGGTTTTGGTGAAAGGGAAAACCTACTGTCACGACTGTAAAAGTAATTCCTTCAGGGAATGTAAACGCTGCAAGCGACCATTCCACGATGAAAAATACTTCACTTACTCGGAGACTAGATGAAACTCGTGTCACAAGAAATATTTAAATGAGAAGGTTAAACAAGAGCAAAGAAAGAGGAAACCCGTGGAAGACCCGGTGAACAACAAAAAAACATCTGAAGTGGAGAAGGTGGAAGAAAAAAGTCCCTGTGAAAAAAAAAGCATTAAAGATAATAGGTTTCCTACGGGTGTTCTGTTTAGGACAGAAGTTAGAAAACCATAAAATTCAACATAACTAATAATACTGTTATTATCACCTGTTGTGAAACTGAAAAAAGGCAGAAAGACCAAACTGACCATTCAGAGGTAGGAAAGAAAGGGTGTTGTCCATTTGTCCTAAGATTTAGATACGAAAAAGAATGAGCAGACATTTTACTGAGGAAATTGTATAACGATGTTAAGAAACCAAGTTCATTTTCAAATAGCTACAAACTTTATAAAGCAGCAAAGAGGAAAAACAGAAATATAACACTCTCCATGGTTCAAGATTTCTTAGCTGGGGAAGATGTTTATACACTACACAAACCAACCAGAAAACCTAAGAAATACAGGAAGACTATTGCACATGGTATTGACGCTATACATCAAGCCGATCTTGTAGATGTTAGTGCCCTGTCTAAAGAAAATAAAGGAAATAAATTTATTCTCACTAACATTGACATTTTTTCAAGAAAGGCATGGGTAGTAATATGGGTAGTAATAAAACCGGAATATTGGTGAAAAATGCCTTTGAACTAATTCACAAAGAGAGTGTACCACAGAAAGTACATACCGACTTAGGCAGTGAGTTTTACAACAAAACTGTACAGGATTACTTCAAATCTAAAGGTATCACACATTACTCCTCTGCGTCTGACTTCAAAGCAGCCATTTGTGAAAGATTCAACCGGACACTAAAATAAAAAATGTGGAAGTATTTCAGCAAAACTGGGAAATTGAATTACACCTCTATCTTACAAGATATTGTACAAAGCAACAACAACAGTAAACATTCATCCATTGGAACGTCACCAAATCGTGTCACAAAGAGGAATGAGAGCAGAATTTGGAATCATCAATACAAAGATGAAATTGATAGACGTCAGAGCAGACATAAGTACAAGATAGGAGACTTTGTGAGACTGATACATTTAGACAATCCTTTCACTAAAAATATCTTCCAAGATTTACAAAAGAAGTTTTCATTATAGCGGACAGACTTAATACCAAACCTGTGACATATAGAGTAATGGACCAAAAACAGGACATTATTAAAGGTGGATTTTATGACAATGAGTTGGTAAGAGTAAAGATAAAAGACTAATGAGATGTACCACCCACCTTCACCACTTCTTGTAGGTGTGTGTAATTTGTTCATACACAAAAAAACAATGAGTTTTGAAGTTTTTGATGCGCGTCTAAAGACACCATTTTCTGCAGTTGTAGCCGGTCTGAGCATGTGCGAGAAAAGTTTGTTCTCAAGCTATTGGAGTCTTGGAATACATTGGTGGATAGTCAATTTGACTGTGTGGTCATATGGTCAAAAAACTGAGGCATTAGAAAAAATTTAAAAATTATATGGTGACAAAATTACTCTTGAGGAAGGGATACCAGATGACTTGACTGGTTTCACCAAACAGAAACAACATGGTGTATTTATCTTTGACAATTCTCAATCGGACATCTGTGATTCTCAAGAAATAGCGGATTTGTTCACCAAAAAATGTCATCACGAAAATATCGGCACCATTGTGATATTTCAAAATCTATTTTGTGAGGGAAAACACAGAAAAACCATCTATAGGAACGCCTCATACCTTATCTTATTTAACAATCCTCTAGATTACACATTGGCTTATTCCCTAGCTAGAAAAATCTATCCACAGAGGTCTAGCATCTTTTTAGACATGTTTAAAAATGCAACGAAGAAACCTTATGGTTACTTATTTATAGATGGAAAAGTCAGCATACCAGAGGATGCTCGTTTTAGAACAGATTTGTTTGGTAAAAATTTCCAGAGAGTTCTTGTACCCAACAAGGCATAAAAAATTATCCGTGTGACATATTCAAACAACAGTTAGTGTAGTAGTATGGAAGAAAGAGACAAAAGATAATATGAGATTATCTCACATTATTAGCAAATTCAAAAGATGTGAAAAGAAGGAAGGCACTTTTAGATGTAGCCACAAAACAAGAAATTGATGCTATATCAGAGTGCTTGTTAAACATAGTAAATGGCCATGTGAGAATTTCACCCTCTAAAATTGGAAAGTTAAAGAAAATAAAAAGACACCTTAAAGATCTCACGAACAAAAGGTGTTCATTTAAGAAAAGAAAAGAAATTCTGAAACAAGAAGGGGGATTCTTAACAAGTATATTACCGGTGGCATTGTCTGTGCTGGTTCACTTTTTGGAGGTAGGAAATGAATTATAAAGAGGCTGCAATTGTTCCACTGGAAGTATTTAACAAGTGTAACTTTAACCCAGAGGAGAAAGAACTTCCCCCACAAAAAAACTGGTGGCATACTTCATGACAAAACTCTTCCTCCAGACGTTAAAATTAAGCTTTATAATCAGAAAAAAAAATTGGCCAAGAGACCCCTTCCAGAACCGCAACTTGTACAGATTAAAAAAGAGGCAGAAGTAGAAGCTCCATCCGAAAATATCATATTAAACCAATTTCCCTTGCGAACAAGAGCTGTGGTCAATTTAATTTTAAAATATATGAAAGACTCGCGAGGTATCTTATCTTGGATGGATAACCTGGAAATTGTGATCGAAGGTGAAACAATACAGGACAGTAATATTATTCAGTTACTTAGATTTGCAACAAACAGTTTAACCATTACATCTGCTAAAAATATACCCATGGGAGCAGAGGATTTTGTGGATACATTAGTGGATATTGGTGTTCCTAAGGCATACATACAACTACCACGAAGGAGTCCGAGAAAGACTGAGTGGGTGAAATTTTGAATGGGCCTGTGTGATACTTTGAAAAGTGACACCTTTTTAATGTAAGGAAACAACAATTTTCCTCATGACATCAAGATGAGAAACATCAAATATTATCCAAACACAAAAGGAATAGAACACCATTACTGTCAATCCGGGGGAATATACCCATTTTTGTTGGATCTCCCATTCAACGAGGTAGTGGTTTAGGACAAATATTATCTGGTTTATTCAAACGAGCACTCCCAATTCTAAAGAAAAAAAGTATTACCAGCAGTTGTCCGTTCTGGAAAAGAGGTGTTATCAGACGTTATAATAAACAAGAAAGGGGTAAAACAAGCCTTATTAGACACTGGGAAGAATCGCATCTCAGAATTTGTGGGAAACACTCCTGTGATGGGTAGATCTAAGAAGCGTAAAAAGAGCTCTCCGCAAACCAGTGGGAAAAGAAGAAAGTTAAATCTTGTACTATAAATTTAAAAACATGGCTATTCACCCACAGTCCTGCAAGAGTGCGATGTCTAATCTAGAGCTCTTCACTGTACCGAGCACGCATATTTCAACTGAGGCATCGAGATACGTCGAGCACAAACCTGTAAGCACTTTAGACAAAGGTAGTGATCTGCATTTCAAAATTAAAGCCGACGAGAGTGAATATTTAGATTTCAGCCAGTCATTGTTGCACCTAAAATGTAGAATACTAGCCGCAGATGGTGGAGTACTTAGAAGAAAAGTAACCGACGACGATCTCACAGTACCAGATCGATCCATTGTATTTCCTGTCAACTATCTAATTGTAGCAATGTTTAAACAAGTAGAGGTTTATCTCGGAGGAAGACTAGTGTCCTCAAATGACACGATGTATCCGTACCGAGCTTTTCTGGAATCGTTACTCTCATATGACAAGGATGTTAAGAATGAATTTCTGGCAATGTCATTATATTTTCCGGAAACAAAAGACTTAGAAGTGATAGCACCAGTAGCCCTTGCAGACACGAGCAATGTGAATCCATCTGCAGTCACAAGATTTAACAAAACAAAATCTGGAAAATCATTCGAATTAATTGGAAGAATACATGCCGATTTCTTTAACCAAGTAAGATACCTGATGGAAAAGTGCTCGGTAAAAGAGAAATTGCACAGACACTCACCGAAATTCTTTCTGATGGCTGCAACAGAGAACAATAAATACGTTTTAGAAATTGAAAGTGCTTCTTTCTTTGTGAAACATGACACAATTATACCGTCTATAAGAGCCGCTCACTTAAAAAATCTACAGACTGACCGGATAAAGTATCCCATAAAAAGAGTTGAGATGAAATATTTTACCAAACGGGCCAATCGAAATAATCTGTCCGAGCGAAATCTATGCGATGGTCAACTACCTACAAGAATTGTTCTTGGGATGTGAACTCGTCTGCCTTTAACGGAAATATAAAACAAAACCCTTTCAATTTTTAACACTTCAATGTGCAGAAGTATAGTACTGAGAGTCAATGGGAAAGCTGTTCCATTTGAGGAGTTGGAGTTGGATTTCTCTTCTGGCAAATACCTTATGGGGTACCTTTCACTGTTTTAGGGCACAGACACTTGATACTCGAATCATTCAATGGGTGTTACAAGTGAAAATTATAAAAATGGTCATACCATTGATGCCTTTGACTTGGAGACCAATTCAGTCCCGGGTGAGATGACGCTGATCAAAAACGGAGAAGTCGGGGTTGAAATAAAACTATCACAAGCCTGCACCACTGCTGTCACTTTAGTTGCGTATTTTGAATATCAGGACATGATTGAGATAGATTCGGAAATGAATCCTGCAACCGAGGTATAAAAGCAATGGACACTCAACAAATTACTCAAGTGTTAAGTACGAGCAATATTACAAAGAATGCATACATAGGTACATTTCCCTGCAATAAACTACCAACAAAAATAGATCGAATTCCGTTTGCTGTTGTAGTCAACACAGATGTACACACCAAACCAGGAACGCATTGGACTGCTATTTATTTACCATCATAAAAGAACCAATAGAATATTTCGACAGTTATGGGGGAGAACCAGCTAATAAATATATTATAAAATTCCTCGAAATGGTAGACCAGTATAGCTACAACAGCAGAAGAGTACAACATCTTTTCTCTACCACATGTGGTCAACATTGTATCTACTTCATCTCAAACAGGTGTAAAGGTACGTCCTACAATAACATCATGAATATGTACAACCATGAGGGTTACAGTAAAAATGACAAAATGGTCAAAGAGTTTTGTAAAAGGAAATTTGGTTTAGACATAAGTAAAAAAGTTTCAGAAGATTTCTTAACGAGACAAATTTCACGTCAGTTAATTGACAGTTTGCAGTAAATATTCTTTCTTTATATGAACTATGTGACAAGGGTAATTTTCACCGTACAAGAAATGTTCATCAAAACCATGTTTTCAACGGTACTCTTGTGGTCTTGCTTTGTAGTATCCACATTTGCTAGTAAGTGTGGTAATCCACCCGTTTGTTGGTGTACTAAGGCTGTTGGAATTATCTTGTGTAAAAATATTGATATGCTACCTTTTTTTAATGAGGATGACGAAAATACTGCAATATTCTTAGACTTAATTAATACGGGCATAACAGAATTGCCCACTTTTAGGTCATGGCCTATCCTGGAAATGATTGTTATCAGAAACAGCACGCATTTGTGTAATATTACAATCGATAAAGCAGAACACATTTGGCTCGATTCCGACTGCCTTGGCCACCCAACTCCTGAAAATATTATGCAGGGAGAACATCATTACAAATTAAGAATGGTGGATTGGCCATATCTCTTATTACTTATTCCTCTTTTTTCATTGGGCTATTTATTGGTTATGAAATAAGGATGAAAGGAAACACAATTCAACTTTATCGAAAAAAGGAGGGCAGTAAAACTTCAGATAACGTTAGCTTAACATACATGGACGACAGGAAATAAGTGTTTCTTGGTGTTTACAAACTTTTGTCATGTATTAATAACTGTCATTATTATTATGTATGTATACTTTATGGTGGTAGTTCAAAGCATACTGCGTGGGTTATAATCATTGTGTATAATATAAAATAAACTGTAACTATAAATGCTCTTGTTACACAAAAATAGAAGTGTGTTTTTCATAGTCATGATGACTCAAACATGCTGTGTTTTGTATGTATATAAACATCATAATTGTAGACTGTTAAATAAAGCATGTTGTTACAATTGTAAAAATTATATTTCATGGTGGTAGTTCAAAGCATATTGTGTGTGTAATGATGTAAGTTATATTGTGTATAAAATAAAGAAATATGCATAGTTATAATAAGTGTTTCTTGGTGTTTACAAACCTTTGTCATGTATCATTACTTATTATTATGTATTAACAAAAATGTTGTTACAATTGCACATATTTTATGGTGGTAGTTCAAAGCACACTGTGTGGGTTCTAATCATTGTCTAATATAAAAAAAGACAGAGGAACTGTAACTATAATGCTCTTGTTACAAAAAATAGAAGTTTGTTTTTCATATTCATGATAATTCAAACATGCTATGTTTTGTATGTATATATACATCATAATTGTAGACTGTTAAATTAATTTTAAAAAGGTAAAACTATTGTACCTACATAAAAGCATGTTGTTACAATTGTAAAATTAAATTTTTATATGGTGGTAGTTCAAAGCATATTCTGTGTGTAATGATGTAAGTTATATTGTGTATAAAATAAAGAAATATGTAAAGTTATAATATTGCTTGTGTGTACAATGATGTAATCATGATTACACTTTGTACAACAAATTGTTCAGTTATTAAAAAGTAAAATCTAGTAATTATAAGCATACTATTAAACTATTGCACTTGCATTAACTCTACAAGTAATAAGAATTGTAAATAAATCTTGTGTGTTAAATTGTTTAAAATATTGTACATAAAATAAAAAATGGTGATTGGGTGTCAAACCTTTGTGTTCCCCCCCCCTTTTTAAGATAAAGAATATTACTACTTTTTATAGTACTCAATCTCTCTCTCTGATCAAACACACATAACAGGAGGAAAAAAGATCTTCGAAAATGACCAGACGGACGACGCCAAAACAGAAACGAAACATAACAAAAGAAAAAACAAGATCTTCAAAAAGGAACGAACGACGCCAAACATAAAAAAACAAAACTCACTGTTCACAATCCATGATGATAGCTGGGCACTCAGAGAAACTGTGTTGTACATTTGGTTGCAGAAGACTACAGACATACATCATTCAGACATTGCATGAACCTAAAACAAAATACACACATAAAACGGTCTACACACAACACATATCTTTGTGCGTTTGTAATAGTGATGTGAGAAAAACTTTCAACCTTTTGAGGTTTCCACATTTACAAGAGGAGGTCATATAAGGGAACATTATGTAAGGAAACTGAAATCTGAAACTTACCAATAATTACCAGGTCTAAATGATTAAAATATTCAGACTTAGTAATAATTTCTAGATCCTACATCTCCAGGGTTCATCAAACTAGTACATTTTATTACTAATTTTTTTAACACAGTAGTTTTCAAAATAGTATATCACAAAAAATGCGAATCTGCAACAATAGTTTTTTAAAAAAAATTATCTCTTGTCTAAAGTGATTACAAATAAACAAAAAAAACTTCTCTATTATTATTTTTTCATATCTGTGAATGTGGGACGATCCATCAATGAATGAAAAAAGGGCCCCCCAATGGTCAACAGCTGTGCTCACCCAGAAGAAAAAAAAACAGTTGACAGCTGAACACAAAAAACACACTTTAAAAACAGTCAGTCTTGTAAATATTGAGCAAAAGTGATATTTGAATGGAAATCAAATGATGTGCTCAGCAGGAAGTCCCACACTAGACATCAGAACACAAACCACAGACTCAATACCATACAAAGACTAGGTCTAGAAATATTGATCAAACAATGATATTTCAGTGGAACTGGAATGTAGGATCAATTTGTAATCAATGTAGCTTCGTCATTACCACCCTTTCAAAACAGGCTGTAGAAATTTTAAAATATATTTCCCTTTACAACTAAATGTTTTATAACAAACCTATATTCTGTCAGTTTATTAAAATACATTTCAAAATTTTCACCACCAACCTTCTACCTTCCTATGTCAAATTGAAAGTGATATTTTCCCCTCTACCCCCAGTACATTTATATATATGTACATATATATATGCAAATGCATTGTGTATTTTCTTCTATAAACAATCCAATTGTGCAAAAGCACAATAAAAAACAATGTCAATTTGTTCGTCTATAACAAACACAAAAGAAAACAATTACACCTACCATTGTGTATTTTCTTCTATAAACAATCCAATTGTCCAAAAGCACAACAAAAAACAATGTCAATTTGTTTGTCTATGACAAACACAAAAGGAAACAATTACACCTACATATAAAGCAAATTGCCTTGATTAAGATAATTACACACAATATTATTGTGGTTAGAATGGGTGAAACAATACAAACAGATGCTAAGGAATATAAAAACAAGAATAGAGATTTTGATCTTTCACCAATGTAAAAAAAAAGACATCTAAGACAAACATTTTATATAACAAAAAAATGAAATTAAAAAAATTTATATTTAATTATGAGGCGGATGTATCTAGTACTTACATTATCACTATTATCTTTTATATACATTCCTCCAACATATATTATAAAGCAGCCAGTTACCAAACACACATGTATGTGATGTATTCCTTAGGATTCTGCACTGTATCCAGTACAATTACGCTGACACAAAATTTACAATTTGCCACGAATAAACAGATGTAAATAATAATAGGAGAAATTGATTTTTTTTCTCTCACAATTGCACAGTGATATTGATTCAATTACTTCTTCAAATGCGTATTGAATAACACTGACAGGTCATACCATTAACTGTGCCTACAAGATTGATTTTCTCTTCTTCTTTTCTCAATCAATATATGATACTTTTGATGTTAAAAAAAATTACATCTTGTTATATGATATATAGAATACAAAAGTTTGTACTAAGCAATATGTAAATATATTATTTAAAATGTAACTGCTTACATCTAATACTAAATTATGACACATTTCATTCTATAAGATTTGTTCACTGCATAACAAAAAGACTTGTATGAATACTAGTTGTTGCTGCTCAGAAAATTCAATGAAGTATTGATTTAAGACAATTTAACCATCAATATAAGATCTTACTGGTACTTTAATGCCCACGTATGTGTGTCCATCTGACTGTGTGTCTTCCTTCTTTGTGTATGCACATTTGTGTTTTACATTGGACAAATACATACAATGGAAAATACATTACAATAGCATTAAAAAGGTCAAAAACAAGAGCAATATTCTATTCACAAAACTGATTTGCTCATGGGTTTATGCAAGCTATATATATATATAAACATAGATTATATAAATTTGGAGTTTACAGCAAAAAAACTTCTCTTCCATTGGAATCTATTACCTTCAAGTACAAATTAATCAACATATAAACCTAGATAATCAAATGCATTAACCAATATGCTTACACACAAAATTCAAAACAAAACATCTCCCCATTCTCATGTATTTTATTTACATTGCTAAGTCACAGTTTTTTAAAGTCAAATTGCCTTGCAAATATTTGTATTTTATTTAACATATCCACGAATATAAGTAGTTCTTGGAAGCAAATATCTCTGTATGATCTTTTGTCATCTAACTGGCTAGTGCACAAGCTTCTATCCTGCTACCAATTATCGGCGGGTACCAATTATCACCAGAGAGATTTCAATTAGATATAACTTTACCAGAGTAGCATCCCAAGTCTAGCAAATAAGGCAAAAATATTTTCAAAGTGAATGGAACAAAGACACAACAAAAAGTTTTCAAATTATAGAACCAGAACTGAAATATTTTATTTTTCTGGTGGCAATAATTGGTAGCCAATGATAATTGGTAACAGGGCAGCATTCAAAGTATTATACAAAGAAGTGTAAACTCACCATCTCTGTCTTCCTTCCAAATACCTTTGCAAATAAAATATATTTTATTTAATATCCATCTACATTGCTAGTTCATGATACTCAAAGAGTAAACAAATATGAAAATATTTTAAACTACAAACAGTCCACGATCTTTCTACAAACTAAATGGCTACATATTTTACAAAGAACGCACCCACCATTTCTGTCGTCGTTTCCAAATACCTTTGCAAATATATTTTATTTAATATCCATCCACATTGCTAGAAATATTTGAAAATGAGCGGTCGAGTCCGTTGGATTCGAGTGCGCATGCTCGAATAAACAAAGAATATTTTAAACTAAACAAGCGAGTTCCGGGACTCGAGTGCGCATGCTCGAGGTGGGGGGATTTTCTCAAAAGTTTAATAACAAACGAGTTTCTATCGAAATATATATTTTATAATAAAAGCATCCACGATCTTTTTGCAAACTAACTGGCTACATATTTTACAAAGAATTAAACAAAGAACGTACCCAACGTCGTTTCCAAATACCTTTGCAAATAAAATATATTTTATTTAATATCCATCTATACATTGCTAGTTTACGATACCCTTCCAAAGAGAGTAAACAATGAAATATTTTAAACTAAACAGGCGAGTTCCGGGATTCGAGTGGGCATGCTCGAGGCGCGGGGGATTTTCTCAAAAGTTTAATAACAAACGAGTTTCTATCGAAATATATATTTAATAATAAAAGCAATCCACGATCTTTTTGCAAACTAACTGGCTAGCTGTTTTACAAAGATATAAACAAAGAACGTACCCAACGTCGTTTCCAAATACCTTTGCAAATAAAAATGTATTTTATTTAATATCCATCTACATTGCTAGTTCACGATACCATTCAAAAGAGTGAACAAATATGACAATATTGTAAACCACTACAAGCAGTCCATGATCTTTCTACAAACTAACTGGCTACATATTTTACAAATATATAAACTCTCCATCTTCGTCGTCCTTTCCAAATACCTTTGCAAATAAAATATATTTTATTTAATATCAATCTCTACGTAGTAAGTCCATGATACCCTTCCACCAAGAGTAAACAATGAAATATTTTAAACTAAAAAGGCGAGTTCCAGGATTCGAGTGCGCATGCTCGAGCAGCATTATAAAAACAAAGCACAAACTGGTTCCTGTACAGTCTTTTTTAAAATAAAAATGGTCTAGTAACATTGATTTTTTTTGGCTAGTACTCAAAGAGTTAAAATATTTTTTTTATTTTATTATTCCAGTTTATAATATAAATATATGTGTGTCATTTTGTCTCAAATATGAGTACATACATTTAGGCTATGGTCAATAGACAAAAAAAACCTTTAAAGTATGGTTATCATACCATATTTCCCTATTGGATATGGAGATTGGTAGTCTGATTAAGTTGCAATTTTTACCAAAGAAATATATTTGTGACAGTTAATTCCCTGTGTGACAAGGATTTGATGATGATTTTAATCATTAAAATGGCAGAAGCTTTAGATGATCAATATACATCAGAAGGTCTTCGTTTGGCTAGCTCCCTGGATAAATGGCCGAAGGATGAAATTGTGTCGCCAGTTGATTTAGTTAAAGCAGGGTTATTCTATTGTGGACCAGGAGACAGGGTGAAATGTGCCTTCTGTGGTGGAATTATGTATAATTGGGTTACAGGAGATATTCCTTTGAAAGAACATCTTAAATATTTCCCATTTTGTAAATTTGCTAAAGTGGGGGCCACCGAAATTTTAAACCAGGATTACACTAATATGACTCAGTGTTCGGTACATAAAAGTGCAGAAAAAATTGTACATCAGTTGGGTTTTTCTGATAAATTAATAAGAGACGGGTTGGAAAAGTTGAAAGGCAATACCATTACAGCCGTGGATTTATTGGATGCAATATTTGAAATTGAAGATGAACAAGTTATTCAGGAGAAGAGGAGATTAGATACAGCACCGGCTTGTAAGATTTGTATGGATGGTGATATTACAATGGTTCTTCTACCTTGTCGACATCTGTTGTGTTGTGAGAGGTGTGCAGAACAATTAAAGAAATGTCTGTGGTACCGTAGTACAATACTAGGAACTCTTAAAACTTTTTTCACTGTTTAATTCCAGGACATAACCTTTTAAAAATCATTCTTGGACATATTCAACCTTACAGTACTAACTTGCCTGGTTTTAGGATAATTTGGTTAAAAGTTGGGTTAACTTTTGCCTCATTTTTAGGTGAGGGTAAAAGTTCATTGAGGGTAAAAGTAAGGCCATAAAATGAGGCAAAAGTTAGGTCATTACATACTACTGACATTCCGTATATTTTTACAGAAGTTAATCACATCATTCTTTTGATCATGCCAAAAGAACCTTTGTCAGACTTTGGCCAAAGTTTTGTGTTCACCGAGGTGACCATTAGTATATGACCCATGTAATTCTGCCAAAATTGTCTGTCTCATGCTCATTGGTAGTATGAGCTGGTTCACTGTTTTCTTTGTAATCTCGTCTTTATATCTTCTATACAAGATATTGTTTTTCAGGTGAATCTGGTCCCAGAAGAACCAATACACCTTCAGACTTTATGAACCTTCGATAGTATGAACACAAGCCTACAAAGCTCCGTAGCTCTGTCACATTAGTGGGCGTTGGCCAATTTTGAACTGCTTCTACTTTGGCTGGATCAGTTTCAATGCCCTTTTCAGAAATCTTGTGTCCGAGAAATATCACCTCTTTCTTAAAAAGGTTGCATTTCTTGGCCTTTAATTTGAGATTAGCTGTTCTCAATCTTATGAACACTAGCTCTAATCTTTCGAGACCTTGTTAAAATGAGGAACTATAGATGACAATGTCATCAAGGTAAACTATCAATATATGGGAGTGTAATCCTATGAGGACCTTCTCCATGAGTCTTTCAAATGTTGGAGCTGCATTTGATAACCCAAATGGCATGACTTTAAGTTGATGAAGACCATGCATCGGCAGTACAAATGCTGTCTTTTCTTTGTCATTTTCATCCATTTCTACCTGCCAATATCCGGGTGCTAAATCAAGTGTACTATACCACTTGGAATGGGACAGGTTTTCCAAAGAGGTATCTATCCTGGGTAAGGGATACGAGTCTTTACGACTTACAGCATTCAGTTTTCTGTAATCAATACAGAATCTCAAAGAACCATCCTTCTTCCAAACAAGAACTATCGGTGAAGCCCAAGGACTACAAGATGGTTCAATAACATCTTTGTCCTTCATTTCCTGCATAATTCATCACTTCATGTCGCAGATGGATGGGTATACGGCGTGGGGCTTGTTTTATAGGTGCCTCTCCTGTACTAATGTGATGCTTTACCAGAATTTGAATTTGAATTTTCAAATCAGACCCATCTGCCAGATGGATTTGGTATGGTACAGGTTCCAAATCCACTGATCCTATATTCAATTTTGAAAACACAGAGTCTGATATCAGAGTAAGAGCAGAGCCAGTGTCAACTAAAAAATTTACTTGTTGCTTTTTAATAACACCACTGACTTTTAAATTTCCATTTGAAAGTGAAAAGACAGAAATATTAGGCCATAAATCATCATTTGTGACTAATTCCTGGCATGCGGAATCAGTCAATTCCATTTTAACTGTGGAGACTTTGAGAATCTAGCCTCTTTATCAAGCCTTGGCTTAGTGCAGTAAGTTTTTGTGTGTCCCTTTTCTCCACAATTCCAGCAAGTGAATTTTGAATAATCTTGAACTGGTTTCCTTGTCTGTAATTCTTTGACTATTTTGGTCAAAGATTGCAATTGGTCCATAATTGCAGAATACGATAATTTATCAGTCTGCTTTGACACAGCTGCCACATCCCTAACTGTGTCATCCATGGGAGAGGTAGGTGCAACTACTTCCAATTTACGAACATATCTCCTACTTCGCTGTTTGTCAGCCTGTTGAAAAGCTTCCATCTGAATAGCAACAGCTACAGCTTCATCAAATGTTTTGGTCTGTGCTTGATAAACTTTGAACCTCAAATCTGAGTCAGACAGGGCATCAAGAAAGTGATCCCTACATAGGACTTCAAATAAGTCACCATTGGCTTGTGGATAAGCCTGCAATGTCAAATGTCGGATCGACTGTGCTAGCTGGGGTATGCTCTCTCTATCCTGACGTACCCTATTTCTCAACTGAACCCTATATAGTTCAGTTCTGTTCCCTGGGTTGAATCTTCTACTAAGAGCTACCACCAAATTGTCATAATGCTGTTTCTACTGAGGTTGTAGAAACCTCATTACTTGGCAGGCCTCGCCTCTTAAGCTGATGCTCAAGTACTGTGATTTTTCTCTATTATTCCAACTATTTAGATTGGCCACAGACTCAAAGTGTACTAAAAATTCTGGCCATGAGCCTTTGCGATCAAATTTATCAGGCATAACAGTTTTTGGTTTATGACCTGATCTGTCATTTTGTCTAAAGACACTTTGTCTCAGGTTTTCAAGGACAATAGCCATCTCATCCAATTGGTCACGATAACCATCATTTCTGACATCACTTCGTGACGACTGACTATCATATCCTTCGCACCTTCTACTCGAGTAACTTTGGTAACTTGAGTCATAATTATCCCTGTCTTTGTTGTGTGAATAAAAAGTCCTACCCCTAACATCTTGGGTACCTAACAACACCTCTGGGGCAAAATCAATATGACTTCTTGGGGATTTGACCGATCCCCTATCACCAGCAGCCTGACTGCTAGCTTCTGCCATGGTATTATGTTCATCTGAGTCACAAGTGTGACCCCTACATGTAGTCTCTTCAGTACTCATTTTCGAGTTAGGAGTACTCTGAATAATGTTTGCAAAGTTGCCTAATAGCTACTGTAGTAAGTACGGATCAGTTCTACTGACTGTATTGGCTTTGGCTGTTAATATTCTTTGCAAAAGGAAAATCGGTTACACACCGTGTGTGTTATCAATGTGTAGTAATTAAAAAAAAATTATAATAAGTCACTGAGATATTGACTTTTTCAGTATCTCACAATAGTAAAATTACGTCGTATCAAGTAGACCTACGACTTTGCACAATCCAGAATTGTAGACTGTATTCAATCAGTAATTATTTTTAGCCAAAATTAAAATGATTATATCAGATTGTGCAAAGTTGATAAACGATACTGTTCACAATCTGTTGTGTTTTAATATATGTGTGTGTGTTTTTTGTGTGTTTTTTTTCCAATAAAATGCATACTCGTATGCAAATAATTGTATATTTTTTTATCTTTGTCTGCCTTCAAGTGTAACCATGAGTGAAATGTATTTAAAATTTCACATCAGTACCATAGGTACTTATTCTACTGGACCCATCCAATCATAGGAAGAACTTCTAATTATTTCAAATAGCTATCATCTAACCAGTAAAGTGGTTGACCTTCCTTATTATGAGAACCAACAAACAAACTACCAAGCAGAACAACACAGCTACCAGCTATCTTCAGGAAATCAGTTCGACCACTGGATCTTCCTATCTTCAGAACATTAAAAAAAAAACTACAGCACGAACGAACTGGACAACACCTAGACAATACAAGACTACCAAAACTAACACTACAAGACTAAGTCTGAAATTTGGAAGATCCCACCGCTGCTACCAATTTTTATTATGTAACGGGCAAGGTGTCCCGTCACAAGCCCCGCCCCTCTTATGGGGACTACCTTAGCCACAGGTGCTCTTTCACCCGTGACTACTTCAATCACTAGATTTCCTTACGCCTACCCCAAATCAGACTACTAGGAAATATGTGATTTAAACTCCTAAGCCCTACTTATCCTGGTTTTCCGACTGCTCACAGTTCTGTTCTTTTGGTAGTTTCTTAGCAAATTATGCCAAAACTGTATTTGTGATAATATCTCCCACAAGTTTGACCTTTGTTCAACAGTTAATACATTTACAGATTTACTGTCACAATCACTCTAATAGAGCTAAGGTTTATATGACCTATCAGACACTAATTCACATAAATCACTGCTCAGTGGTAAATCAATCAGAAACTTCAATTATCACCATGGGTATCCCGTGCATATATAATACTTAAATTACTGAAGTTTCATACACCATTCATTCATATATGAATAATTATCACCACAGCAGCACAAACATCAGTCTCCATCAACAGTACTCACAAAGCATAAATCATGTCACAATAAAAATGTCAGAGTACAAGTTCAACCTCAGATGCTCAAGATATAAAAATACAAAATTCAATGTCATCAAAAAGATCCAGTGAACACCCAATGCCAAATCAGTGAGATCCTCCTGAGCAATAATATAAACCATTAACTAAGATATTAAAATAACCAACTTGAGCATTTTATTCAACAAGACATTAAGACATGAAAACATATTTATTATATCAATTATCAAGTACCAAAAATTCATAAAAAGTAAACCAATGTATGCAGATAAATGTCAAGCACTGAAGTTATATTTACATTGTAACAGTGGTAGATCTAGGGGGGGCATGGACCGCGCACGCCCCCCTTTCAGAGTTTGAAACTTTAGTCATGGGGCTTTTTGTCTCTGTCCACGCCCCCCTCCAATTCCCCACCCCAAGATCTGTCTTTACTAAGGTAATATACCTGTTTAAAGTGACAGTTATTATACCTGTGTCACTGTCTAGTATCAAAGGGGATTAGGCTTTTTTGTTTGTACTAAGTTAGGTCTCATCCTCAAACAAACTGAGGATTACATCTTTTGTGGATAACTTTGTTTATATAAACCTTTTTTGTCCACCAGTGTATGTTTACACAACTGAAATCACTCACCCCAACTAATTATTAATAACTTCACTTCTGTGTTTCAGTTTTAATTTGCTACAGTGGCTATGATAACATTAAATTCCAAAAAAAAACATTTCATCAAATTTAATCAATTGGTTTATGTGTTGTTAAAGAAAAAAAAACAATGAAAGAATTAGTTATTTTAAAATTAAAATGTTGAAGAAACATTGTGGTATATAAATTTAAATTTCAAGTATGTTTCCCTCCAATTTAATTTTTTTCAGTTATACCATTGTTTATTATGGGAAGCCCCTTTGAAGTTTATTTTACGTTTCATGTATTTTTGTTCATGTCAGTAACTGCTGTATATGTCTGACAATTAAGTGTACAAAAAGCTCCAATAGAAAAAAAACTGCAGAAAAAGTCACAGTAGAAGACTGTGTGTAAATGTGTCATGTACAATTTAGTTACAGGGATTTTATACTGAGGTATTTTCTGCTGCAGCTTTTTACATTGGCTTTTCTTCTGCTAGAGGCTTTTTCAGTTTACTTGATCATCAGTATCATATATAAAATGTTTTGATAATATTGGCATTTTGGCCTCCCTGTTCCATAAAATGGCCAGCATTTTGTCCCCCCCTTGCAATTCTGACTGGCGTTTTGTCCCCCAGTATGTTGTCCATGCACCGTGTGATATGTCCCGCTACAAAATGTCCAAGTATGAAATATCCATACCCGCGACACCCCACGCCCCCTCTTTCGTGAAATCCTGTATCTGCCTCTGTGTAAAATAACAAAGTCATAGTATCAAGTCTACAAACTGATATCAATAAACCTGCAAACTACAAATATATGCGTACACCAAGTCTACAAGCTAAAATCAATGTGCATACCAAGTCTACAAGCTGAAATAAATGTGCACACAAAGTCTACAAGCTAAAATAAATGGGCACACCAAGTCAACAAGCTAAAATACATGTGCACACCAAGTCAATAAGCTAAAATCAATGTGCACACCAAGTCTACAAGCTAAAATAAATGTGCACACCAAGTCAACAAGCTAAAATACATGTGCACACCAAGTCAATAAGCTAAAATACATGTGCACACCAAGTCAACAAGCTAAAATACATGTGCACACCAAGTCTGCACACTAAGCTCAGTATAAATAAATGTACACACCAAGTCTGCACACTAAGCTCAGTATAAACAAATGTGCACACCAAATCTGCACACTAAGATCAATGAGTGCACACTACAAATATATATGTGCACACTATAAATATATGAGCACATACAAGATTCTAAGCACATACACACAAAAATGGTCTAACAAATCAGCCAAAATAAATTATTTACATACAGTTATATAATGCCTAATCAGGTCAGGCTGTTTGAAAATCAGATCAAGCATCAAGATATAAAGATTATCAATAAACCCAGTCAAGATTATCCAAAAACTGTAAGATTGAGAGATTTAATTCTGAACAATCTTGTCCAGTTGCTAAAAATCATTAATCATAAGCAATCTTCATTAAATCATGTGGACTTTATTTAAAGGACAATTTTTGGTCAGACAACTACAGTGAACTTTAATGTTATTATTTAGGAATCACTAAATAAATTTCCAACCTCAGCCAAAAAGAAATAACAACAGAATAATACTATTCAATTCACTTAGAAAATACTCACTTTCCAGTCAAACAATGAACCATGTGATGTGATGTTTGTAAACAGAGTTGTACAATTATGCTAATTATCGTCTGACATATAGGCCTCTCATAAGGAAGTCCGCCAATTACATGCGGACCAAGCTTATTTATTGGCTCAGCCCCTTACCAACTCACTGCAGTATTCGTCCGCGAAGATGAAGATCCAAATATTCTAAATTAGAATACTGGTGAATACTGCTTCTTACTCCATAAAAGTGACAAATATGTTGAATATTTGCAGAATATTTTGCGATAAAACTAGGTGAAAATCATAGAAAAACTGTATAAAATCATTAAAATAGTTCAAATTATACCAGAAAAGTACAATTCCACGACGATAAAACTTCAGATTTGTACACTGCCACGCCTACACTGCACCAGAAAGGAAACATAAACATCATTTGTTTTGATTAGTTTCGCGGGAAGAACTGTCAACTCACGATCCGTGACAATAGTATATCAGAAAACAATGCAAATCTGCAACAATAGTTTAAAAAACTTCTCTTTTGTTTAAAGTGATTACAAATAAACAAAAAAACTTCTCTATTATTATTATTATTTCTCCATGTTGGTGAATGTGGGAAGATCCATCAATGAATGAAAAAAGGCCCAATGGTCAACAGCTGTGCTCACCCGGAAGAAAAACAGTTAACAGCTGAATAAAAAACACAATACACACACACTGACATGAAACAGTCAGTCTTGTAAATATTGATCAAAAGTGATATCTGAATGGAAGTCAAATGCTGTGCTCAGCAGGAAGTTCCACACTAGACATCAGAACACAAACCACAGAATCAACACACAGACAAGGTCTAGAAATATTGATCAAACAATGATATTTCAATGGAACTGGAATGTAGGATCAATTTGTAATCAATGTTGGTTTTTTATTGGTACCCTTTCAAAACAGGCTATAAAAATTTAAAATCAATTTCCTTTCCTAACTAAATGTTTTATAACAAACATATATTCTGTCAGTTTATTAAAATAAAAATACATTTCAAAATTTTCACCAACCTTCTACCTTCCTATGTCATATTGAAATTGATATATTTCCCTCTGCTGTCAGTATATTTATATATTATGTATATGTATTGTGTTTTTTTTCTATAAACAATCCAATTGTCCAAAAGCAAAACAAAAAAACAATGTCAATTTGTTCCTCCATAACAAACACACAAAAAAAAACAATTACACCTACATATAAAGCAAATTGTTTTGATTAAGATAATTACACATAAAAGGTATTATTGTGGTTAGAATGAGTGAAACAATGCAAACAGATGCTATGGGATGTAAAAACAAGAATAGAAATTTTGAACTTTCACCAATGTATCAAAAAGACATGTAAGACAAACATTTTATATAACAAAACAAAAAAAACATATATTGATGAAAAGAAAAATTGTATTTCATTATGAGGTAAAAAGTTGTAAATAGTACTTACATTGTAACTATTATCTTTTATACATTCCACCAACATATATTATAAAGCAGCCACTTGCCAATTACATATGTATGTAATGTACTCCTTGGGATTCTGCACTGTATCTATTTCATTATGCTGACACAAAATTTACAATTTGCTACGAATAAACTAAACAGATGTAAATAATAAGAGGAGAAATTGATTTTTTTTCTCTCAATTGCACAGTGATATTGATTCAGTTACCTATTCAAATGCGTATTGAATAATACTAAAAGGTCATACCATTAACTGTGCCTACAAGATTGATTTCCTCTTTTTTTTCAATCAATATATGACACTTTGATGTAAAAAAAATTGCATCCTGTTAAATATATATATAGAATGCAAAAACTGGTACTAAGCAATATGCCAATATATATTTAAAATGTAACTGCATACATCTAATACTCAATTATGTGACATTTCATTCTATAAGATTTCTTCACTGCATAACAAAGGACTGGTATGAATACTTGTTGCTTCAGAAAAATTCAATGAAGTATTGATTTCTTTTAGAGCTCCAAAAAGACAATTTAACCATCAATATAAGATCTTACTGATACTTTAATGTACATGTGTGTGTCCATCTGACTGTGTGTCTTCCTTCTTTGAGTATGCACATGTGCTTTACATTGGACAAATACCTACAATGGAAAATACATTACAATAGCATTGAAAAGGCCAAAACAAGAGCATTATTCTGTACACAATCCTCTTTTGCTTATGGCTAAAAAACATAGATTACATAAATTTGGAGTTTATAGCAAAAACACTTTCATTGGAATCTATTACCTTCAAGTACAAATTAATCAACATACAAACCTACACAATCAACTGCATTAACCAACAAACTTACACACAAAATTTAGAACAAAACATCTCCCCATTCTCATGTATTTTATCTACATTGCTAGGTCACAGTTTTTCAAAGCCCAAATGCCTTGCAAATATTTGTATTTTATTTAACATATCCACGAATATATGTAGTTCTTGGAAGCAAATATCTCTGTACAGGCAATCCATGATCTTTTTGCAATCTAACTGGCCACTAGCTATTTAAAGTATTTTACAAAGAATTGTAAACTCACCATGTCTCGTCGTTCCAAATACCTTTGCAAATAAAATATATTTTATTTATTATCCATCTACATTGCTAGTTCACAGTTTGTCACAGCATTCAAAGTCCAAATGCCTTGCAAATATATATATTATATATATCCATCTACATTGCTAGTTGACCCTTCCGAGGCAAACAATGAAATATTTGAAAATGAGCAGTCAAGTCCGTTTGATTCGAGTGCACATGCTCGAGCAAATTATGAAATATTTTAAACAATGCGGATTCGAGTGTGCATGCTCGAGGCGGGGGATTTTCTCAAAAGTTTAATAACAAACGAGTTTCTTTCAAAATATTTATAAAATGTCCAACCAAAGCATCCTCGATCTTTTTGCAAACTACACTGGCCAGCTAAAAAGAATTGTAAACCCAACATCTCTGTCATTGTTTTCCAAATACCTTTGCAAATATATATTTTATTTAATAGCCATCTACATTGCTTGTTCATGATACCCAAGAGCAAACAATGAAATATTTAAACTAAGCAGGCGAGTTCCGGGATTCGAGTGCACATGCTCGAGGTGGGCTATGAAATATTTCAAACAATGCGGATTTGAGTATGCATGCTCGAGGCGGGGGATTTTCTCAAAAGTTTAATAACAAACAAGTTTCTTTCAAAATATTTATAAAACGTCCAACCAAAACATCCACGATCCTTTTGCAAACTACACTGGCCAGCTACAAAGAATTGTAAACCCAACATCTCTGTCGTCGTTTTCCAAATACCTTTGCAAATATATGTTTTATTTAATATCCATCTACATTGCTAGTTCACGATACCCAAGAGCAAACAATGAAATATTTTAAACTAAGCAGGTGAGTTCTTGTAAACTAACTGGCTAGCTATTTTACAAAGAATTAAACAAAATATTGTAAACCCACCATCTTTGTCTTCGTTTTCCAAATACCTTTGAAAATATATATTTTATTTAATATCCATCTACATTGCTAGTTCATGATACCCAACAGCAACCAATGAAATATTTTAAACTGAGCAGGCGAGTTCAAGGATTCGAGTGCGCATGCTCGAGGCGGGGGATTTTCTCAAAAGTATAATAAACAGTTTCTTTTAAAATATTTATAAAACGTCCAACCAAAGCATCCATGATCTTTTTGCAAACTAACACTGGCTACAAAGAATTGTAAACCCACCATCTCTGTCGTCATTCCAAATACCTTTGCAAATATATATATTTTATTTAATATCCATCTACATTGCTAGTTCACGATACCCTTCCAAGAGCAAATTATGAAATATATTTTAAAACTCCTGCTAGATTTGAATACGCTCGAGCAGTATAATAAAGACAAAGCACAAACTGGTTCCCATACCACCTTTTCAAAAATGGTCTGGTAACCTTTTACAGCCAGTATTCAAAGAGTTAAAATGTTTTGTAAATTTTTTTCATTATTCCAGTTTATAAAACAAATATATGTGTGTCAGTTTGAGCAAATATGTGTACATACAATGGATCAAAATGGACAAAAGAACCTAGAAAGGCAATACTAGTAAAGCTGTGGATTTATTGGATGCAATATTTGAAATTGAAAGTGAACATGTTATTCAGGAGAACAAAAAATTGGATGCAGCATCGACTTGTAAGATTTGTATGGATGGTGATATTACAATGATTCTTCTACCTTGTAAACATCTACTCTGTTGTGAGAGGTGTGCAGAGCAACTAAAGAAATGTCTGTGGGGCTGTAGTTCAATACTAGGAACTCTTAAAACTTTTTTTACTGTTTAATAAAAATTATTCCTGGACATGTCCAACCTCACAGTCTGATGTACTAGGTTACCTGGTTCGGGGATAAATTTGGTTATATGAGACATTATCTTTTGCCCCATTTTTAGGTGGTGGTAAAAGTTAACTGGAAATAAAAGTAAGGCCACATAATGGGGCAAAAGTTAAGGTCTCTTATACAACTGGCGGAATCCTTGACTAACTTAACAGTGTTCTTACATTTCTTTCCCGCTGATGCTTCATGTTTTCTTTTGCACATATTATTTTAGTCATTGTTTGAAATCTGAAACACAGTAAAAAGAACCCAATATGTTGGGTATATCTTCTACTCTGGCAAGCTAAGGCTTGTAATAAGCAATACACAAAGGACGATAAACTAAGGTAGACGTCCCTTTGTACGCCTTTCAGAACAAGCATAAGGTTGTCAGAGTAGCCCAAGTGTCTGGTTATATCTGGATACACAAAGTTCACATTCAGTTCAAGCAAATAAAATAACACGTATAATTGTATATCCTAAAAAGTCCATTTCAGTAAGTTCACTTAAACACACATAATAGTTCAGTTATTTCATTCAAACAAGTCAACATATTTAACAAAAAATTAAAAATGTATATCTCTGTCAACAACTGGTTTTATTTTCACTTTATGAAAGAGTTTGTTAAAAATTAGGTTCAACTAAAATATGATTTTACATTGTAAGCATTGAAGTTTCAGATGAAGCTAAAACATTTGTCTGGGCCTTTAAATTAGTTAAAGATGAGAATAATGTCAAATCAAGACAAAATTAGGCTCTGAACTTTTCAATCCAACAACGACTTTGGTGACCAAAAGGTTAATTAAAAATTAAAATAATATTGAGAAACTTGTTTCTGTATATCTTGCATATAAAAAACTGCCTTTTTCAATTATAAATTTAAATTTTATTCATATAAATCCTGGAAAAATCATTAT
This sequence comes from Sabellastarte sp. h YS-2021, assembly GCA_964017235.1. NCBI lineage: Eukaryota > Metazoa > Annelida > Polychaeta > Sabellida > Sabellidae > Sabellastarte > Sabellastarte sp. h YS-2021. Next base: position 165,364,153 of record OZ024930.1, read on the forward strand.
GCTAATGTGAATCTTTTTTCATGCATTTTTAGGGTCAAACTTCAGAAGTGTGTGTAACATTATCTGCTTGAACAGTGCACACTAAATGAGGAAGGTAAGTTAATGAATGCAGATGAACATGTCCATATTTTTATCCTCAGCCCTAAACTCCAGAACTATGCATAATATCCGAGTCACATTCCCACACAAGGTGGATGTCACATGGCTTAATCCTCTGCAAAGATGACATGGATCCAGATCCATTAAGTCTCCAGAAATTTTTTCTTTATTTTTTGCCAAATACTTAAGAAGATAATGTATAAAATAATGTATAAAACAAATATAATAAAATTTAAAAAAAAATTAAAGGCTAGCAAAACAGGGCGGAATTCAAAATAGAAAATACAGGATAGGTGTGTTGTAGGGCTCAAATAGTAGCAAAACTATTAAAGGGGGAGAAGGGACAAGACATAATAAAGTCCAGAGTGAGATCATGTTTTGACATTGATTTTAATCATCAAAGAACCCAACCAAGGATGTCCTTATGGCCAGACTCAAGAAGTATCCGCAGGAATAATTTTGCTCTTAATAAATCCTAATACTTTTCAGATTACACATTGAAGAACTGTGCAAGGTCAATTATGACAGCACCCAGCAGTTACAGCCATCCAACAGGCGGTCAAAGGTAAAATGTGAGAGCATAAAAAGATTCAACACATCTTTTTCATCATCTTTCTATGAGCAATACCTGCTGGCTAGGGTTTGCTGGTTCTCAGACACTGCTTGTTTCTGATTTAGTGGAAACAAGATCATTGTAGACTTAGCTTGGTGGAATTATCAATGATATTGATCAAACATTGTTAATGGAGTGACAAAAGAATCCAAAGGTTTCTCAAAGAGCCTTGAAATGTGAACCTTGTGGCCCCAAAACAGACAAAAAGCAGGGCGCTCATCATACACAACATTGGATCTGGTCGCCTTGCCTTATTTTGGTTCCAAAGGTGAAGGATAAAACTGCATGTAGTTGCCCTTATTAGAAGCGAGATTGTTACAAACATATCAGCTTATGATGTAGTTAGTTTGTGCAATTCTGGATTACATATTCAGACCAATCAACAACATAGCTGCAGCATACAAAAGTCTTGCTTGTTTGCATGATTTCATTCAACTGTCATGTATTGAACTCTTTACTTTCCAGAACAGCAAACCATTTAGAAGCTTGATATATCTGTATGTTGTTTTTAAAGCAATGGCTTTAATTCACAAGACAGGTAAAAAAAATTGTCCGGTGTGTATTGTTATCATCACTATTATAATGATGCCAAATCTGTTCCTTATGTCTTGGAAATGGATGTATGTATATTTTTACAATATTTTTCATAATTTAATGATTATGAGTTATTTATATTTATACACAGAATTTTATACATCCAGCAAATAGAGCTGAAAAAAACACACAAAAATATGGATTTTCGATTCAGGCCCCGATCATTAATCCAGATCCATATTGACTTTCAGGGCCAAGCCACAGGTAGACCCCCACATTGTGTAAAAATATAACCCCCATCTGAAGAATGTCTTCTGAGGTATACATGCCGTTCTTGTTGAAAAATCATAAATCAATTCTATATCCAGACAAGATCATACTTGAGTATGCCGGATACGGTTAGACCACATATCATGTGTTAAGTATGGCTCTGATCTGATATACAGTATATTCACAGTTCCTTGAATGGACCATATTTTTTCCAGATTAGGCAATGGAAGCTGAACAAATTCAGGCATTTCCAAGTGCATTTCTGAGATTTTTGCCATGTTGAGCTACCAATTTGAAGTGGTAAGTGGGGGCCAGACCCAAAGTAGTACAAATGTTGAAAGAGGGCTACTCCTTACCTTTCCAGACCAGACCAAACTTGACAAGGTCACAGACAATCATCAACTGCTATGTAAGTCCCCGCAGGAACATCTACCTGTTGGAGGCCTGCATCAGCTGACAAAAATGGGTAGAGTTGGTCAAAAATCAATAATCTCTGGGCTTTTACAAACAGCTATTTTTGGTCCCAAAACCAAACAACATATGGAGACCCATACTAGATCTTAGCAATCTAAACAAATTCCTCAAGGAAAAAAAATTCAAAATGGAGACACTAGAAACGATCCAGACGTCCCTATAGACAGGGGAGTGGATTACCTCCATAGATTTCAAGGACATCTACTTCCACTTACCAATACAAAACCAATCAAGGAAATATCTGAGATTTCATGTACAGGGCAAAACAAACCAGTTCAAAGCACTACCATTTGGCCTGTCCTCAGCTCCCTTGGACTTCACTGTAGTGACCAGAGAGGTTAAACTGATGGCTTTACAGAAGGGTTTAAGAATCCACCAGTACCCAGATGACTGGTTGGTCAGGGCCACGACAGAACTGGACCCCAAGCAAGTTTAGACTTCATAGGTTACCAGTTCGACCAGAAAGAGGGCAAGGTCAAACCCACTGTAGACCGGTGGCAGACACTGACAACCAAAATCAGAGAATTATTAACTGGACCAACCTGTCTGATCTGGCAACTGAGGTCCCTCATAGGACTTTTCACAGCAACAGAAAAACAGGTTCACCTAGATCGACTTCATATGAGGCCCATAAAGTGGCACCTCAAACAAAACTGGAGGGTACCAGAATCACTAGTAAAGGTCACACCAGTTCCCAGGCCTCTCCAACCCCATCTGAAATGGTGGCTGGAGGATAGCAATGTGTTCCAAGGTCAACCGTTACACCCACTCAAACATTTGTGTACAGTAGAGTTTGCAATATACCAACTTTTGTGGGACCAGGTGGGTAGTGATTTTAACAAGCAGGTACACAGTACTCACTCGAATGGGCAATAATAGGTGATACTGAAAACATCTCGACATTTACAAACTTAAAACTCACACAAAACAAGGGATCCAACCATTTGCTTTATTTCCTATCTGCTAACCTTTTTATTTAACAAATGACAAATACTTTTGTGTATATTATGATAATATTGTTTTTTTGCTTCACTCGTTGGTACATTTAAAACACCAGAACACAGAAGAAATGTTAATTAAAAAACTTCTGTACCACTACATTCAAAACACGGTTGTTTATTCTATAAAAATGGTGTCACATGACCTATTAGTTAAGCATTAACCAAAGCTTGAATGTAGTTTCGGAATTGAAACTTAATTTTGAGGGGTCGGTAAGTCAATTTTTATTGATTCAAATGCATAAAATACTGTGTGAAAAGATTGTACTTTTATTTATTTAAGTAATACATGACATTATATGGCCAATATACAGCAATTTATGTTGTCGGAATTAGATAATTGTTTTTACACACTGACAATTTTCAAAGCATTCCTGCATTTGACAGTGCATAAACAACCAAAATAAAATATTTATATAATACTATAAAAGGTGTATGCACGTGAGGTAACAATATTGTAGTACATTTTAACTGAATAGTTTCTTTTTGAAGTGACTTTATGAAGTCAGGACATGTTGGCACTCAGTCGGCCAATATGGGCAATATTGGAAGCACTTATGCTTAGCTGAGGGTACTCGGGTATGTTAATTTAGATTTGGATTGATATTCAGTGATTGGGTACCCGGATATTCAGATACCCGTTGAGATCGCTAGTTTACAGAGGCATCAAAAGAAGGGTGGGGCACTCACTTAAATGATCACACTGCAAGGGGAACATGGGCCCTTCCAGAAAGCAAGCTACACATAAATTACCTGGAACTAAAGGCGGTTTTTTGGCCCTAAAAGAGTTCCAAGACATTCGCAAGAACAACATAGTTCTTCTAGCCACAGACTACACCAAAGTTGTTGCTTATATAAACAAAGAGGGGGCATGAAGTCGGGCCACCTGTGTACCCTTCTGTGGAGAATGCTGACCTGGTGTTCCAGTAAACAAGTTAATCTCAAAGCCCGACACATTCCAGGCCAGCTGAATATGGTAGCAGACAAGCTATCCAGGCTAGGCCAGACAATTCAAACAGAGTGGTCTCTCCTTGCGGAGGTCTTCCAGGTAATATGCAACAGGCGGCACCAACCTCAAATAGACCTTTTTACAACAAGGTTAAACCACAAACTAAAGCAGTTTGTGTCACCAGTGCCAGACCCCCAGGACTGGGCAGTCGATGCACTAAGCCTGCCATGGGAGGATCTGGACCCGCATGCCTTTCCACCAGCAGCCATATTAGGCAAAGTGGTGGAGAAGTTACATGATTACCTATGCAGGAGAATCATTCTGATTGCTCCGGGATGGCCCAACATGCGCTGGTTCTGGGATCTAGTGGCCATGTCCAACCAAATGCCACTGAGCCTGCCCCACCTGCCCAACCTGCTCACTCAGCCATTCAATCAGACTCCTCACAGGAATTTGTCAAACCTAAATATGCATGCATGGCTCCTAGAGCCTCAGCAATCAAGGAGCAGGGCTTCTCTGAGGCAGTTGCAACACAAAGTGAAGCTCCTCAGAGAGGATCAACCAGATCAGTTGAGTGGGCCATGATTACAAAGTGGTGCCTCAGTAATCAGGTGGACTTCAAGACACCCCCTATGAAGTCAGTAGCTGAGTTCCTTATATACCTGTTCCAGGACAGGAAGTTACAGCCCAGTATCATTGATGATTACATGTCAGCCATTGCTGATAAACTGGGAAATTCACCCATTAATGTCAGCAAAGATGAAAATCTCACTCATCTCCTGGATAGTTTCCACAGAGACAGACCCAAATGACGGAGTGCGATCCCCTCCTGAAACCTTTCTGTGGTGTTGCACCAGATGACAATGACTCCATTTAAACCAATTAAAGAGGCCTCTTTGAAGCATTTGACCTTTAAGATAGTTTTCCTCCTACCCCTAGGGTCGGGCAAGTGCAGATGTGAGATACATGCTTGGCAAAAGAAGAACATCAGACACCAATAAGACTGGTCCAAGGTGTCCGTGTATCCATCTCCCAGTTTTCTTTCCAAGAATCAGTTAGCCAAAGAGGGTCCAGACAGTGTGGATCCAGTGGTTATACCAGCCCTGGCCCCAACTCTGGAGAAGTCCCTCAAATCTGACAGGTCCCTGTGTCTAGTCAGAGCATTGTGCTACTACTTGGACAGGACCTCAGACCCCAGCAGAACAAGGAGTTAGTCTTTGTTTCCTTTAAGAAAGGCTTTGAGAAGGACATCTCACCGGGCCTCCATCTCCTCATGGATCTGTGATCCTATGCTATGAGCTGTCTGATCAGGAGGCCCTCACCTTGCATCAGGTTAAAGCCCATGATGTCAGGGCCTTTCCTGCTTCTAAGGCCTTCCAGTCGGGAAGCAAATCTTATCAGCCTGCTGCTGGAAGTCACATAACACCTTCACACAGTTCTATCTGAAAGAGGTGGCTTGGGCTGACTCAGAGCTTTTTCATTTGGACCAAGTAGTGGCTGCTCAGAAGATCCACAAGTAGCCCTTATATTGAGGAGATTTGTATATATGTACATAGTGTAAATAGTTTAAAAAAATCGAAAAAGTCGCCAAAAAAATTGTGATGTGCTTCCTTTGGGAGGTTTATTTGCCTTCGGAAATGAACTCATCCCTCTCTTCCCCTACCTCAGAGCAGGTCTGTAAAAACAAGGGGGGCAATGTTGTTATACCCCTAGGTAGCTGGCGGCTGGTGACCAACCATGGCCCTATAGGTAGGATACCTAGTCATAGTTAAGTCAGCCTAGACCGTAGGTCAAAATTTTATCATTTATGAGTTCACTGAAGTCCCTAGTGACTTACCCACTGACCAAGTGGTATTTATTCAGCAGTTATCCATTGAATAGGATGTATTAACACAATAAAATTTGATGTATTAAAGACAACAAAAAAGATGCTATGACATCATGCTGTCTAGACAGGAAGGAAGTACGATGCTCCCCTGGCAAATGCACAGTGGGACCGGCCAGTTAGTATGGTTATAAATAGGGTGACTTTTCTGTTGTTTGGCGCGCCAGTCTGCACCGACCTGATTAGCAATTGTTCATTGGATAGGGTATGAACTTATAAAAATCTAATTTGCAATGTCAGATGTTTATCAGATGTCGCATTTAAAGCCAAACAAGATGTCTTCCAATAGCTTTTCTTGCTAAATAACTGCTCCTTGCTTTTTCCAGATATTCCATGTTTTTGATAAGGCACCAATCAGAGATGGAAGACCTAATCTTTCTATTAAATTTTCTTTTTCAAAACTGGGAGCGTTGACTTTGTCATTGCATTTACCCATGGTCAATTTAAGATGACCTAAACTTACCTTTAGTTTTAGTTATATTAACTGTCATGCTACAAGATTTAATGTGGCTCTTACCAAAGTAGGCTTTGTGGTGCCGAGGTAGTTGTACTAGGATTCATATTTTGACACATTTTAAACTCATGTGACTTGTAATGAAAAGTTGAAACCTAAACTATATAATGCTATTGTTTTGGGTTGGTTTTACAGTGTTGTCAGTTGCAGATGGTGACAAGACAGTTCTTTACCAGGCTGCAAGAATCAAAGAAAAATATATGAACCAAGGATATTATTTGGAATTTTGTACACTGAATTTTGATTTACAATTAGTTTAAGAGTGTTCATCTTCAGCCCTATCTTCTTTAATGTGAAAAGAAGTCTTGGAAAATAAAAAAAAATTAATTAACAGTTTCATGGATTGAATACAATGTAAACAAGAAGTGCCACCTGGGCACAGTGTCAACTGATTTTTTTCCTGGCAACAGCTTCAATTACTTTATCATATTCATTAAATTCTTGACTACCCTACAGTTGGCTTAGAAAAGTTTAAAACCTTGGACAAGTAGTCCCAAAGTTTTGAATACTAATTCTGTCAAAAATGGCCTCAAAACGGCTCTGTAATTTCCGACATGTTGTTGATTTTGAAAAAAATCATAAAACTGCAAGGTTTAACCCTTTCACTACTGAAGGAACATTATTCCATGGGACTGTAGTCATATGACGTCATATCACGTCTGAAATGCCAATAAAGTAAAATATTAACTCACTACCTTATACACTTCATTTGCGGTATTTTTCGGTATATTTCATTACGAATTGCTGAAAGTCGAATGGGAAAATTCGTGGGAATTCCCCAAATAAATATAACCATGAGTAAACAATATGCAGCTATATGCGATAAATACGGAAACCAGATATATACAGAAACCAGTTAAAATAGGTAAAAATGGAGAATTTAAAAAAAATATAGCATAACTTATATATATTTTACTTAAGCAATCGTTTTAAAACTGATGGACCAAAGAAAACGTATTGCAGTATACTGAAGGGAAAGAAGAAATTAATATTATTGCTGTTGACCCTGTGTCGCCAGACATGGTACCTTTAATACACATTAGTGTCGACTGCTAGACGTCATAGATGGTAGCGAAAGGGCTAAATATACAACAGAAAGTGCCACAAGAGGGCATGCAAAAATAGTCAATATTAAAAAAATAAATATTGAACATTAGAGCTCCACCCCCCCCCCCCAAATTCTGCTCAAAAATACTCTTGAACTTATTCATAATGAATAACCTCCTTTTTACTATTTATTTTTGATTGATATTTTATCAACCTTATTTTCATTAAACATTACAAAATTATTTATGTTAGTATTTTTACAAATTATATATTTATCTCCAGTTAAATTAATTTTACTCAGATATTAAGTCCCATTATGAAAGCTCTCTCCTAGCTATCCTTTCGCCAAAACTATCTTTACTTATGCTATTCTTTAATTGCTTTGCTTATTTTTGTTACTTTTGATGTGAAATGTGATATTATAAAGTCATATTAAATAAATGAAATACAGAATAACAAAAAAAGTTATGTATACCTTTTTTTTCATTAGCTATGTATATTTCACTAAATCTGAGAAATTATGGATCAATTTCTTGCTTCAATAAAACAAAGTTTCAACAGTGACCAACTATTTTTCCCTTTCTTATATATTTCAAATATCAAGATGAAATTATTTCCAGATTGTGATGAAATTCTTAATGTGAAAAGTATTTAGTAACGATTTTCCTTAATTGCTTCTAGAGTAAATAGACTGGGCTTGGTATTTGTAGATATATAGACTTGGAATGGTTTTTCATTATTATTATGTAGGGCTATGTTTTGTATTTCTAGCAAAGCATTGTGCTTTTGATATCAAGCAATGCTTCCCATCAGTTCAAGATGTTCTATCTGACACCTGGGTTAATCCACACGAGTACAGTCAACTTATTAAACTGGCCAAGTGCTCAGATATTCTTACACATGAGGTAAATAGTCAGCATTTTATTATACAGATATATGACTTAAGAAGCAATGGCCAAATATATGTCACTGGTCTGTGTAACTGTAAAAATGAGAAGTTTGTAAACTGATTATTAAGACAAGTTTAAGTACTGTATGAGATACAGTCAAACTGCTATCTGATATATTCCATAAGTTATTGTTTCAGCAAGTCCGAATCATTCTGATAGTATAATATATCAGGCCATTGGCTTGAAACATCAACATTAGGAAACTTTTTTGGAAGTTTTTTTCACTTAACTTGTTAAATGCTGAAACGAAATTTATTACCATTTCCATTTGGCTTTATATAATTTGTAGCAGAATCTGCTAATACGTATAAATTATTCTACAGATGTTCTGATCTTTCAGTCTATGTTTCTGCTTCAAACTGGAGAAGAACTGAACAAAAGCTTGGCTGCAAATCAAATGATTGCAACAGGGAAATACAAGGTAGGAGTCAAACATCTCCGGGACTAGGAACTTCAGCATGCAATGAAGGAAAGCAAAGACTTACTGGGCAGTTACATATATCTAAACTACCAGCTTCATAAAGTAACTGACTATAACATTGAGTACTTAGTGTATGGCCAGAAAGTTGTAGGTTTCAGCAGTCATTCACAGAACTCTGAAGATATAATTGGAATGAGTTTGCATACCAGTTGCAGAAGTAAGGTTGGTCTAGTGGTCTTCATAAGCTACAGAGGCAATTCCTTGCAGGATATTGAGAAACATCTGAAGCGTCATCTGGAATATGTGCATCAGAATCAACTGAATGAAAAAAAGGGTTCCATACGTACATTTTCAACCGATTTTCCACACGGTGAAGTGTTAAAAATGTGTTTTGATATTGGCTTAGTGCTATGCCCTAGGTTTACAGGTGCTGTATTTGCATTAAGAAACCTTGAAATACACAAAATAATCACCCGTCCTGCTGAAAAAGCATGTTTTTAGAATTATGATGACTCAATTTCCCTTTTTGTCAATCTGCTTGCAATCATAAGCTTGATCCTTTTTCAAAGTATTTAAATGGTTTTCTGTACATTATCATAAAATACTGTGATTAGATCTGAGTAGATTGATTTTGTCTCAAGAATTTTGGATTTCTTTCTTAAATATAGAAAAAAACACAAACACCAGATGGCAGACCTACCTGCTCAAAAAAATGTACCCTTGTTCATCACCAAATGTGGATCTATTACACAGACTCAGAGGCCTGTATATCAAAGCCTTCATACTGCTAATAAATTGGTTAATGCAAAGTTAACCCTAAGTTAGCAAACTCTTGGGTAAAATAAAAACTTAGTTAGTTTACTCCTACAGCTTAATGGACAAGTGACATAGTGCATAGTTATAAGTTATCATATCTTGCCAATGCATCAGTGGTTTCAGAATGTTTTAAGTCATTGTTTATGTGATTATACCCCGATTGTCCACACGTACAGTCAAGTAGATTGATATGAGGACATTGTAGATAGAATTTATCAATGTTGCATAAAGCACCCATATACTGCTGCAAAGGATTTTTAAAGTATCTACAGTATGTGAGCATTCAATTGTATGTCTTTATACAGAGAACATTATCTGTAATTTTATCATAACATTTGTAATATTTTATAACAGCAACAAGCTATTTACTTTACAACATAATAAACTCTCAGAGACTGAGAGCAGAGATAATAACTTGAAAGTGCATGATCTAATGTTGACACTCTAACATGTTTATAATACACAGAGCATTTAAAAACTCCCTGTTTAGAGAAAAGCAAAGTTTTCCACTGATGATGTACCTTTTTGAATACTGATTATATTAAGATATTGGCATAGAAAACTGCTTTGGAAACTTTAGCATGTAAAATGAAAAAAATGTATCTACACAGATGAAATATTAACACAGGTGAATTTTTAAAGTAAACTGATTTTATAGAATTATATTTATGATAATAATTAATAACGTTAGTATGGATATTGCATCTAAGTGCAATGAGCTGCTGTATGCAAGTATACATTATTAATTTAAAGTAAATCAGGATTTCTTAAAAGCAAAAGGGGTTTGCTCTTTGCAGGTTTGGAGCTGTCTTCGGACATAAAAAGGTGGTTGCTGGTTGCAGATAGCAGGTGGTTGCTCTTTGCAGATTCAAGCTAATATAAAATCTCGTGGGCAGCTTCAAATGTGGTTGCTCTTTGCAGGTGGTTGGTCTTCTGAGGTGATAGCTTTAGCAGGTTCAAATGTAAAATTTAATCTGTTATTAAATAGTGTATGAGTACATTATGTCATAGTGCAGCACTTCTGCACCACAAAAAAATAATAAACAAAACATAAAAATCATGACTAAATTAAGTCAAAGATTATGTCTTTTGTGACTCCAAGGCTGTGGCACTGACTATCAGAACATAAAAGAACTCTTGAAACTGCTTGTCAAAGATATTTTAATTCAAAAGCCCCTATGATAAAAGGAATTGAGAGATTTTCCATCATTTTTTACAAGTTTGTTGGTAAGTTGCCCATTAGAAATCTGTAAACAAGTAAAGCATTATTATTAAAGTGGTATTTTAACAGAGCATCTGCTGGTTTTTAAAGAAAAATGTTTTCAATAACATAAATTGGTTTATTTATATTTGGAGTTTCTTAAACTTGAAACACACATATTTGTCATTTTAAAAATTAACACATTTACTATACATCAGCTAGGTCATATTAGTCCCAGTATAGTTCATTTCTTTCAAACTCTTCATATTGATTACATAAATTGCAAAAGTCACAACAGAGCTTTTAATTTATAAAACTATAAATTACCTTCAGTCAGACAAATTTGGTTCAGCTATTTCTATTTACCAATATGTTAAGATAGTTTGAAAAATCCAGAAGCACTTAGCCACTAAAGTGTACACAGTTCAAGACTCATGCTGATAGATACTATTTTATTATTTAAGATATCTGCTTGACTTTATCATTGACTGAGATTGGATTCTGTGAGTTTGTAACTAAGCGTATCAATGAAATGGTTAAAGATTTATTTAACTTCTAAGGAGAAAGAAATAATTTAAAACATATTCAGGGAATTTTCCAACTAAAGTTCCCACAGAAAACTTGATATTTGACGAATATACCATGTAAACTAAGTAAACATTTCTAAATGACTGAAATTGGGTGAAAGTTCTCATATACAGTTAGGTATGGGTGAGTAAACATACATAACAGAGCTCCACTTGAATGGCCTTATTCCTTCAACACTTCAGCTACCATCATTTTTGCCTTATACTACATGGTACATTGCCCAGAGTATTATCAAAAATACTGGGAACTACTTTTTTTAATTTACTATACAACAAATATTACTATGTTATTCTTACATATAAAAATATCATACATATATTGAAATACATTTTATTTATTTTTTGTGTGTCCATCTATGTCCAATCTTAAACTGATTTAATTGAGGGGGTTAAAAAGTAGTGTCTAGGTGTACAATGTACTATCAAAAATAGGAAACCTGCCTAGTGATGTATATTAAATTTTAAATTTTGCAATACTTTTTTCGTCTTTTTGAGTTACAAAATTTATTCAGCACAAGGGTTATTTGACATTTATTATCACTCCCATTAGTTGCATCATAAGCAATCTAAATAAAAAAATATCAAAATTTTAAATTATCTATATTAAGGGACACCAGTGAATAAAAAAATCAAATTTTTACTGCTATTTTTCTGTCATGTCTGCATGTATTTTAATACAAAAAATGAGCAGAAACACTTTAAAAAGAAATCTAGTAGATGATCTAGTTATATATAGTTCTAAAAATATTTATGAAAAAATAAGCACTCGTTGGTGTGAAATTAATATATAGCCACAGTAAGATGCACAGCGGCAAATAGGCAAAATGGTCTTTATGTTCCAGTATTTATTAGGTTATCATGTGGTGGATAATAAACTACAGTTTCTGAGAGATATCCCCTTTTCTTTAACTATATCTCAAAAGTGAATGATATATAATGCTGTGTTGAATTTTAAAGTCAAGTTTTAGCCCATAAAGGAAACCCAATATAGATTTTAAAACAAGCAAAAGTAGACATACATTAATTGATTTGGAGATTTTTTGTTTGAAGATTCCAAGTCTTGTGCCTATCTGGGACGCTAAAATTATATAACTGCCCTTTAAAAAGTACTGACTTTCAGTAAGGGAAATATCAATCATTAGAGCGCTTTGACTGTACTTGTGAAGTTGAGATTGGTCAAATATTGAGCTCCACAATGGAGATGTTACTCTGAGTATATAAAACAACCTGCTCCAAAATGTTATGCCTCATGAAAATAAGTCCCTGACAATGTCGTGCAGGGACTACTTTGACTGTATTGCAATTGCACTCCTGACCTTTGTAAGTGTCAGTCATACAATAAATACAATTGCACTCACATTTATCTGGGCTGCCTGAGGACAAACTAGCAACAGTGGAACAGGGGTATTAGATTTGAAACAAAAAAAACTAGAGCCCATACTAAAATTTTTATTACTGTATAAATATGCAAAATTTTATCCATTTTTACCCCATTTTCACATAAATAATAACAATATTAATAATAATATTACTTCTAATACCAGAAGCTTTAGTTTTGAAGAAAAAAACATTTAAAAATCCACAAAATAGCAACTAAACAAAGAAGTGTGTTGAATGATTTATCACACAGATTTTATTTATTGCCACCAGGAGTGTTGTTTGGTCCAAACCCCTTTTAAAGCTTGGTGCTTACTGACAATCAGATAACTGTTTATCCCCCAAATTATCTTAGTAACATATTAGCCTTTTCCAAGGCTTGTAGCTTGTCCTTAATTGTTTCCAATGTTCTAAATTATAAGGGGCGTAATTGACATATTTTATAAACCAAAATTGTCCAATATCACAAACCCTCATATGTTTTATCATATTGCTTTGCTTAAAAGTTTGACAGAGGCCTCAAGTTGTCACACAATGATGTAAACAATAAATTAAATTTTACCTAATCAATATCGCTGATATAAAACATTGCTTGTACATTAATTGTACATAATAATAATGATAAAGTAAATACATTTCTGGTCTATTAGAAACCTCCACTATCTGAAAGAAAATATTATCTGAGAAGATGGGGATATTCTTCAGGACTAAAGGCCTGTTCAATTTCAATGCCTTGGCAAATAATTGAATCTTTTCATCTTTAAAGAAAGCAGTACGCAGATCATACAATATGAAAAAAGCTCTCAGAGCTGTCATATAATTGCTATTTGTGGCTACTTTACAGTTGTTAGTATGTAGATATTAGATGAAAGTTAAAATAACAGAGATATCTACCTGATGCAGTGACAGTGGGCCACCAGGAAACCAAACAAGTCCTGAAACATTCTAGAATAACATCTCTGTGTAGCTGGTCTAAATGTTTCAAAAATACATGGGAACACCACATAAGGTCCTGGGAGAATTCTTGAGATAAAGATATAGCATTATTGTAAGCATTATCTCTCAAAAGAGTATACATACAATCGAGGAAAACTCTAATTGCCTTCACACATTTACATATATATAAAAGTGAACCCTGCTGGGATTGGAGTTAACATTTTGAACAGAAAAGCTTAAAATGTCATTCATTAGAGACATTCAAATTTTCTTGAAGCTTATCAGGGAGTATTGACATGGTCCTATCTTCAGTGTTGATAAGAATACCCAAGCATACAACAGATGGAGAGGGATGTACCAATTTCTTGGGGTTAACTTTCAAACCTAGCTGATGTAGATAAAGACTGCAATGGATTTACGTATCTAAGAAGGTAACTCACAATACAATAGATCACCTACATAGTTGTATAGGACAGAAAAACCATTCTTATTCATGATAAATTGGATGCTATCAGTCACTTTTTCAAAGAAAAAAGTACTTGTCTGAATCAAAATGGGATCGATTGATCAATGTAATTATTTTCCAATTTTAAACCTAACAAACCAATATCCCCAGAATCTACTTTAGGCTGACGAAAAGCCTGACCAATGTCAATCTTATAGATAAGGGAACCAGGTCCAAGTCGAATTATTTATTAACAATATGATCTACAGAGGGACATCTTAAAACAAATTTACTCTCTAAATATATATCTTTCTGAACCCCAACATTAAAAGAAGCATCACAAGGCCAGCTAAGATAAATAATAGTGTGACAACATTGCGAGTCAGGCTTATCTCTGGTCATAAAAGGGCTGATATGCAGAACAATGGGTTTATTTTGAAAGGGCTTATAATACCCCCATGATCTTATTCCTCTTGCAAGTAATGCTTGCTCTTCATACTCAATAGCCGACTTATGATTCCCCTCAATAGATATAAGAGACGAATATCCATCAAAATCCAGAGGAAATCCAAATTTCAACAAGTCCACCAACTGGTCATCCCAATAATCCACTAGGAAATGCCTAAAGTTAACAACATTGGGGTTGGTACGACCTGGTACCTGGATTCCCATACAATTGGGAAGACATGATTCACGTACTATTCTGTGAAGCACTAGAGGATCGACTGCAGAGGAATTTTGAGTGGGTAGGCCTGTATATAATTGAAATTGTGTAAGAGCCATAGCTCCAAAAATCTGAACCTAACTGAGCAACTCATTCAGGCCATGGCTCAAGTTGGTCATTATTTGACTTATGAGAATTCATTTGAATTTGTGAATCAATATCTCGATCTGAAAATTCATGAGAATAGTCCTCAGATAAAGTGACAGGAGCATGTTTGACAGGTTGACCTTGGAAGTGACCTTGTGAACAGTTTTAGGAGTAGCCAGCAGTGTATCCTGCTCTGTAACAGTATCTTGGTGTGCCCCAAATTGTGTCAAAGGGGCAAGTCTATTATGACAAAGTATTTGGCCATCCATGTGATCTGTATGTTTAGGTCTATATGGATGACTTGGCTTACCTTGCTTGTGGGGGATCAATGCCTTAACTAAATTTGGCACCTGAGCGTTTAGTACTCTGGTAATCTTACCTTTGATGTCCTTCGAGGGGAAGGGATGAGCTTTGTTGTTCACACTTACCAGAACTTTGAGATTTCAGTATGTCAGCAAAAGAATGTACTTGGAATTACAGGTCTACACATGTTACTCATAGTTAACCACCTTTTCCATATGGGGTGGAGTATCATACTGAGAAGCAGCACTTTGAGTATTGCTGTATATAATTTTAGAACCATAAAAAAACAGACTTTTCTGTCTCATGAGCAAAGCAAGTACTGCAAATGTGCTTATAATAAACACCTTTAGTCTCATGGTGATTTTGATTATTTGATTTTGATTAAGCAATCTGCTTATTCAGTTTACAAATTCTTCCCTGGTGTATGATGGGGTGTTTTACTGGCCAGAAGGTTATTATTTTTTGGAGCAAAAATAGCTTTTCCATTGTTCACCAGGGAGTTGTGCAAAGAGAGTTGATAATAATTTTGGTAACTTGATTCTCTGCTACAATTGAGAAAGTGGAAAACATAGGGGGACGAGAGTCTGGGGGTAATGAATTGACGGAAGTAGGGAATGTTGAGAGTATTTATGTCAATTTTTTTTCAGTCAAAAACTCCACAAATCTGTCAGCCAAAAGCAGAGGTGGCTTTATTAATGTCAGCATCTTGGCTGGTGGTCTGTGCAACACATCACCAAGGTCACGCCATAATTTTTGTGGGTTGTGGTGATTGTCCTGAATTTTTGCTTTAAGGAATTGTGATTTGTCCTGCATGCAGATTCTGTTGTACTGTTGGACTTTCTGCATGTACTGAGATCTATTGAAGGTGGATTTATTTCTTCGCCAAATGAGTTCAAACAAACGCTTGGTCTTTTTTGCTGCAATTACCGGATGTTCTTCACCTTGGTGTTAAGTGAGCATAACTCCCACTTGTCTGGCTTTTAGCTTTATTGTGAGTCTGTTTTGCAAGTTACAGCTTTTTCTCGTGACTCTTATTAAACTTACTGAACTTCATGTCCTGACAGTCACTATCACTACTACTGTCCTTAACTGATGATAACCAGTCTTTACTGCCACTTTTATGAGGGGCGGAATCTTTGACTAACTTATCAGTGTTCTTACATTTCTTTCCTGCTGATGCTTCATGCTTTGTTTTGCACTTTTTATTTTAGTCATTGTTTGAAATCTGAAACACAGTAAAAAGAACGCAATTTGTTGGTCATATCTTCTACTCTGGCAAGATAAGGCTTGTAATGAATAATACACAAAGGATGATAAACTAGGGTAGACATCCCTTTCTACGCCTTTCAGAACAAGCATAAGGTTTTCAGAGTAGCCCAAGTGTCTGGTTATATCTGGATACACAAAGTTCACATTCAGTTCAAGCAAATAAAGTAACACGTATAATTGTATAACCTAAAAAGTCCATTTCAATAAAATTCACTTAAACACAAATAATAGTTCAGTTATTTCATTCTAGTCAACATATTTAACAAGAAATTCAAAATGTATATCTCTGTCAACAACTGGTTTTATTTTCACTTTATGAAAGAATGAGGTTCAACTGAAATATGATTTTACATTGTCAGCATTGAAGTTTTAGATGAAGCTAAAACATTTGTCTGGGCCTTTATATTAGTTAAAGATGAGAATAATGTCAAATCAAGACTTTAAATATTTAAACCTTATCCAATAACTAAACAGGAGACACAGGTACAGATACAGGTTTTATTATTAATTGAAATTAGGCTCTGAACTTTTCAATCCAACAATGACTTTGGTGACCAAAAGATTACTTAAAAATTAAAATAATATTGAGAAACTTCTTTCTATATATCTTGCATATAAATCCCGGAGAAATCATTATGCTAATGTGAATGTTTTTTCATGCATTTTAGGGTCAAACTTCAGAAGTGTGTGTAACATTATCTGCTTGAACAATGCACACTAAATGAGGAAGGTAAGTTAATGAATGCAGATGAACATGTCCTTATTTTTCTCCTCAGCGTTAAACTCCAGAACTATGCATAGGATCTGGGTCACATTTGAACACAAAGTGGGGTGTCACATGGCTTAATCCTCTGCAAAGATGACATGGATCCAGATCCATTAAGGATCCCACAGAAGATAATGTATAAAAGAAATATAATAAAAAAAACAATTAAAGGCCAACACAACAGGGCAGAATTCAAAATAGACAATACAGGATAGGTGTGCAGTAGGGGTCAAATAGTTGCAAAACAATTAAAGGGGGAGAAGGGACAAGATATAATAAAGTCCAGAGTGATAAAGTCATGTTTTGACATTGATTTTAATCACCAAAGAAATCAACCAAGGATGCCTCTGTGGCCAGATTCAAGAAGTATCCGCAGGAATAATTTTGCTCTTAATAAATCCTAATCCTTTTCAGATTACACCTTGACGAACTGTGCAAGGTCAATTATGACAGCATCAAGCAATTACAGCCATCCAACAGGTGGTCAAAGGTAAAATATGAGAGCATAAAAAGATTCAACACTCAGGAATTCCTACACATCTTTTTCATCATCTTTCTATGAGCAATACCTGCTGGCTAGGGTTTGCTGGTTCTCAGACACTGCTTGCTTCTGATTTGATGGAAACAAGATCATTGTAGACTTAGCTTGGTGGAATTATCAATGATATTGATCAAACATTGTTAATGGAGTGACAAAAGATCCCAAAGGTTTCTCAGAAAGCCTTGAAATGTGAACCTTGTGGCCCCAAAACAGACAAAAAGCATTGCACTCATCATACACAATATTGGATCTGGTTGCCTTGTCTTATTTTGGGTCCAAAGGTGAAAGATAAAACTGCATGCAGTTGCCTTTATTAGAAGCGAGATTGTTACAAACATATCAGCTCATGATGTAGTTAGTTTGTGCAATTCTGGATTGCATCTTCAGACCAATCAACAACATTGCTGCTGCATACAAAAGTCTTGTTTGTTTGCATGATTTTGTTGAACTGTCATGCATTGAACTCTTTACTTTCCACAATAGCAAACCATTTAAAAGCTTGATATATATGTATGTTGTTTTTTACAGCAATGGCTTTAATTCACAAGTCAGGTAAAAAAATTGTCCGGTGTGCTACAACTGATTATGAGCATGTGATTAATATCAATGACAATGTTCATGAAGGCAGAAATTATTTAGCAGATCGTTATCATCACTATTTTAATGATGCCAAATCTGTTACTCATGTCTTGGAAATGGATGGCGATGTGGTATGTATAATTTTACAATATTTTTATAATTTTATGATTATGAGTTATTTATATTTATATACAGAATATTTATACATCTATTCAACAGAAGAGTGCAAATAGAGCTGAAAAAACACACAAAAATATGGATTTTTGATTCAGGCCCGGATCATTAATCCAGTTCCATATTGACTTTCAGGGCCAAGCCACAGGTAGACCCCCACATTGTGTAAAAATATAACCCCCATCTTAAGAATGCCTTCTGAAGTATCCATGCTGTTCTGGTTGAAAAATCATAAAAACATTTCAAATATCCAGACAAGATCATACTTCAGTGTGCCAGATATGATTAGACCACACATCATGTATTAAGTATGGCTCTGATCCGATGTACAGTATATTCACATTTCCTTGAATGGACCATATTTTTTCTGGTTTTGGAAATGGAAGCTGAACAAATTTAGGCATTTCCAAGTGCAATTTCTGAGATTTTTGCCATATTGGGCTACCAATTTGAAGGAATAAGTGGGGACCAGACCCAAAGTAGTACAAATGTTGAAAGTGGGCTACTCCCTACCTTTCCAGACCAGACCAAACTTGACAAAATGTCACTGACAATTATCAGCTGCTATGTATATCCCCGCAGGAACATCTACTTGTTGGAGGCCTGCATCAGCTGACAAAAATGGGTAGAGTTGGTTAATAATCTCTGGGCCTTTACAACCGGCTATTTTTGGTCCCATAACCGAACAACAAATGGAGACCCATAGTAGATCTGAGCAATCTAAACAAATTCCTCAAGGCAGAAAAATTTAAAATGGATACACTAGAAATGATCCAGACCTCCCTACAGACAGGGGAGTGGGTTACCTCCATAGATTTCAAGGACACCTACTTCCACTTACCTATACAAAAACAATCAAGGAAATTTCTGAGATTTCATATACAGGACAAAACATACCAAAGAAGAGTGCAAATAGAACTGAAAAAACACACAAAAATATGGATTTTCAATTCAGGTCCGGATCATTAATCCAGTTCCATATTGACTTTCAGGGCCAAGCCACAGGTAGACCCCCACATTGTGTAAAAATATAACCCCCATCTTAAGCATGCCTTCTGAAGTATCCATGCTGTTCTGGTTGAAAAATCATAAAAACATTTCAAATATCCAGACAAGATCATACTTCAGTGTGCCAGATATGATTAGACCACACATCATGTATTAAGTATGGCTCTGATCCGATGTACAGTATATTCACATTTCCTTGAATGGACCATAAGTGGGCCATTATTACAAAGTGGTGCCTCAGTAATCAGGTGGACTTCAAGACACCCCCTATAAAGTCAGTAGCTGACTTCCTTAACAGGAAGTTACAGCCCAGTATCATTGATAATTACATGTCAGCCATTGCTGATAAACTGGGAAATTCACCCATTAATGTCAGCAAAGATGAAAATCCCCTCCTGGAACCTCTCCCTGGTGTTGCACCACATGACAAAGGCTCCCTTTAAACCAATTAAAGAGGCCTCTTTGAAGGATTTGACCTTCAAGATGGTTTTCCTCTTAGCCCTAGGGTCGGGCAAACGCAGAAGTGAAGTGGGATACATGCTTAGCAAAACGAGAACATCAGACACCAATCAGACTGGTCCAAGGTGTCCCTGTATCCATATCCTAGCTTTCTTTCCAATAATGAGCTAGCCTAACAGGGTCCAGACAGTGTGTGGCCCCAGTGGTTATACCGGCCCTGGCCCCAACTCTGGATAAGTCCCTCTCAAGTCTGACAGGTCCCTGTGTTCGGTCAGAGCATTGCGCTACTATTTGGACAGGACCTCAGGCAGAACAAGGAGTTAGTCCTTGTCTCCTTTAAGAATATTTTTGACAAGGACATCTCACCTGCCACCATCTCCTCATGGATCTGTGATCCTATGCTATTAGCTCTCTGATCAGGAGACCCTCACCTTGCATCAGGTTAAAGCCCATGATGTCAGGGCCTTTCCTGCTTCTAAGGCCTTCCAGTCGGGAAGCAAATCTTGTCAGCCTGCCACTGAAAGTCACATAACACCTTCACACAGTTCTATCTGAAAGATGTTGCTTGGGCTGACTCAGAGCTTTTTCATTTGGACCAAGTAGTGGCTGCTCAGAAGATCCACAAATAGCCCTTATATTGAGGAGATTTGTATATATGTACATAGTGTAAATAGTTAAAAAAACGAAAAAGTCACCAAAAAAACTGTGATGTGCTTCCTTTGGGAGGTTTATTTGCCTTCTGGGACTGAACTCATCTCTCTCTTCCCCTACCTCAGAGCAAGTCTGTAAAAACAAGGGGGGCAGCAAGGTCAGTATACCCCTGGGTAGCCAGCTGCTGGTAACCAACCATGGTCCTATAGGTATCCTGACTAATCAGCCTATACCGTTGGTCAGAATTTTATCATTTATGAGTTCACTGAAGCCCTAGTGACTTACCCACTAACCAAGTGGTAGTTATTCAGCAATTGTCCATTGGATAGGATGTATTAACACAATAAAATTGGATGTTTTAAAGACAACAAAAAAGATGCTACGACATCATGCTGTCTAGACAGGAAGGAAGTATGATGCTTCCCTGGAAAATTCACAGTGGGACCAGCTGGCTAGTATGGTTATAAATAGGGCGACTTTTCTGTTGTTTGGCAGGCTAGTCTGCACCGACCTGATTAGCAATTGTTCATTGGATAGGGTATTAACTTATAAAAATCTAATTTACTTACTAAATTTGCAATGTCAGATGTTACACATTTAAAGCCAAACAAGACGTCTTCCAATAGCTTTTCTTGCTAAATAACTGCTCCTTGTTTTTTCAGATATTCCATGTTTTTGATAAGGCACCACTCAGAGATGGAAGACCTAATCTTTCTACGAAATTTTCTTTTTCAAAACTGGGAGTGTTGACTTTGTCATTGCATTTACCCATGGTCAATTTAAGATGACCTAAACTTACCTTTAGTTTTAGTTATATTAACTGTCATGCTACAAGATTAATGTGGCTCTTACCTGAGGAGGCTTTGTGGAGCTGAGATAGTTGTACTGAGGAACATATTTTGACACATTTTCAACTCGTGTGACCTGTTGTAATGAAAAGTTGAAACCTAAACTATATAATGCTATTGTTTTAGGTTGGTTTTACAGTGCTGTCAGTTGTAGATGGTGACAAGACAGTTCTTTACCAGGCTGCAAGAATCAAAGAAAAATATATGAACCAAGGATATTATTTTGAATTTGGTACACTGAATTTTGAATTACAATTAGTTTAGGAGTGTTCATCTTCAGCCCTATCTTCTTTAATGTGAAAAGAAGTCTTGGAAAATAAAAAAAAAATTAATTAACAGTTTCATGAATTGAAAACAAAGTTAACAAGAAGTGCCACCTGGGCACAGTGTCAACTGATTTTTTTCCCGGCAACAGCTTCAATTACTTCATCATATTCATTAAATTCTTGACTACCCTACAGTTGGCTTAGAAAAGTTTAAAACTTTGGACAGTAATCCCAAAGTTTTGAATACTAATTCTGTCAAAAATGGCCTCCAAACGGCTCTGTGATTTCCGACATGTCATTGATTTTGAAAAAAAATCACAAAACTGCAAGGTTTAAATATACAACAAAAATAGTCAATATTAAAAAAATGAATATTGAATAGAGCTCTCAAGTTACCCCCCCCCCCCCCCCCTCCATCTGCTCAAACATATTCTTGAATTTATTCATAATGAATAACCCTACCTTTTTAACGCTCGACGATAGGAGAGGGTTATTGTAATCAGTTTATTTCTGTCTGTCTGTCTGTCTGTCTGTCAGTCTGTCTGTGCTCCGTTGTGCCCTTATAACTCAAAAACTATAACATCAATCAATCTCAAATTTGGTGGGGAGGTATTTCATGGGGTACCGACAGATTCTTCTAAATTTGGTGTAATTTGTTTGAAAATTAAAGTCAGGAGAGAGTTTTTCTTATTTCTAATTGGGAATACACAGTGAAACTGCTTCTCTTCATCCCATACGTAAAAAATCAATACTTTGCTCTTGATGATGTCATTACTCAGTGATGTCACAATACAATTGTCATTGTGAGGTCACAAACCTAGGTTGTGATACTTGCTGTCTTTAAGTAAAAATATTTCTTTTCATTTTATGTCTTGAAATTGACATAAAGATAATAGAGAGGGAGGTGGTATATTCATCATTTTATTAATTATTATTTCTGTTGTTATTTTCTGTTTTTTTTTCTTTCAATTCCTTGACAAAAAATTACCATGCATGATTTTCACCAAGAAGTGATCTTTAAGCAATATTTTTACCTCCACCAGCAGTTGCAGTTTATGTTTTTGTTTGCTAATTGTTTGTCTCTTTGTCTGATTTTTTTGTGTGTGTATGTTTAGATTATTCCAGAAGTAATGAACAGATCTTTATTAAAAATTTGTGGATAGGACCTGGCCAAAGGAAGAACTTACTAAAAGAAGGATCTGGATCTTCTTTTGGATACAAAAAAATTCATGAATTTTCAGAGGTCCCATTTCAATGTATTTTTAATGACTTTGGCTTTCTACTTGATATTTCTATGAAGATTAATTTACATGTTTGGTTTTATTTTATTGTCTTCCTTACAATACTTTCTGTCACTTGAGAGACTGGTCACATGGAGTCGAGTGTTTTGCTCTCTCTGAGTGCATCTTGTTATTATTTGTTTTTGATTGATATTTTATTAGCCTTATTTTTATTAAACATTACAATTATCTATGTTAGTATTTTTACAAATTATATTTTTATCTCCAATTAAGTGAATTTTAGTCAAATATTAAGTCCCATTATGAAAGCTCTCTCCTAGCTATCATTTCGCCAAAACTATCTTTACTTATGCTATTTTTTAATTGCTTTGTTTATTTTTGTTACTTTTGATGTGAAATATGATATTATAAAGTCATATTAAATTAATGAAATACAGAATAAAAAAATATGAAGTGTTATGTATACCCATTTCTTTCATCAGCTATGTATATTACGCTAAATCTGAGGAATTATGGATCAACCTCTTGCTTCAATGAAACAAAGTTTCAATGGTGACCCCTATTTTTTTCACTGTTCTGGATATAAAACATCAAGATGAAATTATTTTCAAATTTTGATGAAATTCTTAATGTGAAATGTATTTAGTAGCAATTGTTCTTAATTGGTTCTAGAGTAAATATAGTGGACTTAGCATTTGGTATTTGTAGATATATAGACTTGGAACGGTTTTTAATTATTATATACAGGACTATGTTTTGTATTTCTAGCAAAGCATTGTGCTTTTGATATCAAGCAACGCTTCCCATCAGTTCAAGATGTTCTATCTGGCGCCTGGGTGACTCCACATGAGTGCAGTCGACTTATTAAACTGGCCAAGCGCTCAGATATTCTTACACATGAGGTAAATAACCAGCATTTTTATTCAGTGCTTCAATCACCAGTAGTTGGACGACCTTAACCCCAAAGGTCAAGTTCAAACTGGACAACCACAGTGACCCAAAGATCAAAGGTCAACAAGCATTGCGGATGTATAATGTTTTATTCTCTAATATATTTACTACTGCATATGTATAATCCACTATAACTTGCATCAATAAGTTATAGGCATAGGGTCACCTTAAACTAAAGACAATTTGAGGTGACCTTAACCGAAGTAGGTTAAAACAACATAAAAGATTTGAAGACAATCAAAAGAGAACATAATGTCAGTGACCCTATGCCAGTAAAGAACTAATTTAAGTCAATATTTGAAGACATGGTGATTTCAATTTAAAGAAAGAAATTACACCAGTCATTAAGGCATCACCATGTAAGAACACGAAGCTATACAAACACATCATAGTTGAAAAGGTATATAATATTGTACACCAAAAAGATTAGTTATAATTAAGAGTACTATCATTAAGAAATTATAGTTACGAATTCAGAAACATGATAAGTACAGATTGCTACTAAAACACATCTAAAATCTAAAAAGTTAATTACTACAGGTGCTATTCTATAGAGCTGGCATCCTGACTGATATTCGATTACACTTGTCAGCAACTTGTTAATTCAACACTATCTATTCATGACATTGAACAACAAGATACATGATGTACTTCTCTATAATTTATAAAACGACATAAAGTTACCATGCACTTTGCATGTTATAGCAACTTTTAACTGTATAACTGTGTATAAAACATAACAAGCAATGCACATGTTGCAAAATTAATTAAATAAAACAACAGCACAATTAACAGATACATCAACCAGTTTAACCTAAGAGTTACGTATACACATATCAATTCTGTTCCTACTAATGTAATACTAAAAAAACAGTTACCTACTAAATGTACATGTTAAATGACATATTTGCGATCAGCTATCACAACATGGCCATGAATAGTTAATTAATAAATAACACATTAACAGTTATATCAGGCATGATACAAGTGGGTTTCACATAAACGTAGGACATACTTTTGTAAATTCCTATTTCTATTAAGACAATATTACTAGTTAATGACTACCTGCTTGATGCAAGTTGTTAAGTTACATACTAAAAATTAAGCCACGTTTGAATACAAGACATCACCCTTGGTATTTACCTAGATAATGTGACTGAGAAAGCGAAAATGAAATATAAGTTGAAAATACTCATAGCTCCACAATAACCCTACCCTCAAGTAGAAGTTACATATACATTACTACAAGGCATGATAATAATCACTGCTGCTACCTACACGTGCAGAGCCCTAATTCATAAGCCCAAGGGACTGCGCATTACAGCCTCACTGTCTGTCAAACCTTGGACCCAGGACTAGTAACGTGAGGTCAAGATTACTAAGTAACCAATAGCACATAAGAGCCTTACAATCGTTCACCATTTGGATAACACTATGTGAAACCAAGCTTTCAAGATGTAGTCACATCTCCAGCCAGCAAGTAGCGCTGCAGGTAACAGTAGTGGCACCTTGCTCTGCCACATACAATTAGTGTCCCGGTCCCATAGCGAGTATCTAAAACACATAACCACTACTGAGTACACATAAATAGAATACATGTTGGGAGGGTACTTTTAAAATATTGGACTACAAAATAAATAACTACCAATATAATAAATGTTGCAATTATAATGGGAGGGTCAAAACATGTATTCTCCTAGAAATTCAAACGAGTGTAGCGCCAATATTACACAAATGCTGACTTTTATACTTGGAGCCACATGATGATCCACAATGCATTATTCTAGTTTGGTAACAGAACTGAAAGCTATGACCACTGAATGGTCATAACCCTAATACAGATATATGATTTAAGAAGTAATGGCCAAGTATATGTCACTGGTCTGAGTAACTGTGAAAATGAGAAGTTTAAAAACTGATTACTGAAGGGCAAGTTTAAGTAATGTATGAAATACGGTCTCACTGCTATCTGATATATTCCATAAGTTATTGTTTCAGCAAGACCAAATCCTTGTGATAGTTTAATATATCACGCCAAACTGGAGAAGAACTGAACAGAAGCTTGGCTGCAAATCAAATGATTGCAACAGGGAAATACAAGGTAGGAGTCAAACATCTCCGGGACTCAGAACTTCCGCATGCAATGAAGAAAAGTAAAGACTTACTAGGCAGTTACATCTTTCTAAACTACCAGCCTCATAAAATAATAGATTATAACATTGAGCACTTAGTGTAGGACCAGAAGGTTGTAGGTTTCAGCAGTCATTCACAGAATTGGAATGAGTTTGCATACCAGTTGTAAAAGTAAGGTTGGTCTAGTGGTCTTCATAACCTACAGAGGCAATTCCTTGTAGGATTTTGAAACATCTGAAGAGTAATCTGGAATATGTGCATCAGAATCAGCTGAATGAAAAACAAGGTTTCTATATGTACATTGGCTTTTCAACTGATTTTCCACATGGTGAAGTGTTAAAAATGTGTTTCGATATTGGCTTAGTGCTATGCCCTAGGTTTACAGGTGCTGTATTTGCATTAAGAAACCTTGAAATACACAAAATAATCACCCGTCCAGCTGAAAAAGCATGTGTTTAAAAACAGGATGAAAATATTGGATGAAAATATACTATTTTTGAATGCAGTCATTTTCACCTTAATGTTTTAAGGAAATCACCATTACCAAACTCATTTTTTCAAAAATCAGTTTTGCCCAAATTTTAGAAAGAGTTTATTTCTATCAGAAATGTTTTTTTCTACCTTTGAATTAAAGTTTAGGCTAGATTGCACTGTCTCAACAACAACATATCCCAAGAAACACCATCTCTCACACCATAGGTATTCTTTGGGTGTTTTCTGTGGGACCCATTTTGTGTCTGATACAAAATTATGATGACTCAATTTCCCTTTTTGTCAATCTGCCTGCAATCCTAAGCTTGATCCTTTTTCAAAGTATTTAAATGGTTTTCTGTACATTATCATAAAATACTGTGATTAGATCTGTGTAGATTGATTTTGTCTCAAGAATTTTGGACTTCTTTCTTAAATATAGAAAAAAACACTAACACCAGATGGCAGACCTAACTGCCCCCAAAAATGCACCCTTGTTCATCACCAAATGTGGATCTATGACACAGACTCAGGGGCCTGTAAATCAAAGCCTTCATACTGCTAACGAATTGGTTAGCTTTAAGTTAACGCTAAGTTAGAAAACTGTTGGGTAAATGAAAACCTTAGTTTACTCTTGGTTAAATTTTCGTAAATCTCCCTCTAATTTAATGATAACTCAGACCCTGTTGTTAACTGTTAGTTGCATTAAAATCTTTGTTCTTTACTTCCAAATAAATATGAAGTTACCATTCCTACATAAAACAAAGTTGCTGAAATTTGTGCATAAAGGTAATGTGCAATATAAATGGACATTTACATTGGGTTAATGGACAGCTTAATGGACAAGTGACACAGTGCATAGTTATAAACTATCATATCTTGCCAATGCGTCAGTGGTTTTAAGTCATTGTTTATGTAATTATACCCTGATTGTAGACACGTACAGTCAAGTAGATTGCTATGAGGACATGGTAGATAGCATTTATCAACGGTGCATAAAGCTCCCATATACTGCTGCAAAGGATTTTTAAAGTATCTACAGCATGTGAGCATTCAATTGTATGTCTTTATATAGAGCACATTATCTGTAATTTTATCATAACTTTTGTAATATTTTATAACAGCATCAAGCTATTTACTTTACAACATAATAAAGATGTTAGTTGCCTAGATGTTAGAGTAAATAAATGTATTAACATTTGAATAAAATTATTTTCCACATGTCGGACTGAACATGTTTGTGATACACAGAGCATTTAAAACTACCCTGTTTAGAGAAGAGCAAAGTTTTCCACTGATGATGTACCTTTTTGAATACTGACTGTATTAAGATATTGGCATAGAAAACTGCTTTGAAAACTTTAGCATGTAAAATGAAAAAAAATGTATCTACACAGATTAAATATAAACACGCGTGCATTCTTAAAGTGAAGTAATTTTATAGAATTAAATTATATTTATGATAATAATTAATAATGTTAGTATGGATATTGGATCTAAGTGCAATGAGCTGTTGTAGGTAAGTATTTATTTATTTGGGTTTTTATGTTGCTTTCAACACTGTACAGGTCATATTACGATGGGTAGTTGGAAGGGCAGAGGAAACCAGTACATACAGTTGGTCAAGGTTCTGTACTGTAAACTGCCGACCAACGGCAAGCAACTACCAGCTTTCCCACTTGAGGCCATGCCGGTAACCGAACCCCGGCCCCAAAGGTGGGACGTGAGAATGTTACCACTCTGCCACCGTGGCCCCTCTGTAGGTAAGTAAAATACATTATTAATTTAAAGTAAATCAAGACCGCTTAACAGGAAAAGGTGGTTGCTCTTTGCCGGTTCAGAGCTGTCTTCTGACACAAAAAGGTGGTTGCTGGTTCCAGATAGCAGGTGATTGCTCTTCGCAAATTCAAATTAATATAAAATCTCATGGGCAGCTTCAAATGTGGTTGCTCTTTGCAGGTGGTTGGTCTTCTGAGGTGGTAGCTTTAGCAGGTTCAAATGTAAAATTAAATCTGTTATTAAACAGTGTATGAGTACATTATGTCATAGTGCAGCACTTCTGCACCACAAAAAAGAATAAACAAAACATAAAAATCATGACTAAATTAAGTCAAAGATTATCTCTTTTGTGACTCCAAGGCCTGTGGCACTGACTATCAGAACACAGAACTCTTGAAACCGCTTGTCAAAGATATTTTTATTTTAGCCCCTATGAAAAAAGGAATTGAGAGATTTTCCAGCATTTTTTGCATGTTTGTTGGTAAGTTGCCCATTAGAAATATGTAAACAAGTGCCAAATTATTATTAAGGTGGTATTTTAACAGAGTCTCTGCTGGTTTTTAAAGAAAAATGTTTTCAATAATATAAATTAGTTTATTTATATTTGGAGTTTCTTAAAACTTGAAACACACGTATTTGTCAAAAAGTTAATACATTTACTGTACATCAAGCTAGGTTATATTAGTCCTGGTATAGTTCACAGAGCTTTTAATTTATGAACCTATATATTACCTCCAGTAAGACAAATTTGGTTCAGCTATTTCTATTTACCAATATGTTAAGATAGTTTGACAAATCCAGAAACACTTAGCCACTAAAGTATACACAGTTCAAGACTCATACTGAAAGATACCATTTTATTATTTAAGATATCTGCTTGACTTTATCATTGACTGAGATTGGATTCTGTGAACTTGTAACAAAGCGTATAAATGAAACGGTAAAAGATTTATTTAACTTCTAAGGAGAAAGAAATAATTTAAAACATATTCAGGGAATTTTCCAACTAAAGTTCCCACAGAAAACTTGATATTTCACGAATATACTATGTAAAATAAGTAAACATTTCTGAATGACTGGAATTTGGTGGGAGCCCTCATATACACTAAGGTATTGGTGAGTAAGCATACATAATAGAGTTCCACTTGAATGGCCTTATTCCTTCAACACTTCGGCTACCATCGTTTTTGCCTTATACTATATTGGACATTGCCTAGAGTGCACGAGTATTGTCAAAAAATACTGGGAACTACTTTTTTTAATTTACCATAATAAATATTTCTATGTTATTCTTACATATAAAAATATCAGATATATATTTAAATACATTTCATTTATTTTTTTGTGTGTCCATCTATGTCTATTCTTAAACTGATGTAAGTGAAGAGGTTAAAAGGTAGTGTCTAGGTGTACAATGTACTATGAAAAATAGGAAACCTGCCTGAGTGATGTATATTAAATTTTAAATTTTGCAATATTTTTTTTGTCTTTTTGAGTGACAAAATTTATTCAGCACAAGGGTTATTGGACATTTATTATCACTCCCATTAGTTGCATCGTAAGCAATCTAAATTAAAAAAAATATCAAAATTTTAAATTATCCATATTAAGGGACACCAGCGAATAAAAAATATCAAATTTTCATTGCTATTTTTCTGTCATGTCTGCATGTATTTTAATGCAAAAAATGAGCAGAAACTCTGTAAAGAGAAATCTTAACTGATATATCTAGCATTTTAATAGATGATATAGTTATATATAATTATAAAAAATATTTATGAAAAAACAGCACTCGTTGGTGTGAAATTAATATATATCCACAGTAAGACGCACAGGAACAATTAGGCAAAACGGTCTTTATGTTCCAGTATTTATTAGGTTATCATGTGGTGGATAATAAACTACAATTCTGAAAGATATCCCCTTTTCTTTAACTATATCTCAAAAGTGAATGATATATAGTGCTGTGTTGAATTTTAAAGTCAAGTTTTAGTCCATAAAGGAAACCCAATAAAGATTTTAAAACAAGCAAAAGTAGACAGACATTAATTGATTTGGAGATTTTTTGTTTGAAGATTCCAAGTCTTGTGCCTAGCTAGGATGCTGAAATTATATAACTGCCCTTTAAAAAGTACTGACTTTCAGTAAGGGAAATGTCAGGAACAAGAGAGCTTTGACTGTACTTGTGTAGTTGAGATTGATCAAATATTGAGTCCCACAGTGGAGGAGATATTACAATACAACCCACTCAAAACTGCCATGCCTCATAAAAAGAAGTCCCCGACAATGTCACACAGGGGCTACTTTGACTGCATTGCAATTGCACTCCTGACATTTGCAAGTGTAAAGATAAGTCATACAATCAATGTAATTTCACTCAAATTTATCTGAGCTGCCTGGAGACAAACTTGCAACAGTGGAACAGGGGTATTAAACAGAAACAGAAAAAACCTCAAGAACATAGAGAATCTAACCCTGGATGTATTATTGGAATTTTTTGAGCTAGTACCATACTTTTTATAACTGTATAAATATGCAAAATTTTATCCATTTTCCATTTTTACATAAATAATAATAACAATACTAATAATAAACTAATACTAGAAGATTCAGTTTTGAAGAAAATAATTTTAAAATCCACAAAATAGCAACTAAACAAAGAAGTGTGATGGATGATTTATCACACAGATTTTATTTATTGCCACCAGGAGTGTTATTTGGTCCAAACTCCTCTTAAAGCTTGGTGCTTACTGACAATCAGATAACCGTTTATCCCCCAAATCACCTCAGTAACAGATGAGCCTTCTCCAAGGCTTGTAGCACGTCTTTAATTGTCTTCAATGTTCTAAATTACATTATTATTAGATAGGCAGGCATTCCCTAGCTCATTAATGTTTTTAAAGGACCATAAAACACCATATTTGCACAGGTTCTTTCATTATCCGCCCGCTTTTTTGGGAATAATAATATTAATGCATGTTTTAATGTTTCTCGTAAGTTTGTTTACAAATGGTTTGCTGCCACTTGAAATTTTCAAAGTGCCATATCTCCCTTATTATTTTATGGATTTTGATCAAATAAAAAGGAGAATAAACAGCTTAAAATCATTTTTACAATGGCATGAGTACACATGGTATGAGATAAAGTTAAGAAATGAAAAATCGTTAGAAAAGTGAATATTTTGAATGAGTGCACTACTGATGAAAGAATAAAGAACATTTTACAGGTTCAGAGCACGTGAAACTATGTGGCTGTGAGTGTAAAGTGCCCAATGTTTTAATCGTGGGGTTGGGGTTCGAATCCCAGCATTACAGTTTAATTTTTTTGTTTGTTTGTTTGTTTGCATTCAACTTTTTTAAGCAATCTTTTTAAAAGGGTTTTAACATTAAAAATACGCTATCTACTGAAGAGCTGAAGTATTAAAGTTTAAGTTAACTATTTTGAGCATGTTTACAGTCACAGATAAACAATTGAATCAAAATATATTGTTTCCTTTGAAGTACTACAGTTTTGCAAGAAAATGTTAGAAATAATACCATTTATGAGAATTTAGGTGAATAATAATGACAAATGCAGACTTAATAATAATAGTAATAATGTGATTTTGCACGGGCATTATAGGTTTTTACAGGCCCTCGGGCTGTAATGATTCATGGCGTGCCTGTAAAACCCTATAATGCCCTACAAAATCACATTATTGTACTATTGGACTTAATTGACATATTTTAAATACCAAAATTGTCCACTATCACAGACCCTCACATGTTTCATCATATTGCTTGGCTAAACAGAGACCTTAAATTGTCACACAATGATATAAACTGAATTAAAATTTTATCCAACCAGGATCGCTGATATAAACCTTATTACTTGTACATTGTGTTGACTGCTAATGTGCCAATTTGGGGATCTGATTTCATAAATAAATGGTATTATCGCCAACTCAAAAGCCCTCAAGATGGTTAGTAATATGTTTTGCTCTGGACTGCATAATGTCAACCAGAGAGTTCTGAGAGGTCGGCCTTAACAGTAGTAGTATACAGGGCCAGACAGAGCATTTTGTATTTACGTAGAAATGGGTGAGAAAGTGGGTGAGAAGTGACAGCAGCAAAAGTTTTATTTGAATACTTTAAATCTGCAAATGTGGCCTAGTGGAATAGAGAGGACCTGGGTTCAATCCCATAGTCACTCGAATGATCACAAACAGGTGGTCAGTGGAAGAAGTGATTAAATTTTGGGAAAGATCCAGATCATACTTTGGACACAAAACAACAGAATTTTTAATAGTCCATTTTTATTGACTTTGCCTTTGTGTTCAACATTACTTTTTCATAGTCACGCTATCTCGTTATAATTTTGAGATTTAAAATAAAGAGGTAGCTTTTGGGTAAAATTACAATATAGGTACACTCGGCTCCTTTGGCAGAGGACTGGGCTCTAGAAGTATTTTCTCGTTGTTTGTGTAGTGGTTTATAGACAGGAATGGTACGGCCTGACCAAAGTGGTGGAAGTGGGGTGAAAGACATAATACACAACCTCTCTATTGTATGCTTCATTCCATAACCCCAAGTGACATCAAGTCAAATCGAGGTCAGACCAATAGCAGGTCCAAGATTAAAATAAGATCTCAGTTTAGAATGTTAAACCCAATGAAATCAAACCATCAAAATACATGTACCCCATAGCAACCTTGGGGTCAAATAAAGGTCAATTCAAATATAGGAACCCAATGGGGGAATCGGATCATCCCTGGAAATTTACCATAAGGTCGAAAATCAGGCAGAATTTGTGAAACCAGTAATCCAAGGTTAACTAAGGAATCAGGTGACCCAGCTGGTCATATGGCCCAATTCATAAACCAGCAATCCAAAAATGAATAATGATCAAGGTCACACCAACTAGGCCATCATTATAGATTGTATTATGATAATAATAATTCCCAGGTGGCTTTTACACATTTATTACAATAATTTATTACAGATTCTAATATCATCTAAACGTTTCTTGTAATGCATGATAATATTGAGATTGACAGTAAGTCTATCTACAGATAAGACTATATCATGACTAATGAACTTTTAAATCACTGTAGGAGTCCATAACAATAATGATAAAGTGAATTTATTTCTGATGATGCAGTATTATGCATATGGGTGTTTGTAATTGCAAAGTTATAACCCACCACCCATGAAAGACTAATTCAGAATATATAATTTAGAAGATTTTACAAAAGCATCAGATCTTAAGATTCAGTTCACCCAAACACCCGTCACAAAAGTAGGTGCTGTCTAAAAACTGAGAGGAGAGCCGATGTGCAGGGGAATGGGAATGAATATAATGTCAGACAGAGTCAGACAACCATGTGCCTTGAGATTTAATAGCTTCCAGAAGAACCCCATGCTTATATGCCCAGAAGGCAACAGATCTCCGAAATGAGTGAAATGTGTATCCATCATTTTTCAAGCAGAGGAGTGCAGGTACCCTATAAGGAGCGATTAGCATAAGTAGCAAAAAGTGGACCATTATAAGACCCAAAGATGAGTGCAACCATTGCCTTAAGTGCTGTTACAGGGCACAATGGTGAAACAGGCAAAAAGGGAACCTGGATCGTAGCAACTTTATTCTTAAATTGATTGGTCTTGGACCATTTCAACAAAACCATAGCCTCTGTAAAATAACAGAGATATCTACCTAATGCAGTGACAGCCCAGCCGCCACCAGGAAATCAAGGAAGTTCTGAAACCTTCTAGAATAACATCTCTGTGCAGCTGTGCAGACGTGCGAACACCCTTAAGATCCTTGATAAATTCCTGAGATAAAAATAAAGTATCATTGCGAGCATTATCTCTCAAAAGAATATGCATACAATTGAGGAAAGCTCTAACTCCAGTTAGCAATATTGAGGTTGGTAGGACCTGGGGTCGGTTTCCCAAAGCCTCCTTAAGATAAAGGTCACCTTAAATTCAAGGATTTCCTTAAATGTCTCCCTCCTTTCAAAATCTCCTCCCTTAAAGGAGACCTTGAAAACTCCCTTAAATTTCAAGGAAGCTAAGGAACTATCTTAAATTCAAGGAAGTGTCCTTCAAGTAATATTTAATAACTTTAAAGAACATTTACTCCCTCCTAAAGTTTCAAGGAAAATCTGTGGTAATGACTGTTAAAGGAGGCTTTGGGAAACTGAAATTTAAGGTGGCCTTCCTAAAGGAAAAAAAATGACCTTCCTTTACTAAGGGAGCTCCTTTCCAAAGGTGGCTTCGTAAAACCGGCCCCTGGAACCTGATTCACGTGCCATTCTGTGAAGCACTGGAGGATTGACTACAGAAGAATTCTGAGTAGGTAAGCCTTTACATAATTGAAGCAGTGTAAGAGCCATAGCTCCAAAATCCAAACCTAACTGAGCAGCACATTCGGGTGATGGCTCAAGTTAGTCATTATTCGACTTATGACAATTCATTTGAATTTGTGAATCAATATCTAGATCTGAATGTTCAAGAGAATAGTCTTCAGATAAAGTGACACAAGCATGTTTGACAGGTTTAACCTTGGAATTGACCTTGTGAACAGTTTTAGGAGTAGCAAATAGTGTATCCTGCTCTATAGCAGTATATTCGTGTACCTCAAATTGTGTCAAAGTATTTGGTCAGCCATGTGATCTGTATGTTTAGGTCTATATGGATGAATTTACTTAATTACCTTGCTTGTGGGGAATCAATATCGTAACTAAAATTGGCACCTGAACTTTTGGTAGTCTGGTAATCTTACCTTTGCTGTCCTTCGAGGGGAATGGATAAGATTGTTGTTCACACTTACTAGAACTTTGAAAGTACCTCAACAAAAGAACAACCAGGAATTACAGGTCTACACATTTACTCACAGTTAACCACCTTTTCCATATGTGGGGCAGAGCATCATACTGAGAAACAGCCCTTTAAGTATTACTGTATATACTTTTAAAAACAGCCTGACCCACAGAAAAACCACCCATGATCTGGGCAGGACCCTTGTGGCCAAAGACGTCACCCAGGCTTATTTGTTTCTTTTTTTGGTCTATCTACATTCGACAACACTGTCTGTGAACACTGGATCTGCCCTCAAGAGCAAAGCAAGTACTGCAAATTTGCTTATAATAAACACCTTAAGTCTCATGGTGCTTTTGGTAAGACATAAACCATCATTATAATAGACACAGGGCATGGTGTTTGTACCCTTAAACTGAGCTTGACCTTGAATATTTTGCCCTTTTGATATGGAGCAGAAGGTTGGTATGCAGTGGTATGTCTCTGGGCATTTACACACCTTACACTGTCCAATTTGTCGGTTTCTGACCAACTGGATATCTCCACTTGTTCCATCCTACATAACAGAATGATGTGGCTGACTTTAAGCTGATTGCCAAGAAAAATCATTTGCATCATCAAGCAAAGCAATCAAATAGTTTAACATATGATCTTCTGAATGATTATATTTTTCCACCTTCATAATCCTACAAAAAAAGCATCCATTATGTGATGTTGAGCTGATTATAGGCTACACGGTCTTTGTTATTGCCCGCCAAAACATACCCATGTGGCCATTTGACGCATTGCCGCGTTGTCACGTTGGCAGGGGCTGCATGTAGTGTGCTGACAGAAGCAGCAGTATTCTCAATGGCATCCAAGTGCTTACAAATTGCACAGGGAAAGAATTTTTTTTATTAATCAGGGTCTGATCCAAAATGCCTGACCCCCGTCAAGACTGTGATACCTTATTGGATTATTTAAACTGTTTAATTGAGAATCAGAATCATTGATATTTTCATTCTTTGGAAAAACTGTACTCCAGTCTATACTGGAAGTATCAGTGTCACTGTAAGAGTTACCTGTCTGCTTCTGCTTACATCTACTGTTGAAGGAGTGACGCTAAACTAAAAATTTTTAAAAACCAAAAAATTTTTCACATCCTGCCCATGCGACTGTCAATTCAAAACTGATGGGCCCCACCTCTAAAACAGACAGGACCAGTCAGTAGCCAATCAAAGGGTAGCCGCCTGGTGAATGGAAGTCAAATTAAATTTTTTGGAGTTTATGGAATGATTAGTGTTGACACCTAAATGTCAACCTCACAAAAGCACTATTTAAAGCTTGAAATTTTTAAAATATCAGTCATTACCTTGTGATCTTCAAATGGGGTTACATCATAAAAAGTCAATGTACAAGTGAAAATATAAAGACAGGGTAGATGAATCACAGAGTGTGTCTAAAGCTATATAAACACAGAAAAACATAAGCCATTTCATGGGGCAAACACAATCAAGGGAGATGGGGAAATTGGTTGCCATGTTACTTTTTATGGTTCTTCATTCTTCTCCTTTGCACCAATAAACCAAGAGAAATATCCATTTTGTGATTGGGGAAATGACATTAGTTGGAAAGCCCTCTATTGTCTTATCTATTTATAGTACCAAAATTTGTTCTTATTGCCTAAAAGCAGCCTTCATAATGAAGAATTGTATTTTTTGTCTGAAATCAAACTAAAGAGCAAAGTCATGAAAAATTGTTGGCTTATAGGGAAGTGGAACAGAATATGCAAGATGATATAAACTTATTCCTTGAGTCTGTACGGAGTTTAAAGATAGGTCACAAGGAAGGTTTGTATATGAACCATTTAAGAACATGAATATATTTATTGGCACCCTACGATATCATACTTAAGTGTGGCAGAGTTAAATGCATTAATAACTATAAAGCACTAATAGAGCACACACCTTCACCAGGACATGTTTACCATTGATAGCAATCTCAAATAAAAGGTTTTGATTAAATTGCTGTAAAGGTTTAACTGAGCAAGGTTGAAAATTAGAGCTTATGTTATTAAGCAAGCTGCTTATTCAGTTTGCAAATTCTATCCTGGTCTGCGATGGGCTGTTATACTGGCCTGAAGGTTATCATTTCTTGGAACAAAAATAGCTTTTCAATTGTTAACCAGGGAGTTATGTAAAATCTTGTCAAAACTTGTTATCATGTTTCCAGGTATGTGGCTTGTGCCTACGTCACACCTGTCAATGTGGTTATATCTGTACATATTTATTGTAGTCGAACAACCTTGTCCTTATGTCTCCAAACAGAGTCATATCTGGCAAGGGCAAGTGGAAGAACAAGCCACGCCATATGTCCATTCCATCCCCCCTTTTACCCCTCAAACATGTATATTTCAGCATAGCTCGTCAGAGGATCTAACAGCAGTTTCAAACATTTTTAAAAAGATGTTGCAAACACAAGAACCGTTCCTTGTTGTTTAGAATCACCTTGAACTCATTTAACCAAAATGTGAATCCAACAGAATGCACCCGAGCCAAGTATAAGGCAGACCAAACCACAACCAAAAGCAGATACGCCCATTCATTTGTAGCTCATGACCCCAACGTACTATGGATAGGAACCATCAGTCTTCTTCACCTTTTTGTATGCTGCTAAGAGGATCAGAAATGGACTGAGGTAGCCAGGATGACCACTACTTAGAACCACTACTTATCTAACTGGCAACTATTTGAGACTATTTAGGATTGTAGTAGATGGTCACTTACTATGGTTGATGGCATTCTGCACAAGAGCGTTCTGGGTGCATTTTAATTTGTGTTGGTTGAATAAGACAATCTTCTGACAGGGGAATGAAGTAATCCAACTAACAAGAGGATTTATAACAATGGCATCACTATGATATTGTATAATATGCCTGAAATCAGTTAAGCAACTAAGCCAAATAATTCTTGCAAACGTTGGACACATGGTCCTCAAAAGTGAAGTCCTCATCATACAAGACACCCAGATCCGTTACTTTCTCAGCTGGATGCAAAAGGTTTAAATCTTAACGTGTTTGGTCTGCTCATGTGACAACATTTTAAAATATTCACTAAGAAGGTTGTTATATTTTTATTACCGACCATATTACTTCAATAAGAAGTAAATAAGTCCATACTTGCTAAAGAGAATTTAACATTAGCTGTGAAATGTATCCATTGTTAATGGCAACAGTCAATATTAAAATATGATATATGCAACATATATATGATGTACATTACATATATGTAGCTTACTTAATAAATGAAATACTTACAAAAATTGGTTTTGTATTTGTAATGCTAATTATCCATGTTAAGAGGTGCTGTGATACAAAAGAATATCACACTGTAAGTATGTGAGTCAAATACATTGTTTGGTGGATGTTAAAACTAGGAAAATCTTTCTCTACTTTAGTGCTACTCTAATCTTGACTGGGAACAATATGCCTTAACAAGTGCATTAACTTTATTGCAGCAGCTAATACCCCTAGATAGCACTAGAAGGATTATGAGGCACCATAGATCATTTCAAATACATTTATCACACTGCCCTTTCTAGCAATAAACTTGTCTGTTAGGGTCTTTTCATGGCATCCCTTTGAACCCATTTATGTCATCAGACAAACTATGAATTTAAAATGGAAATCTCTTTTGGATTAAGCTAGGTAAATTAGCCCTGGAAGACAGCACTACCAGACACATTGTAATCTCAATAGTATATATTCTTCTTACAAATTTATCAAAACAAATCTTTAGGGATTGGAGCCACCTTTACACCCCTGCTCCACTGTCACCAGTTTGCTCGTAGGTTGCCCTGATTACACAGTCCCAAGCATGTTAAGGTAAGGCGCATAATTCTGACAAACATAAATACTCCTCGAAAATATTAATTTACCTTTATGGTGTTAGAACTTATGTTTTTGCTGTTAACACGTATCTGGTTCATTTTTCAGTAAAAATTGAGAAAAGTGATCTTGACCCCCCAAAAATACAGGTCTCCTGATTTCCCTCGGCTTATTGCTGCAAGATATCTTTATGAGTTATAGCTAGCTGAGAGCACATGCCAGACTGATCTTTTTGGTTGTATCTAGTGCCTATTAACTTTGGATTTATCATGTGGTTTGTAAATTTTCCTACTCTCATTCAATAGTGTATCACCAGTGGAATATTTTGAAATGAAAGGTCATATGAGATAGAAAACCAATGTGGTTATTTGATAAGCTTGGCCTTAGGGAAGTGACCCATTGTGAAATTCATTTAGGTTGAACA
The DNA here is from genome assembly GCA_964017235.1 of Sabellastarte sp. h YS-2021. Classification (NCBI taxonomy): domain Eukaryota; kingdom Metazoa; phylum Annelida; class Polychaeta; order Sabellida; family Sabellidae; genus Sabellastarte; species Sabellastarte sp. h YS-2021. Next base: position 165,403,605 of record OZ024930.1, read on the forward strand.
CTTATCTAAGACAAAACGTTCAAGTTTCAGTCCTTAGCTTAGTCTAGGACTCTCTATGAGAGCCCAACTAATTATCTTGCCAAGCTAATTATGATTTTAGTAGAGCTTTTACAGGGCCGATAATATAATTTTTGCTTAAAACCAACACCCCAAATTACCAATCAACCAATACATTACCGGTCCTTATGCACATTACAAGTCAATATTTTTATATATCAGCGTTTCTGATGGGCTTAAAATGATTTTATTGTTTATTTCATATTATTGTCAAGTTAAAGCATGTGCCAAATTTCAGCAGAGACAGTACCTGTTCTAGATGAAAGTCAAAGCTAATTCTTTAAATATTCACATCAGTTTACCTTTTAGGGTGGTATTACGGATGATGATATAATTCCTTATTGAAAATATTACCCCAACTTGGCATGAAAAGTCGATCATATATTTCATTTATAATAAAGAAATATTTGTAAGGCACTGGAATAATGTACAGATCCAAAGTCCAAAAAGAGAGAGTCCATTTAGCAGATATTTTCCATATTACAGTCCATTAGGAAACAGGATTATATATTTAATTTATAATAAAGAAATATTTGTAAGGCACTGAAATAATGTAGGCAACCAAAGCCCAAAAAAGAGTCCATTTAGCAGATATTTTCCATATTACAGTCCATTAGGAAACAGGATTATGGAGAGAGGTAGGTTGAATAGGGAAGTCTTCAACTGTCATCTAACCCTAGTGAAACTATCCTGGGCTCTGGTCGCTTTAGGGAGTGTGTCCCATTCAGTAAGAGCAGCTATGGCAAAACTTTCCATCACCATGCATTTGTTAAGTCTGGTCAATGAAACAGAAAGGTTGTTACCCTGTGTGAAGCCACTAGGCTTGGTGAGAGATGAAATATGTGGACGTTGGCTCACATAGATTGCTTTGTATGTAAAAAGTTTTTAACAGTTGACTGCATGTGCAATTGGTAGCTAGTACAGTTTATTCAATTATGGTGTCAAATAGTTATATTCATCGTCACTTCTTAGTTAAATGGTATCTCAAGTCATACAATGATTTTACGTATTCTTCAGCAACCAGGTCTCGTATGGGTTGGACTCTCACAAGTGGCAATGCTGAGGGCCTATCCCAATATTATACTGCCTGTTGAACAGGACCTTAAAACAACAACCTTAAACTTTTAACAATCAAGGTCATTATATTGGGGCAGCCCGACAGAATTTGACACTTGTGAGAGTCAAATATTTACAGAATGACAGCCTGTGACCAGAAGCCAATCTCGGTAACCACAGGGCCACTGGAGACTTTGCTTAAAATGATTCATACATCACCCAAAAAACTATGTGTTGCTATTGGCAACTAACTGTTGATTATAGTTCTGTCTACAGTCCTATGCCAAATTTAGGCATGTTCCAAGTTACATCACCCAGCAATATAACACTTTATATTAGTTCTAGCTGAATGCATAATAAATCAACATAATACGACATTCCCATTCTGGTAGTTTGATAGTAGATAGTTTCAGATTCCCATTAATTTTTTTTATTTACCCTTTTGTAACATGGTGTATTTGGGACTGGGTAGGCGAGGGTAGCCAACCCACTATCAGTCCCCATTTACAGTGCCATTCATATACAGTATGAAACTTTTTAGGGTTACAAAAACACAAATTTTCAAAAAAAAATACAAATATCAAATATTACTATTAAATGGAAATGTTTTAATCTGGCTGAGCAGCCACAAAACTCCCATCTGTAGGGGGGACAGCCTCAGATGTAAGAGAAGGCTGAGCAGCCAGCACAACACGCAATATCAAAGTATAGAAAATTATTTTTTAAATTGAGCAGTACCTTTTAAACAGTTATCTAAAAAAACAAGAGCCACCAAAAAAGAAGCAAACATTGAGAAAAAAGAAAGATACAATACCCACAACAATTATATACCTTTATGTCTAAGCAGTACAACAGTACAATGCATATGCATTTCCATTCATAGTTTTTTGTGTTAATATTCTATTAACTGAACAGATCTACCCAAAGATCTTTTTGAGAATACTGGCTGACTTGAATTTATCTCTGACAAATATCTTTGTTCTAAGAAGGCTTTTTGCACTTCATTTTAGAAATGGAAGATATTTAATTGAAAACCTCTTATATAACAAGATTTAATGGTCAATAATTTCTGTCCATTTTGCAATGCCCTAGAATTTTTAAAGAGTTTATTAATGTCAATTTTAGTTTAACTTTATTGGAGATCTAATGTTCAATGTTATGCCAAAGTTGAGTAACTTTTTAGGCATTGACAGAAACGATGTGCTATGCTTTCTGGACTTTCTTTGCAGAAACAGAGCACAGGCTACTATCTGACAGTTATATTTTATACAGAAAAGATTCCAAATAAAATTCTATATTGAAACCAGATTAATTGATTGTCCATTACTGACCTGAAGCAGGTTTTTAAAATGTGTGTCCACACCTCATCTTTATCATCAGCTTCCACAAAACTTTTCCATTTTCTTTTAAAAGCTAGTGGTCTACTAGCTTTTGGCTTACTATTGAAAATGTTACAGTACACCTGACAACCTTGTCTAGAGGTGATAAAGGGCTAAATACATGGTGGATAACATGGTCTCTGGAACAAAAAGGATTGTTTTTGTTTATACTTTTTAATAAATTTACTCATCAACTGTCTTACACTATAGTAATGTAGAATATAAGGATTGAAATGATAGGTATTCCTTATTTCCTCAAGAGTAATTGTTTCCCCATTGGAGTTAACAATACCTCCAACATAAAGAATACCTCACACATACCAAGTTGAGTAATAAAATGGAGTTTCACAAATAAGAGAGTTGTACCAAATACATGATTGCAATATTTCACAGTTTGTTCTCGGCATTTGATTCTTACAAAAAGGCCTCCAATAGTCAATAACACACTGCCAGAACTGTTATCTACTATTTTATTTTTATGTGCAAACCATTCACCACCTAGGGTGAACAGTTTATCAAAACTTTTGTATATTTCCGAAAACAAAACATTCCACTGGGCATCTGTTTGGACTAGTTGTCATTTTAACCAGTTTATTTTTAAGGCTTTCTCAAAATTATAAATATTAATCATCCTCAAACCACCTTTTAAGTTGTCCATACAGACTGTTTCTCGGTTCACTTTATTTGGTTTATTATCCCATAAAAATGTGTAAAGCAAACTATTTACTGCTTCTAAGAATGATTTTCGTGTAGTCAGAACAGTGAGGAGATGGATTTATCTTAGAGATTATATTTGTTTTTTATCAAGCTTATTTTCCAATAGATGCTAGGTTTCTATTCTTCCAGTTTTCAATTACTATTTTCATTTTCTCCAAAGCTGCCGGGTAGTTAATCTCTGGCATATGACTCAAATTTACAGAAAACTTCAGTCCCAATAGTGTAAATTCTGTATCACCCCAGTCTAAGTTTACTGAGACCTTTACTTTGTCCTTTGAGTATCTTTTTCTTCTAATCCAAATTACCTTTGTCTTTTCTTTATTCATCTTCAAATCTGAATAACTTTCATATACTTCTAAAGTACTAAGAGCTGCCTGTAGAGAGCCCTGTGAGCCATCAAGAATAAGTGTGGTATCATCCGCAAACTGTGATATTTTAAATTCTTCATTATTTATTTTTATTCCTAGAATATTTACATTTGATTTAATAAACATTGATATAATTTCTGCTGCTATTAAAAACAGATATGGGGATATGGGATCACTCTGCCAGCATCCTCTCCCAATAAATACTTTTTCTGGCAATTTGCCACACTGTAAAATGTATGCTATTATGTCATGATTAAAAAGTTTTATCCATTTTATACCCAAAAAACTCAAGGACGTGGTACATAAAATTCCATGATATAGAGTCAAACGCTTTTTCAAAGTCTATTTACATCAGAAGTCCAACCAGATTACTTTTTTCTGTTTTATTCATTAAGTCATAAATAAGTCTTGTATTATCACTCAGTTGTCTACCAAATATGAAGCCAGATTGAGATTGTGATATAATCTCACTAAGCATTTTTTTCAGTCTATTTGTTATAGCACCTGACATTAATTTATACACAACGCATAAGAAAGAGATAGTCGCCAATTCTTTAGGAATCTTTTATCCTGTTTATGTTTTGGCAGGTAAGTTATAATACATTGACGTAATGGTGTAGAAAGGCATTGTTTCTCAAAACATTGATTCCCATTAATGGGGGTGTTCCGCTGGAACCGTCTTGTCGGTAACTATGTATTTTTTTGAGGGCCGGGAACAATGCTTACAGAGTTGGTTGGGATCGGTTATAGTTTCCCGGCATGTCTCAGTGGATCAGCAAAATATTAAACATGTTTGATTTTTCACCAACCTTCCCTGAGTTTGTATCCAGACCTTAGCTCTGTCCATGTGGAAGCCATCCTGTTGTGGGTCTCTACGGCTTGTTGGACACTGTTCTCGTCTTGTCCTATACTGTAACTGTCTTGTCTGAAAGCACTTCCCCGAAGTACCTAAACCCCACCTCCCAAAAGGCTGTACACACAAACCAACTGTACCTGAAAGGAAACAGGCCTGTCATAAACATAACCAACCTGACTTAGTCACTTCTCGTCAAGACGGGAAGTCTTCAAGTCTTTGAGAGTCCAGTAACATCTCAGCAGGAAAAGACAGGAACACATCACAAAAAGCCACAAACAGAAACTGACAAGGCGGTTACAGCAACAGACAAGCTGGGAATGTATAGGACAGGCCAGCTTCATTTTACCGACCCACGGTTTGTCAGCTATGAAATCTCTGTCTATATAAGGCTAGTCAGTTTTGGAATCTAGCATCCACATTTTTTTACAAATTAACTAGGATTTAGTGCTTAGATACAATTCGGGCTGACTTGTGGATAGGCTGTTGCATTTTACAAAATTAGGTCCTAAGAAGGGATGAAAATTGAGGAAGATAGAAATCCCAACAGACACACCTACAGAGTTTTAAGTTGAGGTATACAGCTGCGCAGGGGAGGGGGCAGAGAGAGAGAGGGAATGCAGGAGGGAGGAAACTAAACACTTAGCAGAAGAGGGAGTGGCCGAAAAGTGTGCAAGAACAGACAGAAGTGACACAGACTTAGACACAGAGGGTGGAGGAGGGGTGAGCACATTTCAATCGCACTCCAGGAACAAGAATGGGGATTTAACAAACATTTACTTAACAGATTCAGATGAGGAGGTTATTGTGAAATTTTTCAAGGATCATGAGGAGCTCTACAACAAGACCAACAAGCATTATAAGGACAAAGCCAGGAAGGAATGCCTGTGGGAGAGGTTCGCCAACAGCCACAAGCTGTCTGTCAAAGTGTGCATGACTTATTTTCAAATCCCAAAGGACTTGCTATGAAAAACTCACCCAGTCCAAGTCTGGCCACGTTTCCAAGGAATGGCAAAGAGGCAGAACTGAATTCAGAATAACTTTAACCTCTTAAAGATACACATCAGACCCAAGAGACTCAATATTCAGCCTTCAAGTCCAGGGCCCAAGGAACCAGTGCATCCAGTGCCTCGCACATGACATCACCAGAGGTTCAGCCAAAATGGATAGTATGGAGATTAGTATCTGATCAAATACCACAATACAGCCTTCAGTTACAAGCCCCAGCGCAGTTTGTCAGCAATCAAGTCAACCAGGAGTCATGGACCAGTTTAAACAGATGAAAACCATGCTGTTTCTCAGGCCAAGGCAGGAGACCACCAGAACAGCCTTCTGCAACTGCCTGGCATCTGAGGTTGAGGCCTTAGAAGATAGAGACTTTTAAACATTCAGAGATGAGGCTGTGAAATGTTTAAGTGGAATCCAGAGCAGGGCAGAGGAAAGGAGCCCTCAGCCCCAGCAACCTCAGCAACCTACACTTTCTAGGAGCTCCAGTGCAATTTCCACATATATGCCACAGACTTTTCAACGGCCACAACAACCAACACCAGCTGATCTGGAATACATCTTAACTATTCCAGAGACTCAAGCAAGCAAGGTCATCCAACCAGCTCAGAAGCACCAAGTGGCATCCAAAGCACAGCAACAACCCACAGGGCAGCCAACTTCCTTCGTAGTTGTTGACAGCCAACTTCCTTCGTAGTTGTTAACAGCCAACTTCCTTCATTGTTGTTAACAGTTGTTGACCAATAGGCAAGACCTTCAAGACTTACTTTGACTTACCCCGTGGAAGCACTTCAACCCACAGTCAGTTGCCTCAGTGACAAGCAAAGAAGTTCACACAACATATCAGGAAAATGCTAATCTACAGTCAGTGGCCTTAGTTTATGAAGGCAGGGAAGTAAACGACAACTTGGGGAAATTAGTTTATTCTATGTTACAACTATAATACTATTTACATACTGAGCTTAAGGTCACCTTAACTTAGATTACATACATACAACTACAGTTGTGAAGGTGACCTTAACACTAAACCAATACATATAGATAACATTTGTTACTGAACTTGATGTTAAGATGTTTCAAACTAATTAGATTTAGTAAAATACATTTTAAAAATTGAATTACCTTGACCTTTACAAGGTCAGAAGTTACTGTATTTGAAGTACTATGACTACTTAAATGTACTTTTTCATGATAACCAAGCAATTACTGTAGATACAATAGATAGTATCTGAATTACTGTTATTGACCTTTAGGAGGTCACGAGTTAACTATTATAATGAAGTACTAATACTATTTAACTGTACTTTTTCATAATAACACTACAAATACTGTACATACAATAAATAATATTTGGATTACTGTTATTTTACTATGGTTAAGGGCAAGATTGGGGTAGTATATTTACATTTTTGAGAACCCCAAACCCCAGGTAACATATCAGGAAAATGCTAATCTACAGTCAGTCATGAGCTACCAGCAGATCGACCCACCGCAACAGTTTTCACCAAGTGACCCACATCAACAAGCCGTCTCTCCTCCAATCACCATCTTGCAGCAAGAACATCAGCAACAGCCAGCCCAGCCTCAGCCTCCCCAGCAGTCAGCTGACCCCAAGCAGCAGCAGTAGTTGGAAATAGTTTTGAAACTTTTTGGAAATGTAATGGAGTTTCTTGAAGGGGAATATTGTTGGAAGCTCCAAGGTGCCATCCTTGATCTTCAACCTCAACTTGCTTTAGTTAAAAATCTGTGTATCTGATAAAGATCCACTTGACACAAGATCACCCAGAGGAATCTGTATTCTGCATCGACCAGGGTTAGCAGTTGTCAGTAGGGCAGGTCAAATATTCTTCCTGGAATTCTGCAAGGATGGCTCGGCAGACAACAAGGACAAATTTACAGATGGTGGTTTAGCTAACTAGCCAGTGTGAGGAAGTGTACATATCTCCTGCTGCTAGGTGTCTCAGCATTATTGCCAGTTTCAATCCAACTTCTACGGGCTTCCTGAAATTTGTGACTGATTTATTGATGTGGTGGTGTATGCCTTCCTCGATGTGGGAAAGAAACACAGGTGGCATCCTGACAAAATTCTGGTAGTCTGGGATATCAGTCTGTATTAAGTTGGCCAGGAAGGTTCTGCAGCATCCTCTTTCTTCTCTTTGAAGTATCCAGGGCATGACCCAGGGGTTTGGCTTTTTCTTCTCTTGGGTGGTGTTTATGGCTGTGCTGAAGGTGGTGAAGGTGGTGGCTGTAGGGCAGGTGGTGGTCCTGGGTTCTGGTGTGTCCTTTTCTGTCTGCAAATCATTATGAAAATCAAAATATTAAACTGAATAAAAAATAAAAGTACCCTAAGTTCTGTAAAAAGTCTTCCTGGTGTGTATCTCGCATATTTGCAGTTATAAAGGATGATTTACAGCAGCCAGAAGGGGTTTATATAGTGTTAGGTGATCCCAACTCCAGAAATCATTCAATCCAGTCAGGGTGAGTCAGGAAAATGCTCCAGTCCTATCAGTTTGTCAATACGGCTTGTCCTGACCTGATACGGCTTGTCTCTTAGGGGTCTACAACTTGTCCTGACAGTTTCCCATCTAGTCGAGAAGGAGAGCATCCCGACCCTAAGTCAGGTCAGGATCTTGATCCAGACCAGCCAGGATGTACTATGTCCTGTCGAGTAGATGGAACTGACCCAAATTTTTTGCGTGCTTTTTTCTGGATTTTGGTCCCTTATCACAACTTTTGCAACAGACCCTAAAGTCAAGGAGTCAGTTATAGGATCGGCTCCAGTGGAACACCCCCATAAGGAAAGTATGTGTACTGCAAAAATTGGACCTTGTTTCTTTTTGATAAAAAATACAAGGTTCAAATATACTTTACACATAAAATGGCTGACTAACTAAACATCAAAATGGCTTTTTGAGGGGGTGATGATATAATATTTTACATTAAATTACTGACCTTCAGTAACACACAACGAGCATCCGACCAATCATGGTTTACTTTATATCCGTGACTGGACTTCCTACACACTGAGCTTATTTTTTTACTTCAAAACTGTGCCAATTTAAGTCGTGTGCAAAATTGACAACCCAAGCAGCATGTTTGCTGTATCAGTTTTTTGCTGAAACAGCTCTGCATTCAAATTAAACATTATGCAGGCTGAAAATGTCGTCTGCTTGTCACTTCTACTGACCTCATGCTGTTTTGCCTCATTATTAAGCTGGTTCCCCACATTTTACACATTGCTGTGAAGTGGAGCTGTCATTCATTGACTTCTGAAGCACTCCAGCCTAGTAAAGTAGTCTGTATGTAAGGTTGTCCTTAAGTTGGGATAATTTCTACTTTAATATGTGTTATACTTTATTTCCATCTATACGGAAATTACTTTTGAAGTTATAAAGTGAAAGATAATGTAGTTGTAACTGAAGTGTAGTCACATATAGAATATTAGATGTATGTATTGAAAAAACAACAACCCAGTGATTGTTCAATGTGTATTTGATTAGACATTAAGATTATCAGTTGTGTCAGAATGTAATGCACTAATGCCATTGTCAATAACGCCTGGCGTCATTATCTAGTGGACAGGAGTTTGGTAAAAGATCAAATATTTGGCAGAAATGAAGCATTGAGGTTTCCAGGAGTTTTACCGATACAGCATTGGGGTTTATAAAACATTATACTTTTAAAAACAAAAGTTATTAAAAGGCTTAATTGAATTAAAAATAAAAAACACAGTACAGATATAACAAACGGGGCAGAAATCTAGATTAAGAAATGACACAATAAAACTATCCAGCACTTATTCCGTGGATCAATGATACACTTGTGATAAAGTACGCCTCGGGAGGGTTAAAACTTGTGAGATGGTGGAGGGCGAATATAGGGGTCCAGGCATTTAGTAGTCACATCAAATCACTCTGAGGATCGATCCACAGGCATATTAAGCAAGGTGGGAGGGGGGAATACCCCTAACCCGAAAAAATCACCCCACAAACATGATATATAGGGCACACATGCAGTAGAACGTTAAAACTCCCCTTTTATCGCCCGATGACGGAAAATGTCGTCTGCTATATATGAAAAAAGTGCATTGGGAACGACGTCAGCACACACTAAGGGAGGGAAATATGAGAGGGGAAAGTGAGGAGGGAAATGCAAAGAAAATGGCAGTAGTGATCTATAAATGCAATCGAGAATTTTCTTGAATATTTTCTAGCTTGTGTTCTCTCCAGCTGACAATCTATAAATGTGTGTAAGTCATTATTTTGCTGTTTTGATTTTTACATTTATTTTTTTTTCCTTAACACACTCCGATTTATTTGCCCATGTGGCACAAGTTTAATGGAAATTACACATATGCAGCAGCTTTTGTGTCTAGGATACAGATTGTGATTATAAACATGTGATACTGGTAATTAAGGGGGGAACCACAAGAGTGATTATTGGATTACAGTTTTATACTGCACAAATACAAATGCAAAGGCACACAGACATACATATACTCATTTTGATGGCTTTATACTGATAGATACATTTTCCACATTTGTCTGACATACGAAGGGATATATATGCTACACACTGAGTAATGTATATATAGTGCACCCATCCCATTTGGATACATATATATATATATATATATATGTCATTATATTAATGGGAAAAACTATTGTTATTTTTTACACTTGTGATACCCCTTTGCTTTGTCATAAGTCCCAAATCAGTCAGGTGATGTGTTAATTTATTTATTTATTTATTTACACAGAAAAAGGTGACACATTAAAAGCAGCAAGGTTGAAAGGTATTTATTATTGCTACTGATACAAATATGAGTAAATTACATCAGTATGTACTGTGTCTGGACAGATATGCAAGTATATATAGGTAGTCATAAGACTGTTTTGCAGCAATTTGTTGTATGTTTACACAAATGTCACCCACTGCAGCACCAACTGTGCCTAGCTATTAGGATTATTATCATGATAAACACAACTGAACAAGGTAAATAGAACTTCTATAGTAAGAGTAGCAATCATCTATCATGAGACAGAAAGACAAGGAGAGTTGTGTACACCAATATTGTGGCATTGTCATTATAAGGATAAATAATCACAGTTTACCACTGTAGCAATACTATATGTAGGTATTGGGAACAAAACCCAGTGTTGCAAATAACAGGCTATCATGCTAGATAAAAAACAAAGGACTTACAAGAGGATATTTGCTGGGGGTAAAACTACAGGGGATATAAATGAATTTTGATGCATTTTGATTTTGTTGTGGATTACTGTGGGTTGTGGATAACATCATGGATGCTTGTACAGATTGTATGGCATTTGAATTCCAACCAGAAAATGTCTCCCCATTCTATGATGACTTCGGAGTATTTGTCAAGCCACAGGTAGGACATTTCCTTTATCTTATCAATTTTTGCAACCAGTTTGCTCTGGAAATACTGTGTGATTGAAGTTTTATGTGTTTTCCTTATGATCATGGATTTGGATATTTTATTTACACAATATAGATGTTCGGGAGGGCCTTATAAGGGCAGATCCATAGATGGATTGAGTGTCTTTGCCAGAAAGCCATATATGGGTCTGACTATAGGCTATAAATCTTTGCCATCTCATATATCTTATATTGTATTTATTATACAGACGTGTTTCATTCAAATCTAAAATTATAAATGCATTCAATGAAAAGTTTAAATGTCTACAATATTAGTGCAATAATATAACCAGTAACTATGGCGACAAAACATAACCATAACATATAATTTATCACAGCTTATATATTAATAAATGAGGAATATGTAAATTTTTATTGTTTATTTACATTAAGACAAGTTGATATGCATGCTGTTTATATCATGCATGCATTTAAAATGTTAGGCAGACCTCCCAGTTTCTTCAGGATAGAGGTCCATAAATATTATACAGCCCTCTTGCATAAACACCATTTAAGTAAACACACTCTTATAATTGCCAAATCAATGTGTGGGCAATAATGTAATAGAACAAGCAGTGTCTAAAGATGCCCAAAGACTTGCCTGCAGTTATGCTAAAAACACATTAATGTGATATGGATCTGGTCCATCTTTGAGAAGGACTGAGCCATGGGTGGACCCCACATGGTATGATAATATCAGTTTTGACCAGACAAATAGACTTGATGGTCCTCTAAAGGTGAGGGACGAACATAATAAAATAACTTCAATAATCTTGTGGGTGATAATACGGAGTCAGAATTTCTGCAGTTAACTAAATGCTTAATTTTGTCTCGAGTATTTAAGATTGAGTTTTACTTGTTGTTTTAATCCTTTTAGCGTACCTGTATATTCTCCAGCATTATTTTTTTCATTCTTTGTAGCATAACTGTACTTTTGCCCTTTTAAGCCTTTGCCTTTGTAACTGAAACAGTGGAGTTTTTCTCCCTCTCTCTTCTTTTATATTTTTTCAGTCAATTTAGGAAGACTGAAATCGATTTTTGTCTGAAGGTTTCTTTAAACATACTGCAGTAGAAATCAATAACTGACAGAGTGTATACAAGACCTATGATATGAGAAGCTATTCAGTTTGCCAGGCAGAAACACATGTTCTATGTCATCATTATATACCTTAGCTATTCATGCATTTTCTGATGCAATTCAGTTTCCTTATGCAGATGGCTACAGTTTTTTTCAAACTGGCAACTTTCAATAGACATTTTCCTAATTTGTGATTCTGACTTGATTGGGTGTACATTAAAGGCCTATACACATCAATGTGACATGATCCAATATTATAATAAAGTCGGAACTCATATGATATATACCTTACACATAGGTCACACTTTTCCTTACATGAGTCCCGAGCCACAACTGAATTGGCTGATGTAGTTTCGGTTGAGGTTCAGTCCACTTCGTTTTTTATTTGGACACCTTAGTGGAGATTCATATTTGGGTAGGACATCCTTGTTGGCATTCAACACAACTCAGAATGTGATTTGCATTTAGGATCACTTTTTTTAATGTTTGAAAACCTCCCACATCCCCCCATGAGCTATACAATACACAAGGAAGTAGGGTAAAGAGGGGGAAGCGATAGATATACGGCACATTTTTCAATGCGTACTACCAAGATATAAGGCCTCTTTTGGGAGCCATAAAGTTGAGGTTGCCAACCGGAAAGCAAATGCATATAGATATGATGGCAAGGAAGGTGTGGATGGGCAATAAGCTATTCTCATCAATGGCAATACAAGCTGACACAAAACAATGCTTACTTTCAAGGTTTTTGATACTTTTTAATGGATCAGCAGCTATTGTTACTACTGGTGTTTGTTACTACTACATGTTTGTAGAAAATCAGTAGCTCACTCGTTGACTGTCCCGAAAAAAATAATTACAGTTTAAAGGTCGGAAATTTGAACTCCACAAAACGTTTAGAAATCACCAAAATCACAAATTATCCTATTTTCAACCATCTATAAAAACTTGAAAATTTGACAAAATTTACCCCAAATATCTGTGGATGTTATATTTTTATCATATTTCCAACAAAGTGACAATATTTTATGTTAGATTTCTGCATATATACTGGTCTTGAAAACGTTGGTTCAATGATCGAACTATGTTGTTCACATTGTGCTAAATTAGGGCTCAGTACATAATACTTCTGGGAATCCTAAACTCTGTTTTGTCGCTTTGTTGATTCAACTATACCCCTTATTACATGATCATGTGTTTGTTAATTTAGCCAAATTTACTCCTTTCAGCATCTGTCAAAGGTAGTGCTGAAGTAAACATTCTAACGTATGCATGGCATTTGCCATGTAACTAATGAAAATACCAAGGCAGTAACACTTCTGTGGATACAAAGGCTTGTTGATGATTTTTTTATTGTCACACAGATGATATCCAGTGCCTCATCAGTCATCTGGGTTTGCTGATTTTTAGTTAACGTCTCTGTATACATAAAAACTGAAACATAACAGAATTTTCATCCAAGATGGAACACTTTCATCCTTAAGCCTGATGTGTGGGTTTCTATTTGCGCGTGTTTCATCTCAAAATAGTTTCATCAAAAATGTTCATCGAACTTCTCACCCGTTATCATTGTTATTCAATACTGAACTGGAACTTGTATAAGTCATGACATATCAAACCAGAAAACACTCTTAGAGTGCAGACCTGCACCAAGTTGGAGTTTCAGAAAGGTTGGGATTTTTTTTGTCTACAGATTATGATGCAGACCTTTCCCAAGATATTTTCATGTCTTCCTTTGGCCAGACTGTACCTACATAAAAAAACTGTAATACTTGCTTCATTCAAATGTATGATCTCAGACAGGTTAGACAGTATCTGACAGATGAGGTGGCTATCCTGTCAACAAATGCCTGGAAGTATATGCAAGGTACACTTGCTAGGATTGTCACAAATTGTAAGAGAAACACACTGGCATCTCCTATTTTCAGAATACCTCATTGGCTACCAGTTGAATTTTGCCGCTTCTTCAAAATGGCCACTTTAGTGTGTAAGTTTCTTTGAAGTGGTCATCCCAGCTCTTTTGGTTCTCTTTTGTCTATTCAGTGTGGTAGATATATCAGATATTAATATCTGACAGTTCATCCTTTTCACTCCTCACTCTACAAGTCAGTCAATCACCTTGACCATAGTTTTGCTTTGCTACAAAGATTTGGGATGATCTTCCTAAAGATGTACACAGTGCAACATCTACTTTCTCCTTCAGGAAAAAGCTTAAATTTTACCTGTCTGCAAAAGCCTCTCTGCCATAGCCTCCATGTCACCTCTGTGTCTTCTTGGTATGACCTGGTTATATTATTAGACTTTTGGTTATGCACATTGGTTTCATTCAGTTGTACCTTAGAGCCTGTCAATTAGTGGAGATTAAGCACTATAAAAGTCCACATTCGATTAGATTAGATATGGCACAAGAACCGATCAGATAAAAGGTTATTTTCTAAATAAAAAAAAACTTTTTGGTCACAGTTTTGCTTTTGATGCTCCCACAATGTGGAATGATTTACCTGATGATGTAAAATATAGGGCTTGGGATTTCCCAAGAGTTGCTAGCAGTTTCTGCAAGGGTCTGTCTTCAGATAAAATGGATCTGCACGAGTATATGCAATATATTGTAACATATTTCACTTTTCTGGTTCTAATAATAAGCACAAATAAAAATTTTGTAATTGAGTCAAGCAATACATGGCGTGAGTTTATCAGATCTTTTAAAGAACTAAAAAAACTTAAGAAAAGCAATTTTTTATAAAAAACTTCTTCAATCTTATTGAAACTTACCTAATTTGTTCATTCACATTTTGACATTTATTTGACAGAAAATTTATATGAAAACTTCAAAGTGGCCAATATTTTCTTTGTGCAATACTCTGGCTATTTTGGGACTTCACCCAAGTCAGGCAGATCTATCACAGTCGATTTCTGTCACCCTCCCACCCAAGGCAATCCATCACTTGTCACCGCACAAATACATTATGGTCATTTGGCAGAAGATAACGTGTCAGAAATTGGTTATTTTCGCAGACTCCAGTATTGACGTCCTCTCCATTTTTTTGTGGTAAACCCCCAATCAACGTTATTGTTATTAACGTTCAGCTGTCTTTGGGGGAGGCTAATAAACTGACTTTTTAATGATGTAGACTTGCTATTTGTTATTTATTATCCACCAGACAGTGTATTTGACCTTAAAACCAGGACATACAGACCGGGTAATATTTTTATGTATTCCCCATTTGTCCCATACCATAGGTAACATGCGTTACAAATGAAGTAAATGGGTAACACACTTGCCTCCAACCTCTAACGTCTGCGGTTCAAAGTTGGAAGTTGCCTAACGATGGTCGGCAGTTTACAGTACCTTAATAACTTGTATGTACAGGTTCCCTCTGCCTATAAAACTACCCGTCATGATATGACCAATACAGTGTTGAAAGCGATGTTGAAACCCAAATAAAGAATGAGTAAATATGTGACAATTTTTTCTAGTGAATATAACCTATTGAAAAACTGGTTGCACAATCATCCCTTAAAAACAGGACTATGAGAGTGCATACCTCTGCCAAGGCAAATTTTGATAATTAAATGGGAAAATCAGGCTTATCTTTAGTGCCCAGACGGTGAATCAGTGCACTCTTTAAATTTAATCGGATCTAAGTTATACCAAGACAGGTATTTTGAATTTTTTCAGGAGTGTGTGCATAATCCTGCTAACAAACAGAGAAACACACAAATGGTCATAAATGCAATACCTTCTTGGAGGAGGTAAAAAACAGGCACACAAAAAGGTTAACTGGCATAAAAATAGTTTTTGTTTCATGTATGAGGAAACATGATCAACACAGATCCATATCTTCATTACATCGAAAAGAGAATGCATCAATGCAGTGCAAATCACGTAGGTTAGCAAAACAGGAGTTGATCACAGAATTTACTTGATTAGTAAAACTAAATTTTGACATACAGACAGACTCACCTTTCCTCTTCAGGGGTGAGGGTAAATATTCAATGGTTATGATAACATCTTTCTTCTCATATTCAAACTCCTCTATTGTATTTCTTTGATTTTGTTGTAATACTAAATCAGTTGGTGGTAGGCTTTGATACTGGCAGCCTTCAAATAAATTCTTGACTTTACTAAAGGCTAACAGTTGAAGTGACTTTGTCAGATCTTCATTGCAGAATGTTAATGCAAGACTTGAAGCAATTTATTTCCCTCCCGAAAGGATTTATTAATAACCCCCTCAAAGCAAGGTGTGATCAAGAAGGCATCAGTTTATTGATTTGTTTGACGTATACTTGTTGAAGGATAATGTCTTAAAGTACTGAGGCACTTCAGTATCATGCCAGTAAAACCTCTGGTGCAACACCCCTATATTTTAGCCAGCTGATAATGTCGTTGTTCCTCCTTTCCTCAGTTGCCATGGTGAGATGACATCATAGCTTTTATGCAAACATGAAGGTTTTATAATCGATGTAAACCTTCTGTTCTTCCTGTGTCATAAATAAGACTCATTGCTTCCTTTTCATCATTACGCTTTTATTTATTTTTATTTTTTTTTAGTATTAATATAAAGTACAGGACATGAAATAATGGTAAAAACATTTTTAAAAATCAATAGCAGCAATATATATCCACAGGATATAACAGTATCTGACTCATGGGCTTTAACCAGTCAAGTATCGTACAACAAGAGCAATTCTGTCAAGGCCCAACATCTACAATATTGCCTTTGAGTGTAATAATTAAAAAAATGCATCCAACCATATACGAGGTGGACCAAAGCCATAACTGAAAGTAGACAAGCCCATTGGGTTGTAGCTCTTGACAACAGCATTGAAAGATGTGTCCTTGGTATAATCGGTGTTTATTTTTCACATACCATAATCTGCTATGACATGTAGAATGACATGCTAGAAGGCTCATGTTGCATGAGGTGGTTGCTTTTATGAAAAGTATAATCATAACTTGATAAGTGCATATTTGAATATTCAAATCTTGATAATAAACAAATAACAAGATTAAATAAGGATTTTGTGTTCAATTTGTGCCAGATTATTAATCTCAGTAGTGTTCGTGACTTTCAGACATTACATGGGCCTATCACTTTTTGGTGAATATTTTTTTTGAAATGGGTCTCAATATTCTTTGTCCTAATTTCACCAGATCCATACAACTTCCTTCCCGATCCACCCTGAATTTGGAAATATGTTCAAGGCTTCATGATCACGCATCCATTCCTGAGGCTTTAGTGTGGTTTGAGTGCAAATGGAAACTCTCTCGGAGTATCTAAGCAAGGGTAAATGGAAGGCGTTAAGTCTTCAAACTAATCAAAATTTGTTATGTTCAATCCACTCTTGAACTAATGAGGGATTAATCCTACATTTGACTTGTCTGTTTAAAAAATTTAGGTAAGCAGATATAAAACTGATCTCAAATATTAGTTTCTGGTCCTATTTTCATAAACGGGATCTCACCCACCTATACTCATTGCAGAAAGTGAATCGCAAGTGGAATGAAATGTTTCAGAGAACAAGTTGGAATCTCTATATCTATGGTGGGCGTTTACCCCAATAAAATGTATCCGTTGCACTGGAGAAGTGTGATTGGGCCTTTATCTTTGTTTCTTTTGAAAACATAACAGTTGTTTTATTATTAGCTACAAAAAAGTCATCCACTTTATGATGTTTATCCAGCCAGCATTTATATGTAATCTATAAATAAGTCTGGCAAATTACATGCATCCTGTTGATTTGCATAGACTTGTTCATTGACCAAAGGAAAATGGAACGTCAATGAAGTTTTGAATTAAAATTCTTGGAATTGCATAATATGCTAGAGAACCATTTTTGCAATGAAATTATACTGCTAGCAGAAAATACAGTTTAAAGTCTTTTAAGCATTTGTAATATAATCAGGCTTGAGTTTTAAGCATCACCTTAGTGACCTTTTAACTAAATAATTCAAAGGTTCATATATTTTTATGTTGGTTCTGTTTTTTGCTTTTAATATTTATTTCCCTTTTTGTACTATTAGTTTTTACAAGGATATGAATGGGCCTCGATATGTAATATAGTTCACACACACGAATTTCTTTCTACTCCATAAATGAAAACATTCAAGTTTATATCCATGAATAAACAAAGACATTCACTTTCAAATCTATAAAAAAAAAATAAAAATTCATTTTAAACTTGATCAATAGATTAGAAAAAGAAATTATTTTTAAATCTCAATTAAGTTTAATGACATACACCCAATTGTCTTAATCTGTATATAAATCAGAGAAATTCTTGGAGTGATAAGGTTAGTGCGCACTTACCACTAAATTTACTGGGTGGACAGAAACTTCAGTACCAACGATAATTTTCTTATTTATTTATTTATTTATTTATTAACCTACATTTTTGGAGGAGGGAATAAAAGATACTGAAGTTAAAACTCATAAACAGATGTAACTGTATAGAGTATCTTAGCCTTGCTTGAAGGTTCAAGTTTCTTTGCAGTTAGGGAAAAGTTTTAGTTTCTGTAATGTACTCATACATGTACTGACTTTTACAGCAGCGTAGAGCTAGGCTCTCTGTCTGATCAAGTTCTATCTCTTAACATGTATGAGTACTTTATGGATACCAAATATGTGTGTGCATGTTTGAAACTATAACATGCAAATTTGAACCTTAAGCAAGGCTAAGAGTATGTATACATACAAGACTTAACATCAATTCTACTTTATTCTCTGTTGTCCTTTTTGTATCAGGTACTTTTTAATACTTTCAGTTTAAATCTTGGCTCTATGCCACTGAACATTTCACATGTCGATGAATGATTTACAGTCACAAACAGTCTTGGGATAAGGCCAGACATTAGCTAAAGTTTAGAAGATAAGGTTGATACTGTATTAGATCAAAATTGGCTTAAGTTTAGTATCAAAGACAGTGGCTGTATTCACAAAAGGGATTAGAGAAAGATTAGCTCAAGTCAAGAATTTTTATATGTGAAAATATGATCCAAATCCAATATAGACAGACTGACTTAACAAACAGACCTACCTGATGAGAATACCCTCTCCTCCAATGGGCGTAACAAGCTGTTATCCGTGCCAAGTCTGAAGGGATATTTTAATAAATAGAAAAAAAATCAATAAAAAGCAAGTGTGTTTTACATCTTTAACTGCCGTCATGTGGTGATGATGGACAGGGTTTCAATTAATTTATTTGGGGTTTTACGTCGCTTTCAACACTGTGCAGGTCATATCACAACAGGTAGTTAGAAGGGCAGAGGAAACCAGTACATACAGTTGGTCAAGGTTCTGTACTGTAAACTGCCGACCAACGGCAAGCAACTACTAGCTTTCCCACTTGAGGTAGAGACATGAACCGAACCCCAGCCTCAGAAGTGGGAGGCGAGAGTGTTACCACTCTGCCACCGTGGCCCCTGTGACAGGATTTCAAATCAACAAGGTATTTTAAAAAATACTGCTCCTGGAATTAGCGAACCAGCATGTAATATGTTTGTATGAGTTAAGTAGCTGATATTTGTGGACTAGTTAGGTGTGAAATATTCTTTCTGTATAACATAAATTTTGGAAGACAGAACTACTGGAAATATCAGAATTGGCCAAGGTTGTGGTTTATGTAACATCAGTCTTTTACCAAGGTCATGACCACAACTGTTCAATTTAATTTAGATAATAGCAAAATTCCATAAAATAAATTTAATAAAGTATGCTAGCCCAGATTATACATTGGGATGAAAAATGGGCTAGACCAGAACACCACCACCACACTTCAGCAATATATATCTGGTTTTATTTTTGGCCACAGTCCCTGAACCAGAATATACCTGGGGTTATTTTAGACCAAGCTAGAATAAACCTGGGATTACTTCAGTTAGGCCAGAATAAATACATTATTATTTCCGGCTAGATCAGAATAAACCCAGGGATATTATAGGCGAAGCCAGAATAAATCTGAGCTTATTTTTGCTACCACAGATTAAACACAGGTGTAAAATAGCCCAGCTCTGAACACACCCCAGCATTTAAACTATTATAGGTTACATTATACTCCGGGTATAAAATGTACTTGCCCAGAATTAACCCTAAATATTCAAGTACATAGAGCCTATTTTATCAGAAGATAATAATTGTTTATAGTGAACACAGCAAAATGTTTGTAGGTAAGGATATAAGGTTCAAATACTATAAATCAATCCTTTAAAAATTCTACATTTACAAGTAGTTTATGTTTGTATTCTCAAGATTTTAAATGATAAAATGTCAGCATTCAAAAGTTACTTTAATTCCAAGTCTGATAAAAGTGGTACCAGATACTGTTGTTTAGAGATAAACATCAAACTCATAAAGTATCAATGTTTATTTTGATTGAGGCATTACTACATAATAATTATTGAAACTTAATTGATAGGTTTCAAATTTTCTATTAATATATTTATTTCCCCAAAACAAAAAGAAAAAAACAAATAAACAATAGAGGGCAAGTATAAGAAAGAAATAGGTACATACAAATGAGTCAAAATATATACATTAAAACAGTGGAGTAATCCACAATTTCCATATGCAAAAGAGGTTAGGTTATATTTTAAAGAAACCTCAATCTCAGCCTCAAAAATATAAATCCCTGTAAGCCTTATAGTTGAGTTTAAATGCAAACTGAAATTTGACTTTCAAAAAATACTTACGGCTGGATTTTATTTAAAGATACTATATTGTACTTTATACTGACCTCGAATCTTAAAGACAGTTTCAGTCAGTTTGAAAGAGTCTAAGTTTAACATTGACTGTGTAAGATTTTTTATGAATACCAACTCAAATCTTTTATGAAACCCCAATTTGCATTATCAAATGATTTGCTACCCAATGATATAGTGCAAATTCAAATCTGAATTTGAGTTCAAACTGAGTTTGCGAATTTTCCATAATTACTATCCCATGTTCTTTAGAAGGAATTTTCTTTCACTACTATTTGAGATTCTAAAGGATTTTTAAATGGAGTTGATCAGAAAGAATGTCAATACATGTGGGAATTCTATCTTAAGCCCTGTTCACACCATGCCATATGATTGATAACAACTCGTATTTTTTAGCTTGTCCTTGTGACTCCAAAAAGAGACCTCATGTGTTGGTAGTGCCCATTTTAAAACGAGCTGCCCTGTATGGCTATTCCATACCCACACTGCTGTGGCATGTACATTTTAGTTTAGCCAGTGACAGTTCATGGCAGGTTTTTCAAAACATTTTTAAAACTCTGCCGTGTGATTGAAATACTGGAAACACATCCTACCTAAACATACATCCGGACTTATTTACAATTATGAAACCAAAATGAATACTACCAAAGCATGAAATGCACTGAGTGACAAGTAAGCCCAGAAGAGTAAAATATTTGCACTTGTATATAGCTTGTGATGCAAATAGAGAAACAGTGTGACCAAGGTATTACCATGAGGAACTATTGGTTTCAGGCCATTTATTAATCACCACCAGCCATATTTGACTTAAATACTGGAACAAACAGACCTGAACATATTTTTTTTACATTTCCAGTGCAACTTACAATGGATGATTAGCTTTACAAAATTCTTCAACAAGTGTCTAATTTTTATTAATATTTCATTAATTATGTAAGCTACCGATATGTAAGATGCATCAAAATAAAGATGTTTTTCCAGCTCTTTGCTCATTTTTGTTGTATTAAATTGTATGCAGAAATGGTGGTGAAATTTTAAGTTAAAATGGCATTTTTAATATTTACTGCTGCCTCTACATACATAAAAGGCTTTTTGTGTAATTATCTCTATAAACATGGGTTTACTTTACTGATTTATCATACAAAATGGTGGATAATTAAAAATATAAGTTAAAATCAATAAAATACTTGGGTAAACCTTTGTGTTCAGTCAGGTTTCTATATCTGGTATTAGCTTTAGCATTATTTTTTAAACAGATATTTAGCATTAATTTCTATAACATTTGTTTACATCATCCACCATGTTTGCTTCACTGGTGACTTCCAGTTGGTAACATCTAAAATGCGGTTACCCGAATTTGCATAGGTGTCTTCTAACAGTCACAGCCTTAGTTGCTTTTGCAACATAGTTGCTTATTGCCTTTGGTAAACAATTTTTACTTTTCTTAGTTAAAACTCTTTGAATTTCCATTAGGAATTAAGATTTAGGTCTTAAAAAGTATGATATAGAGAAAAACACTTTTGATTTTGTTAAAAGCTTTATTTGCCTTCAAAGACCATATGGCATCACTTTATTGACATCATGGCACTGCAAATTAGGCTTTCATGTGGCAGCCCCAAAATAGCAGTTTCTAAATTAAGCATCCACAGTGACATAGAAGCCTACTTGCCAGTGTCTAAGAAATCTAAAAATAACCTGATTTTTCGTTGATATTTTTGCACTTACTTGATTAATGAAAACCACATGGCTTGAATCAATGCTTCTGACTTGGTATTTACCAGTCTTCATTTAGAAACAGTAACTGTGCATATTCTTTTCATTTTAAAGGTTAAACATTCATTCTTTTATAGGGCGTAAGCAAATTTTGTTATGGAGGAACAAGGCCCTAAAAATAGGCCAATATTGTTGAAAGACCGAATCCTCGTAAAACTAATAAAATATAGTTCACATACAAAAATAGCTCATGAGAAAGCTAACATTCAGTAAGATTTGTCTGCCTTAATTTTGCTTTGCGTATATTTTTTCATTAGCCTTGCCTAAGGCTCAAGTTTGTATCTATCTTTTTTCAAACATTTGCATAGATGCTTGGTATTCATACAGTACTCGTACATGTTAGGAGATAAAAGCTCATTAGAGAAAGAGTCTCTCTCTCTTAGCTGTATGCTGATGTAAAAGCCAGCATATGTAGGAATGTATTATATAAACTGAAACTTTATTATCTGAACTGGAAGTTTCCCCCGCATTACAAATAGACTTGAGTCTTTCGCAAGGCTAACTTTTCATTATTTTCACAGTTATTCTTCAAGCTTGCTGTACCAATACTTTAGGACTGTTACATGCCTTAGAAAAATTCTTGTTTAAAGGTCTGATTCCCTTATTTCCTAATCTCTGACAAAGGTACATGATGGTATAGGTCGTAGCAGCCAAAAGGCTAGTCCTCACACAAGAAAGGATCACTTGTGAGCACTAGGAGTGAAACCCCCTTGAGTTGCAGATTAGTTGTTAATTAAGTGTTAATATGTTTCCACACAATTGATACTTCACTAGATATTACATGAATAGTGTGTAAACACTTTTTTTCTCTAATAGTTTCTTTTCAAATGGAATTTACAAATTGATTAAATAGGAAGTGGTACACTTCCTCTGGCCACAGAAATAGGTTGTTACAGTAATACCTCGCCTCGCTAGATCAAACATTATGTACTTAATGTAATTCAAATTTAATTGAATCCGAATTTACCTTTTTATGCATTTTGCAGTAAATTCAAAATAATAAGAAATACTTTACTCATTATAGTTCAAAACGGTCAGATTTTGCAACTTTAGATAGTGAAAGGAAATTTCTTTTTATAATGAGAATAGATAATATGATTCTTGGTAGTTTTATTTTGGAATTGTGGAAACACAGAAAAGTAGCTTAAATTGCATTGGTTATTATTAATGATTCTTCATTCTAAATGATGTTCCTATTATATAAATCAAATATATATATTTTGAGATTTCAAAAATTTACCCACCATATATTAAAAGTTTTGTAAATAACATGACTTTAGGGCTTGATGTAACTTGTTATTACCTGCCTTTAGAAAATGTTGATGTCACTATAATGAAGAAATGAACTGAAATTTACATGAATTAAATGTGAAATATATACTGAAGTTTTCACTTTTCTCATGCCAACCACATGTCATCAATAAGTTGACATTTAGAAGTAATTGAGTAGGATTTTGTTTTAAGATAAAAACGTCAAAGTAATTCACATTTGACTCTTTGTCTAGCTCAAAACTAGCTACTCTATAGCTAAAATCCTAGTTTGGTAAGCTTGCATGTAAATCCTATGGATATATATAATAGAGTAAAAAAAGTATGGGATAGGGGAGGGGGAGCTCAGAAACACTGTGATATGTTCCTCTCAATGGATTTAAACTCCATGGATAATAGTACTTCAGAGTCTTCCATCTTCTCTCAGACGAATTGCTAGAAAGATGAGCTTAAGTTGAGAAGTTGAGGTCACCTTATATGAGCAATAATTGGTGTGTTTCTTTATTATCTTCCTTGCTGTTTGTTCTGTAACTTGACATTTTATATTCTGCAAAATATGAACTTAGCTATTTATTTTTACACGAAGAAGAATTTTGCTAATTAATGAAGGTTTTCAAAACAGGTAATTTGTCTGTGTGTAGCCATTTAATCTTAGTTTGAAATAAATTATTAATGATTTTCACCTCTCTATATATTGTCACACATAATCCGATTTTTCATGTTTCATATTAATAGTTTTAAAACCTCGACCAGCGATACAAATTTGAAATGTAGAAATTTGAATTCCCAGTAAGTGTTTGAAATTAAAAATACTATATTTCATATTTTAAATTTGGATGGCAGTTTCAGGCTTTCATACAAAATGGCTCAGAATCGAAAAAAAAATCCCTATTTTCTTGTTTTGTCTACTTAATTATTAATGATTTTCACCTTTGTATATATTGTCACACATAATCTGATTTTTCATGTTTCATATTAATAGTTTTAAAACCCCGACCAGCCATTCAAATTCAAAATTTTAAATGTAGAAAGTGGAATTCCCAGTAAGTATTTGGAATTAAAAAGACTATATTTCATATTTTAAATTTGGATGGCAGTTTCAGGCTTTCATACAAACTGGCTCAGAATCGAAAAAAAATCCCCCATTTTCTTGTTTTATCCACTTTCAGGGAAAAGACATAAATAAACTAACGCTTAAGTCCATCTTATTCTAGAATGTTCCAACATTGTAGCCATGGTTATTTTGCTAAACTTTTCCAGTTTTATTGTGAAAAAAAAATCAATAGAAATATAGAGATCCTAATTCTATGTGTAATTGTTACATGTATATTCACTATGCCCATGCATGATTTAATCTGAGGAAAGTTTTTTGTACGTTGCCATTTTAGGTCTTTGAATTATTGATTGTTTCTGCCAAATACTAATGTTCTTATTAATACTAATACGCTGCTAGAGTGATCTATTTATAGATTTGGGGAAACCTTTATTGGTTTCTAGATCTTCCTCGACGGTTCGTGCAACAAAGTTTACTCTCAAGTTAGTTCTATAACCTTCTTGGCATTTCCCAAGTTATTTATTATAAGTGTTGTACATCTGACCGCAGATGATTATGTATCTTGCTTGCTATAAGGAAAGTTAATTGCGTCTTTGAACTCCTATACTCTGTTATTTATATTTGATGCTGAACTCTTATTGGAGTGAACTGGATATAGTGGGTGGATCTACCAGAGAGTGGATTTGCTGTATTTTGGATATTATTTATATCTGGATATAGTGTGTGGATCTACCATAAAAAACAAAACTATTGATCTAGGACGTTTAGTGAAGAAAAACAAACATTAAATACAAAACAATTGCTGTAGATGTTTTATTAAAGAGAAACAAATATAAATACAAAATAACTGATGCTGAAATTTTATGAAAGAAAAACAAACATCAAATACAGAGCAATTGATGTAGTAGTAGCAGTAGTAGTATGAAGCATTGATAAAGCACCAAATTGATGAAAACGTCCTCCAAGGCGCTGATGTCCTAGAAGTGATAGTCCAATTTCCCAATAAACGTCTATGTCCATGTTAACGTCCAATAGAAGAGAAGGACTATGGTGGTGGGTAGGCTAGCCTAAATAGGTAGGGCTTCAACTGTTGTCTAAATGCATTAATACTATCCTGAGTTCAGACTATCTGAGGTACACTTTGTGTGAGCAGCAATTGCAAAACTATGCACCCCAATGTCATGTAAGGTCACTATGCTTTATTGAAGAGGACAGATATGGGGATTGGCTAAAATTTATTTGAATTTGCTAAGTTTGCACACAATGCAACATGGAGTTTTTCATTCTTTGAAGTCTACCAATGTTTGTTTATTTGTGTGGTAGAGCAGAGTTACAGTAGTCCAGACGGCTGCTAACCATGGCATTTGCCACCATTACAGCCATTTAATGGGGTAGATGCCTATGAACCCTTGGTAGTTCCCCTGAGATGGTAGTAGCTAAAACAGCATAAATTAGTCACATGTCTTTACATGGCGGTGTCAGCATCCAGGGTGAAATGAAGGTTTTTAACTGATTCAGTTGGTTCCACAATATGTCCAAGGAGACTTACAGGGAATGACGACTTCAAGGAATTTCTGGTTCCATCACTGCTGATCAAAATAAATTGAGATTTGTCAGGATTCAAGATGGGTTTGTTGTTACCCATCCACACCTGGATGGTCTTAAGGCAATTTGCCAATTCATTGATGTTTGAGTTAAAAATATTTGAGTCAAGGTTCAATATGCTCATTTATTTGCCTGGCCACAACTTTCTCAATAAGTTTGGAGATATAGCTGAGGTTAGATACTGGTTGATAGTTCTTATGGGTATTTCTGTCGAGAATAGCTTTCTTGAGCTAGAGTCTGACATATACAATCTTGAGGCAGGACAGGAAACTGCCCTCTGTAGGGAATAGTTCACACTATTTGTGATAGGGGTCAGGATTATGCAAATACAATCACAGACTGAAAAGATAGGAATGAGATCTAAGTCGCATAATTTATTTGGTGCTGACTTGATGATTTTAAAAATTTTGTCCTCTGACATAGTCAAAGAGTAGTGGCTTGGGTCCAAAGGGTCTGCATCAGTTGAAATTAATCCCAACTTAAATTTTGCCATTTCATCGTCAAAGTATTTGCCAAAATTGTTTGTAAGACAGGTAGAACTGTTTTAGGTGGTTTATGAAGTGTTTTCTTTATGGAGTTCCCAAAAGAGTTTGGGTTTTCCTCATGCTCACTGGCCATGTTGCTGTAGTATGTTATTTTTAAAAGCTCTAAGAGACTATTAAAACAATTCACTGTGACTCAAAACCAACTGCAAAACAAGGTAGAGTTATCTCTTCACCATATGTATAAAAGCACTGGTGTGTTAGTAAGCTAGCTGTTTTGTGTGGGGCCTTGATAAGTCCAGCCTGTGCAATGTTGGATATGAATTCACTTTTATTGATCTTACAAAGTGTTCTAATTTCCAAGTGTTTGACACTGCAAGGGATTTCGATAGGAAATGCCATATGATTAGATATACCATCGTTTACAGTGTGGGTAACTGATGAGGAGTGGAATTCGCTAGTATATAGAACATCAAGAGTATATCTAGGTATGTGTGTCGATTGTGAAGCATGTTAAATAAAATCTGAGTTTGTGAAAATTAGTGTAAAATTTTTAACCCATAAGTTGTGACTGTCAATATGGATATTGACATCCCCTATAGGTATGTTTTCATGTGTTGAATGTGCAGAAACTTCTATGAATGTATTGAATTCCTCTATGAACTTGCTCTTGCAGGTGCTTGGGTGTCAATAGAGGACCTGTAATGTCAAATGATTAGACTAACTCTCAGTTAGTGTTACAGCAATGTGTTCAAAAGTGTCATAGTGACAAGGCACACTGTCAATGTTGTTTATGGCAAAGATAGCCACACCTATGCCTTTTTATCACACTTAGGGACGTGGTAGAGTTGCAAACCCTGCCGTAGAAATCCAGTAAGCCTTGTATATCTGATAGCTTAGGACAGGTCTCCGTGACACAGACAATGTCTAGGTTTTTTTAAAAGAAACAATATCATTAAAGGCTGCTTGTATATTTCGGAGTGACCTGGCATTCAACAAGCAGGCTTTGATGCTTCTAACTGAAGGGACTGGATTTAAGCTAATATCACATGACAGGATCAGGATAATAGACCACCATGGGTTGACACTTCTGTAAGTGTGTTACACTCGATGACAGTTGGCTTGCAGGGCAGTTAAAGCAGTATTGCAACTATCCAAAGAGGGATGCAAACTTGAGTCAATAGTAATTGATAATGTTAAAGGGTTGTCAGTGGTGGTATTGGTTGCCCGAGCAACCAACAAAAAGGAAAAACAGAACCAGAAAGTGCAATGCATGTCCAGAAGGAGAGACCAGAGTAAAATTAGAAAAAGGTGCACCTACCTTTTCTACGTACAAACCTGTATATACAGCTAACCAAAAGTGAGTACATTAAGCAACAGTGGTGCAAACTTTAATGGGATTACAGCAATATATATGAACTAATAAGAAGTGCTCTGTAATTTTATAGTAGATTGAGTAAGATTTGCTTGATAACTGCAATATATTGAAATTCAGAGGAAATATTGTGTGAGCGATAATAGCTGTTGGAGTATGTTATGACAATTCCAGCTACTTTGCAGAGAAAATGTGAGCAAGCAGTGATGTCTCTAAGTAGAATTCATAATGACAATAAAAACAGATACAGACCAGTTTACGATGTTAAAATGGAGTTTTTAAATACCACCCATAGTATAAATAAAACCCACGTTTTCCCCTGGCGAATGCTAAATTTATTTATTTATTTGGGGTTTTACGTCGCTTTCAACACTGTACAGGTCATATCACGATGGGTAGTTGGAAGGGCAGAGGAAACCAGTACATATAGTTCGTTAGGGTTCAGTACTGTAAACTGCCGACCAACGGCAGGCAACTACCAGCTTTCCCACTTGAGGCCGTGACGGGGATCGAACCCCGGCCTCAGAGGTGGGAGGCGAGAGTGTTACCACTCTGCCACTGTGGCCCCTTGGCGAATGCTAAAACCATGTATTTATTTTGATGGTTATAATAGAAAACAATGTTAAATACATGGAAAATGACATTGGGTTAGTTAAAAAAGAAAAGAAACAAATTACATCAAATCAAAACCTCAAGGACCCTGTCTAAAATAAATATATATTACTGGTGGCAATGTTTCTTAAGTAAACTGTATTGGTCTAACCATTAATGGTGTTCCATGCTGTCTTATAAACATGTATTTAAATATTGCTTCATAACCTTATCCTTACTGCTCTATAAAAGGACTTTTTATTTGAGAAAACATGCTAAAAACTGAGCTGCCCTGTTTAGCCACCAAGCATCAAACCTAACGATGTGTGCGCTTTAGTTTAGCAGATGACAGCTCAAGAGAGATTTTTCAAACATTTCAAAAAAAATTTGGCACATGCGGAAATAAACATATCTGTGCTGTGTCGAACATGTCTTACCGAAATAGATTTGATAAGTAAGGATTCATATTTACCCAGGACATATTCAACACAACAAAGACAGTGTTTCCAGTATGTGGCAGATTTTTAAAAATGTTTGAAATAGTTGCTACGTCCTTGCCGTATTAATTTATTGGGTGGCTACCCACATGTCAGATATGTGCACTTCCCACATACAAGGCCCATTTACCAAAACAATAAGGGCAAGATGGGGAAGTAAAATTTAAATCTAAGTAGTTGAGACCACATTGAAGGTTGTGAACATGTCCTTTATGCAGTGTTACTGTTGGGCGCAAAGTACCGATCCGCGCCATCTCGAGATTGTACTTGCGCGATCTCATCATCAAAAGATCGCGCGCCCATCTCGAGCTGCTCCAACTCACAATGATTTCTATTACAGAATCTTGATGTGATTGGCTGTGTTTATTTTTGTAGTGGCCACTGATTGGCCAATTTTATAACACACTTTATTAGGGCATCTAGGGATCTTAAGATAGGGGCGCCAGTGGTGCAGTGGTGCAGTGGTAACACACTCACCTCCCACATCTGAGGTCTGCGGTTCAAACCCTGGACCCCATGTGGGAAAGCTGGTAGTTGCTTTCCGATGGTCAACAGTACAATACAGTACTGTTTTCCTCTGCCCATAAAACTACCCGACATGATAATACCTATCTAGTGTTCAAAGTGACGTTAAAACCCAAATAAATAAAAATGACACCTTGGAGTGTAACATTGTAATAAGCTTGTTGAACTTTATGGTAACTTCTTGTATGATAACGTTAAGAAGTTTGGATACCTTCACCAGATTTCATAATAACTTAATGTCAGTTTTTGTTCACTCTAATCTCAATTATGTAATAAACTACAATCAAAGAGAAGGGTAATTTCTCTTTCTTGACCTGCCTGGATCTGAGTTAGTGATTGGGTTTGTTGAGGGTGCTAATACAAATGAAGAAACAAGGCCAAAAATGCTTCAATCTACGTAAAGCCATCGAAAAGGTCAAAGGTCAAAGTTGGGGTTTTACATCCCATTCAACAGCCAGGGGCATGTTAGGATAGGTTTTCAGCATTGCCTCTTGTGGGACTCGAACCACAAAGAGCTGACAACCTCTGATGAGATGCCAAACTTTCTAACCACTAGGCCACTGAGGACCTCTCAAAGCCATTAAAAAGGTACTACAGTAGTACCCAATTTGTGAAAGTCTGGAGACCAAATAAAAATGAAGAAACTAAAAACAAACAAGGCTGAAAGGTGTTTCGGTCACCTAGCACATGCACAAAGCCATCAGAGACACGAGTAGTGCACTGAAGCGGTAACCCATCCCAGTACTAACATAGCCCATCACCGCTTAACTTCTGTAAAATATAGTCATTGTGGCCACGTCACAGCTTCTCAAAGAGACAGACAGCCATTGTGGCCATGCCATAATTCATGAAAGTCCGGAGACAAAAAAAATGAAAAAAGTAATTCCTAGAAGTGAGAACTCTAGGGAGGCTTGCTCTTAAAAAGGGAAGCAAAAAGATATATCTGGAAGTGTAAGCCCTCAAAGAGGCTCTCGCTTAAAGATATTGTTTGAGTGTATTTTTTCTATTATGTACTTGGCCTTACATATTTCATGGCCTATGTGTCAGTTTCATTTGACAGTAGCGCAAATCACCGGACCTTGTGACATTGCATCATGTCAAAAACTTTGACAGAGCATTTTCCCTTTTTAAGGGCATGTGTCGGTAGAGCAAATATTACTCTTAAACTCACTGTCAGGGAAGTTTCCTGTATTCCGAAACATTCTTTTTTGCAATGCTATCACGAATTCTATACATATACAAATGCACCACATGTCTAAACATGCCTTAAAGACTTCCAGCTTAAGTCTTGTGGAGTTCATTTTTGTTTTTGAGGTTCATACAATTCAGCCCAACACACACTCCAGAGAGCAGTTTAAGCCACTGAAGTAATATTTTACAACCACAAAAGCACTCTTACACAGGCATAAAAAGAACATGTAAAAAGTGTCCGTAGAAAGGTCTCCATGGAGCCAACAAAGTAAAGCAAATTCAAATAGTGAAAGAAATATGATGTGCCATTATTTTTTTACAAAGTCAAAGTTAGAGTTTTATATCCTGTTAAAAAAAAAAAGACAAAACAAAATACAGTAAAGAATAGTTTATTAAAAGATCAAAGAATTTGGTACTTGTCTTATGTTATATATATATCAGTACAGATATAAAAGGAAACAATAACTTGATATTGTTGCATTTTAAAGAGACCCATCAGAACCCAGATGTAACTGTATTTCCTATCACTGAATATTGTCGTGTATCACATATTTTGATTGCACATTTATAGCTAAAAAAACGAGGACTTTCAGAATAAAGTATAACCTAACATTATACTTGTACAGCACATAAATCATTACTAATATAGAATGTCCCTCGAAGGTTTTGCTTAACTAGTTTGTATTTCCTACTGACTTTACTTTCTGGTTATATTACATTATTCTGTATACTGTGCTCAAGTTGGGACAATTCTGTTATTTTGTCAATAACAACAAGTAATGTACCGCTAACAATGTCCTTTATGTGGTTGCTAGACATGTCATGCACCCCATTATTACTAAGTGTCATTTGCAATTTTTTAAAACAACTTTTATATAATTGGAATTCTCTCTTGAATGTTATCAGCAGAGCTGCCTTGAAAAGACAGACCAATTGGAGACTTTTTCATAGGAAAGCTATTTATTACAATTGGCTAGGCTGTCTGATGTATATTTAGGCTTTAGGTATTTATGTCAGTATTAAAACAGGAGTGCTGGAGACACATAATATTGTATCTCAGCTTCACCATTCCCATCTGGAAAGTACACGTACATTATGTGTTATTTTAAAAAAAAACTAATTGCCCCTTTTATAATGAACTTAATGTCCCATCTTCACATGCATCTTATCCATGGTCCTTTAAACCAAAGCTTTCGTTCTGCTAATGAATTGGTTATCTCTCAGTTAACACTAAGTTAGCAAGCCCTTGTGTAAATCAAAACCTCAGTTTATTGTTGGTTAAATACTTCATAAAATCCACTTTAATATAAAATTAAACAATTTATGTAAACCCTCAGTTCTTTACACCCACTTAAATACAAAGCTATAATTATTGTATAAAACAAAAATATTGGAGTGTTGTACAGTCAGTTGATGTGTAATTTACTCAAATTTTACAATGCTTATAGTCGAACCACCGGTTAATTCTAATTCTAATAGCACTTTTATAGCACTTAATCTCTGTCAAAAAGACAGACTCTAAGGCGCATCACACAAAAACATTGTTCAATATTCATAAACCAGAGACATTGCAGGGGTCAGCACCATGGAGAAAGCAGGAGGAGATTGAAAATTTAGGGTGGATATGCTTTTCCAAAGAGGTATGACTTCAGCTTTGACCTGAAGGAGGCAAGTGAGTTTGCAGAACGGACTTCGTCAGGAAGGTCATTCCAAATCATAGGTGCGTCATACGCAAAACTGAGTCCAAAATGCTTTCGAGACTTGAAAACTGAAGCAAAGTGGGGAACCTCAAGAAACATGCCATCAGATTGACTTCAACGAGTGTTATATGCACTATGTCTGGGTATGAGAAAGGGTTCAAAGTATTTGGAGTTACCACTGTGTAGGAATTTATAAACAAGCACGGCAGCCTTAAAGATAGAGCGGTACTTAATCAGCAACCAATGTAGTGCTTTTCTAACTGGAGTGATGTGTGAATACTTGGTGGTATTGGCAACAATTCTGGCAAGACTGTTCTGAACACATTGAAGTTTGCGCAGATCCAGAGCTGAGAGACCTCTAACAGAGAGTTACAGTAATCAAGACCACTTCCGACAAGAGCATTGGCAGCTATGAGGGCAGCTTCATGTGTCAGATGTCCTCGGAGTCGCTTAAGATCCCAGACACTAGCAAAACAAGCCTTGCAAACTTTCATAACATGGCAAGAGAATGAGAAATCTGAATCAAACCAGACACCAAGATTCCTAACTGCATCTACTGGTGATATAAGATTACCGAGTATGTTGACTGGGAAGGAGTGGTTAAGTTTTTCACGCTGAGACTTAGAGCCAAACACAATGAATTCGGTCTTATCAGGATTTAGCTTAAGCTTATTTGTAGAGAGCCATCTCTTAACGTCTTCTAGGCACCTAACAGAAAATGTACTATTGAGTAAAGAATTGACCCCACATGCTTCAGTTTACATAAGTATCACAAACTGTAATTGCATCTCTTTAAAGACCTTATGAAGTTTGTACATAAAAGAAACTATTTCAATTGTTTTAGCATCTTCAGAATCGTTTATATATGTTTTCACTAGAGAGGCCACTTCCTATTACCGTGCATTTGACAATTTTTTTCTCATATTACTTTTTGCTAATCTTAAAGTCCCATTTCAAAGCAAACAATAATTACTTCAAACTATAACAAATCAAGATTGAAAAAAACTTTGATTTGGGGGGTTATAACATTAACACTATAGCCTAAATATTAAGAGATTTTGGCCAACTTTATAAAACACCTGTTTCTGTCTGATTTCTCAGCACAAATCAGAAAAAAATAACATGATTTATGTTTGACACATCAACTTCATGGATTGTGACAAAAATTGGCCCATTAACACATGGTAAACAAAGACTAGACCAGTGCACGGTTATAAGAAGCACACGATAATAGGAAGTGTGACGATACAATATTTCAATTAAATTTATGATCTGGTGGAAGTCTCTAACGACAGTGTAACAACTCATAGTGTAATGGCTAATTAAAGAATGCTTCTATTTACACCCTAAATACAGTAATAAAAGTGTTGTTGCATTGTCATTAAGTATTAGTTAGTTTGCTATTTCATGAATG
This sequence comes from Sabellastarte sp. h YS-2021, assembly GCA_964017235.1. Taxonomy (NCBI): domain Eukaryota; kingdom Metazoa; phylum Annelida; class Polychaeta; order Sabellida; family Sabellidae; genus Sabellastarte; species Sabellastarte sp. h YS-2021. The sequence goes on from OZ024930.1 coordinate 165,437,734, forward strand.
CTTCCATTTGCATGACCCAGATCTGAACATAAGAGAAACCCCATTGTCATTCATGAATGCTTCCATTTGCATGACCCAGATCTGAACATAAGAGAAACCCCGTTGTCATTCATGAATGCTTCCATTTACATGACCCAGATCTGAACATAAGAGAAACCCGTTGTCATTTCCTTTATAGCAAACAAAGACTCAAATCAGCCATTCTTCAAAGGTCAACAACAACCTTTGCCTATCACAGGTGACTGGGATAAATCAAAGAAGATTGACACATTAAATGTCACCTGAACCTTAACCAATCTCCCTAAACTTGTGACAAAGGCTGTTCATGTTTCACAGTATTTTTCCACCCCAAACAGATATTATTACCAATTGCTTCCATGGTTTTCTTTGCTAAACAGATGCTATAATACAGTGAATATAGAGAGTATATATTTTATTTGCACGTTACTATATATTAAGCACCTTTAACTTGGGTGGATATTTCTTGCCAAAGGTTATATGATTTTGAAACTATAATCATTACAAAGTATCCTGGTGAAAATTATCATTCGATATTGAATGAGTAGTTAATCAACCAAGACATGATATTTTACCAAACTGAACTGGGGAGATGCACACATATTAGTAAAATAATTTGTGAATGTTTCTAAGTCAGATATTACAGATTAAATGCGTTTCTGTGTCAAGCTTAAAATCCAGACATAATCATTTGGAATATTTTTTGATTTTTGTTTTGAGTGTATCATTACCAATTACAGAATTATTCATGCTTGTCTTTAGCCAGTCAGAGGTAAATATATAGATTTTGTTCCAGTGTTCTGGATATACTCATAATTCTATATTTAGCCACAATTGTCCATTGTGTAAGTACACAGTGGCTTACAAGTGCATTCCAGCCAGGACAACTTTATTTACTTTTTTGCACCATTGTCTATCGTATACCGTGCATGTTGCTAATGAATGAATTAAACAAATGCTCATTAACATACTAAATATACCAGTAAACTAATTTCAGTTCAGCTAAGTTATGCATCATTTTTTCCTTTACGAAAGCTAAAATATTCAAAGAAACTTGGAAGGGCTATTTAAAGCTGACATGTTATAGACTAACCAGCAACCTCGATTGGAGATGGGCAGAATTTAATCCCATTTCTCTGAAGAGCCAAATTACACGGGTATTTTCCATTTATAGGCATTGCTTATGGAGGATAATATTGCATAAAAAATCCATTACACCAAGGTGCAACGAAAAACCATTTTTTTATTTGCAAGGGATCTTTAATCATTAATTTTCTAAAGGATTACTACTCTACTATATTTATGAATGAATTATTACCTACATCCACCAAAAAATTGGATGATGCCTGTCTCTTCTTTTTATATTGTCTTCCTTTATATTACATGTAATTTGTATGTATTTTTATATTATTATGTAACAAGAGTCTTGATCCTTGATCTTAATTCATATTACAGCAAATCCAATAATGTAACTGCAAATATATTTTTATTTGGGCTGGATGTTTGATATTTGATAAATGTCTAAGCAGAATGTCATAAAAGAGGACAAAGATTTTTAAAAGTTATAATTCCATCAACATAAGCCATGGATTTAAACTTATTGCATTTTGATCATTCTAACATAAATCAATTTCGTAATGAAATATGAGAAAATGAATTGATTGTACCATCCAAATATCTTTGATACATACAAGTATGTTGATTTTACTTTGCTGAATATCACTGAGGCAGCTGTCACACTTGTCACATTATGAACATAAAGATAGTTCTCACATTATTTTTTATTAGATAGAACCATATTACAATACATTATATGCTGGCAGGAAAACTATGTCTAAAGCTAAAACGTATGTCAGCGAAACAAGCAGAATGCCGCCTTGCTGTAGAAAACCAAAGAGATGCAGTAACAGCTGAGAATCTCAAGCTAAAACTAAGAAATCGATTTGAGGCACTCAAACATTCACAGGATGTAGATGAGAAGTGAGATCGAATGAAAACCTGTGTAAATGAGACAGCTGAAGAAGTGATTGGTAAGAGAAGGGGAACAAGGAAAGAACAGTGGATCACCCAAGATACATGGAAACTGATTGATGTAAGGAAAGAAGCCAAATGCAAGGCTTCCCAATCAGGGCAAGAAAATAAAGAAGAACTTAACCAAAAGTATGCAAACCTAGAAAAGAAAGTGAAGAAGAGTTGCAAGAAAGACAAAAAAGCCTTTATCAAGAAGAAAGAAACAGAAGCAGAACAGGCTGCTAAGAAAAATGATTCTAAGACGCTATTCAAAATTGTCAAAGAACTAACTGGGGTCAACAGTAACAACAAAGTACCAAAGCAGGGTAAACTTCTCAACTCATCAGAAGAACAAAATCAAAGATGGATAGAACATTTTAGAGAGGTACTAAACCAACTGGACCCACCATAATTCCTGAACTTTGATAGCTATAAAGTTAGGCATCCACTAGAAGTCAACACCGATGAAATAAGAATTACAGAGATCTTAAAAGCTATCAAAACACTGAAAAAACAACAAGGCTCCAGGAATTGATAACATCACACCAGAGTTACTGAAGCATGAGGACCGTATATGGCACAAGAACTCTGCCATATATTCAAAATCGTTTGGAATTCTGAAACTGTACCAGATGAATGGAGAAAAGGCATGATTTTTGTACATCAACATCTTTAAAAACCTGTACTTGAATTCCAGCTGTTGTATAAGAACAAACTCTGGCCACACAGATTATTTTAACATCATGACTGGAGTATGACAGGGCTGTATTATTTCACCATTGTTGTTTCTCCTCACCATTGACTTTGTCATGCATCACATCTGACCCCCAACATGAAATTCCCTGGAACACCAGACATCTTACTCATTTGGATTTCGCAGATGATTTAGCCTTATTGGGTGAAACTGCTAAATCTCTACAATCAATGACTGCAATACAGCAGCGAACATAGGTTTGGGGATCATTACAGAAAAGACTAAGGTAATGTCAGTGAGGGAGCAGCAACCAATGGTTCTTAAAGTAACCAACAGGAAGCAAAAGAAGTAGAAAATTTTACCTACCTCGGAAGCAGCATCTCAATCAAGGGTGCCACTAAACAGGACATCTCATGCTGACTAGATAAAGCAGCATCTGTATTTCAGAGACTTAGTGCCATTTGGATATCAAATCACATGAGCTTGTACAACTCTCTTGTCATACCAGTGGCTATTTATGCCAGCGAGAAATACAAGAGTAACAACAAATTAGCACACAAGCTTGATGTATTCCATCACAGATGTTTATGGAAGCTGCTTAAAATATCTTGGCAAGATCATGTTACAAATGATGATGTGCATCAAAGACCAGGAAAACGGAAGCTGAGTAAAATTGTGAAAGAACGTCGTTTGAAAATGCTGATTCACATCTTAAGAATGCAAGAAGAAAGACTACCAAAAACATCACTGGAGTGGACACCAACTGGAGGTAAAAGAGAAAGGGGCAGACCAGTCACCACCTGTAGAAGAACAATACAACAAGACTTGTGAGACATGGGAATAAGTTGGGAAGAGTTCACGACTATTGCTGCTGACAGAATCAAATGGAGAGCTGTTGTTGCCCAGTATTCCAACCGGAACTGGAGGAACTAAACTAATATTACAATCAAGGGATGCAGTTTCTGTAAACCAAAACCACTTATTTATTCATTCAGCAGTTGATAGAGGTAAACATTTTTTTCTTTATTCAACTCTGAATATAAAGTACTTTAATTTCTTAATGGTGGTGGCTAGGGGTCGAGTATGCAAGGACTGACATTCTAAAGGTCTGATTTGATGAGGGCCGATTTACAGGGGGCTGGCTCCTCTAGGGTCCATATGGCAAAGAACCAATTTGTCTAACTCCCTCTAAATACACCATATATCTAAATGTGATGAAACAAAACTTCAAAACTATGCATTTTATGTTTCTGTTTTGTTGTTTAGGCTAATACAGCTTGGAATCATTTTGTTCAAAATGCTTTCACATAGCTCAGAGAGTCATTTCAGACACAGAACCAATTTTACAACCACAAGAAACACCTAGACAGACGTAAAATAACACATAAAAAGTGCCCCCCCCCCCCCCCCCCCTCCAGAAAGGTCTCCCTCGAGCCAGCAAAGGATAACAAATTCAAACAGTGACAGATTTATGGTGTGGCAAAATTTATGCCAAAAAAGGATAAAAATTTAAGTGATTGAAAGGTTTTTAGGGTAGATATTAAGACAAAATGTCAAAACGAGCAAAGGAGGTCAGTGAACAGCAACTCTTTAAAAGGTGACAGGATTGGTTACATGGCTTTCTTTTTTTTCCTCTAATATTGACCAAAAATTAATGCATAAGATGAAGTTTTCATGAGACATTAATTTTAGTTATTTTGCCTGATGAGCTTGCATAGTGAAAATTAATTCCTAGTGAAATTTTAAATGTATATTAATACCTCAAGAAGAAACCAGGTATTAATATATATCAATATTTTTGTAGCTTCACAGAGATTCTAAAATATTTTGCATTCTACTCTTTGTGTACGTACATGTATCTAACTAGTGAAAGACATGTTTGTTAAGTTGATCAAGGGTTATACTTTATGTTAAACCCAAATTGCAAATATCTTGACAAAAATACCTTGTTCCTAGTCAGTGAAAGATCCTTTATTTATGTCATTAAATGCATATAATGTGCCATTAACAATGTCATTTTTCTGTGGTTTATATACATGTCATGTACCCCCATTATAACTAGCAGACATTTCCAGTCCTTTTTATAAAACAACTCATAAACATGGAATTCTCTCCTTGATTTTATCAGCGTAACTGCCATGAAGTCAGACAGGTCGGGGACTTTTTCATTACAGAGCTATTTATTTTCAATGTTTTACCCATTGGCTAGCCTGGCTTGGGACGTAGTTAACTTATTGCTATTCATTTCCAGGAACTGGGTATGTTGGAGATACTAGTTCACCACTCTCCTCAGGAAAGATTTTCTAAAAGAATACATAAATATATATTCTTTTTAAAAGAATTGTCCCTAGCTCTTCTTCAACTTAATGATCCCCACACATGTACGTTCACATGTGTGCGTCACTACCAACAAATAATCCATTCTTTTTTTCCATATTTTTATTTTCTCTTTCATAGTAGGTGCCCAATCCATAATAGGTGCATATATAAATTTTACATACACCTACTGGTCACTTTTAGGGGGGAAAATGAAGATTACACATACAGACTAAGTCCAATATGTACAAGGGATCCATGTTAGTTAATTCTTCACATACCCCAAAATTGAAAGTAGAAGTTAAAGGAATATACTACATATATATATATTTCATTTTGCCCGACATGTTCTAGTAAACACTTATAAACATAGACCCTCACTGATCTCAAACATGAGAACATTTTGCATTTTTTTTCTTTATTTGGAACAATGTTCCTCATTTTGTTAACAGGCTATTTATAACCTATTCTTACCTGCACAAGAACATTTGACCAACTCATAGGAAACTAATGGAAAACTTGGAGTTGACATGATTTAAAAGGTTAACAGTAATCTCTGTCTGCCACAGGTTTGCCAAATCAACGAAGGTTAATACTTTAAATGTCACATTAATCTTGATCTGTCTCTCCCAACTTGGGATTAAATATGTCCCATGGGATGTTTTCCACCTCAGCAGATAATTTTCGAAAATATGCATTGCATATAGAGAGTATTACATTGTACATAGAGTACTAATATCTGAGTGAATATTTCAACCTAATGGTAATAGGATTTTCAGATTGTTATTAACATGTTGTTAAGCATAAATAGGCTTTTTAATGAGTATACATACTTTACATACTTTTAATTGAATATGAGACCTACACAAAGTTATATATAAAAGGAAGAATTCGTAAATGCAGCCAGTCACACATTGAAGATTAAATACATATCCTACACTGATGTTCTTAACTCAGCCATTCTAAATTTTTCCATGCTAGGTTTAAGTGTTTCATTTCCAATTTTGGGAGCTTGTTAGTGTAGTGGTTAACACACTCACCTCCTACTTCTGAGATCAGGTAGTTTACAGTGCAGAACCTTGATGTGCTAGTATGTATTGGTTTCCTTTGCCCTTAATAATGTTATATAACCTATAAAATGTCTTAAAAGCAAGGCTAAACCCCAAATAAATTAAATGACCAATTACAGAGTTATTTGTACTTGTTTGAAATGTCCTTAACGTTACCTATTTTTGCACCCTTATATATTATGTACTGTACATTTCACAAATATTTGAAAATTAATAAAGCTATACTTATCAACATACTGGTTCAACCAAAACACTAACCTTACTTCAGGCAAGTGTGCATCAATTTTTTGTTTACAATAAAACCAAAGAAACTTGGAAGGGCTATTTCAAGCTTACATGTTTGAGACTAACTAGCAACTTCAATTGCCAGGAGTCAGAATTGAATCTCAGTGGTGCTCTGAACAGCAAAATTACAGGGGTATTTTCCATTTATACACATCGGCTCAGTGAGGGTTTTTGTATGAAAAATCCATTACATCAAAGTGTAAAGTATACACCTTTATTTATTTGGAAGGGATATCTTTGAAGTTTCTTAAAAATACTGCTAGATCCATGAATCAGTTATTATAGAAGTCCACCAATTAAAATGGTTATTGCCTGTCTAATTTAATATCATGGCACTTCTTTTTTTGTCAGCACATTCTTATGTATTTTAACTTGCATTGAGTCTAACACTGATGTTACGTGATTCTTATGATGTATGCTAATGCATAATGATACATAATGCAACGAATCTAATAACATGAGTTAATGTAACATTTCATTGTGGTTGCATGTTTGACATTGTCAAAATGTACAAGAATTTTTATTTATTTTTATTTTTATTTATTTTTTTTTGGGGGGGGGGGGGGGGGGCATGCTTCTTTTTATCCAAGTTTTTTTGTTGTTTTGTTTTGTTTTGACATCAGACTTGCTGTCATCTCTCAACTGTGTCATTAGGAATACTTTGACAAAGGGAATTTCTGGTCAATACCCTTAATGGGTGTAACAGGTATCCACATACTAAATGATTATTACCAACAAATCCATATTTACAGATATATTGCAATGTGAAATGAATATACATGTGAATTGACATGAGCATAATCCATGTTAATGGATCTGATAATGGCATGTTGTCTCCTTCTAAAAAGAAATGTATCTGAATGGGAACTTTATTGGCAAGGGTGATTAGCACATTCACAGTCCTTAATACTCTAAACCTTATGAAAACTTCGAGTCTGGGTAATAAGTGTATTATATAAATATAATATGAATCTAATACCACAATAATTTACAGGTGGTATCACGCAGGCAGATGTCTGGAAATGGACAAGATAATATTGTCATCTTCATGAGTGGATATATATTTTTGTTAATTCACATTCAGTCTTTGTTATAGATTGTTTCAGAATTTATACTCAACACTGATGCATAGTTGTTTTACAATATGACATTTAAACAGATACCTTCTCTAATCAACAATGTCCCCCCTCACCCCATACACACACCTACGCATCTGTATGACCTCTACCCTATTCTCTAAGTCTATTCTTGGCTGTACAAGGACACTGGACAATCACCAGGAAGAGTCATTACCCTAATGAACAAGGCCAAAAAGTCTTTTGATCTACAGGCGCAAGCCGCAAAGCCATCAGTAGGGCACCAATATCAGAGCTTGGAAGTAATTAGAAACACGAGTAGTGCACACTGGAATATCAGATTCCATGAAAAAATGATAAAAGCCCCAAAAAGTGATCTCTAAAAATGCGAGCCTCACTAGAGCTTGCACTTAAAATCAAACCCAGAGGAGCCATTGATCAAAGAGTAGCAATAATCTTTGACTGCCACAGGTGACTAGGCCAAATCACAGAAGACTGAAATTTTGAATGTCACCTTAACCTTGATTTATCTTTCTCAACCTGTTTCAGCATAAAGGAGGTCTATGTCTCATTGGATTTTTGCCACATCAGCAGTAAATGTTTACTGCTATCCTTATGTGTTTTGCCAAAAAGACAATATAGTACACTGAATATAGAGAATACTGTCTTAATTGAAATTTTCCCTAGGCATTTATTATATATTAGCTAGAAAGCTTGCACTGGTAGCTTATCATTAATTATGAAACTTACATGGGTAGTTAAAATTAATTCCTAGTAAAATCAGTGTAAATCTCTCAAGTAGAAACTAGTCATTAGTGAAAATTAGCTAAAATCTCTTAGCTAAAATCTCTTCTTAAACAGTATAGTATTACATGTCCAATATAAGAAACCTGTGTCCTTAAATTTTACAATAAAAGAAGCATGGTTTGGCTGGGACTACTCAAAGGTCAAAGGATTTGCAGATTGTTATAAATACAAATAAATCGTGTGAAAAAGCTATCAGTCTAAAGGGTGACCATAGTGAAAGATAGCAGGTCAAGCTTTAACCACGTTTAAATTGATAACTCTGCAATGTGGAATAAAATTTTATTTTAAAATATTATATTAGTATGTTATTACTGTTAATGTACATTTATCTCTACAACTACATAACCGAGTGTACTAGATTATCATGTATCAATATATAAAAGTACTTGTACGTTACTAATACTTGAACACATAGTCATTGGACAGCATTGCTTTCCATAATGATTTAAACTTTACATGAGCGAATAATGGCAATATTTACAGAGTGCATGATAAAATTATTTACTGTACAACTGCATCCATTCATAATCCGATAACAAGATTGCGTACAATAAATTTTATAAAATAAACACTGAACTAATAACTAAACACTTAACTATGCTGTCATACAGACTGAATGTTATCAGTGTAAACGTTACCATCGTTACCATTACTAAAATAAAATATGATAGTTAACCATCCCGTCACTGTAGACCAGATGGAGGAAGTAAGTGTTATACCAACATAGACCCACGCTATTGATGGTTATGTAAATTACCAAATACTTGAGCAATTCAGTACAGAAGACTGGTAAACCACATCAGTTAAAAACTAAGAATGAAATAACGAAGTGGAGCAGCTCAGTACAGAAGACTGGTAAGCCACATTTAACTGATGCAATTGAAAATTATTTAAATAACTACACACTGAGATAATAAAGTGGAAGTCTCACTGTTCTTTCTCTTGCTGGTCCCACAAGCCACATATGAAAGTAAAATGTTTAGCTAATCAGGGCTCATTCATGGTTTGATGTGTTTCGTGTTTTAGTAGTATCCCTTTGGTACAGTAAGTGTTCTTGGCTCGGATATGTCCGACACAGAATGGATAGCCTTTTTTGCAAATGTAACAACTCTTTTAAAATGTTTGAAAACCCTTTAACAAACTCTAATGTGCTAAACTAAAATGTACATGCCTGAGACGTGAAGAGGAGAGGCGTGGTATCAGTATAGGGTGGCTCATCTTATATTTGTAGACTACACTTGAGGTCCTTTACAGAACAATAAGGACAAGCACTGAAACAGTGTGAACAGACTTTTATTGGGAATCATTTTCCCCTAGCTGTATACACTGAATTTTGAACTCAAAACTCAATTTATTTCAACTAAGATATCCGAAGGAACATGTAAGGCTTGTAAGGCTACATATTTAGAGGCAGAAATTAACTTCAGTATTCTAAATAGCAAAGTTACATGGGTACTTTTCATTGAAATACATTAGTCAGGTGAAGGTAATATTGCATAGAACATCCACCAAACTGAAAGGTCAAAGCCATACTCCTTTCTGTTTACAAGAAATGTTTAGTCCTTAATTTCCAGAAAGATCCCAGCTATATTTCCATATTTTAAATCATCTCGAAGTCACCAATTGAATCACGGATCCAGAACTGTTTTTTGTCATTTTTCCACAATACAATATTTGCAAGCATTATGTCAAAACTATTCATCTGATCGGCTTTATATTTTCGCACAACGTGGTGTGTACCAGTGGATTGGTCCTCCTTCTGGATCAGTCTGAATCAATACAGCCCATCTGGATCCTGGTTGAAATTCAGAATTTTTTTTCATCACTACCTGCTAGCGAGAGTTTATGTTTTCTCAGACACTGCTGGTCTTTGTCTAAATGGAATTAGCATCCCAAATATACAAGTCTCCAGCCAATCCAATTATTGAACTTAACCAAAATGAGTCTATTAGAACTGATATAGACTTGTGTCGAATTCTGAAAACTTAACAGTCTATATCAGTTCTAATAGACTCAGTTTGGATATCTGTGGCTACTGTGGAAATGTTATATACCCTTGAAAAGGTTTAGTTCTGTACTTTCCAATCATACACAATCAAAACCTAAATATTTTAATGGTGGAGAAATTATCAGATATAACATAGCTCCAGCTGTGCACAAATGTACTGCAAAATTGCAAGAAATCATTTAATGTAAGTGTTGTCAGTTTATATAATGTACTCTTCACCAAATACACTGGGTTTTACCACAAGATACTTCTTATACAGAAATCTCTCTGTCACATGATAATATCTACCAATGTTTACAGTAATTTGCTAATATTAAGCTTTTGTATACATTTTTGAAAAGGAAGGCTAAATTCAGATGCATGGTGTTTAAAATTTTTTCTGCTGTAAGTGAATAAGTACAATTACAGTAACATAAAATATACATTAAACTGATCCTATTTCATTATATGTTATTGTATTGGGGCTTTCACACTTCTCTGGACAAAGGGATCAGTTCTTGAAACGTCACTGGTTGAATGGGGCACACCAACCATAGTATAACAATGGTATGTTTACTTCGTGTTGTGATGTCACAATTACACATTAATGCATGCTACTTGATACTTTGATTTGACACACCTTTAACACAAAACCCTTGTTACCCTCACCTCCCAACAGGAGGGATTGTTATTGCATTTATGTGTCTGTTTGTGCACTAAGTCGAAAAATATAAACCAGATTGGGTCCATATCCTCAGAAACGGTGGGGGTCTACCAGTAGCTGGGTGATCCTATGTGATGATGCCGATACCAATAATGGATCCAGAATCCTGTCTGTCTGTCCTCATAAATCATACAATGTAAATAAGATTGGGGTCATACCTTCACAAGAGAGGGTCTACCTGTAGCTAGATGCTCCTCAAAGATTATCCGGATACAGATCATGAATTTATAATACTTATTGTCCTCGCCTTCCGAATAGGAAGGATGACTATATTGTAACTGCATCTGTCTGTCCATTTCCCATAACTTGAAAAATATATTTCATATCCAGTTCATATTTTCACAAAAGGGTCTACCAATAGCTCGGCCTTCTGAAAGAAGGGCCAGATCTGGATTGTTCATCAAGAATTTTTTTCTGTGATTTTTGGAAATATCTACATAATTAACTTAAAACCTGTTTATCAGATCGGGGTCATATTTATACACATCTGTGAGAGTTTCTCCTCATCTGAGTCCTGTGACATGGTACATCCCCCCTTTGACCCTCCTAAATTAACAATCTTTACTCAAGTCACTCAAGATGAAATTGGTAAAATAATCAGCAAATCACCCACCAAATCATGCCTGTTGGACCCACTGCCCACATTCCTTATTAAGGAATGTATTGACATCCTTCTACCATCTATAACCAAATTGGTTAATTGTTCGCTCCGTGAGGGACTGGTTCCAGATGGGTTCAAAAAAGCTGTAGTCACTCCACTTATAAAGAAGGCCTCGCTTCCTGTTGAGGATGTGAAAAACTACCGCCCAGTATCTGGACTTAGCTTCATTTCCAAACTGCTGGAATGTGAAGTTGCTAAACAGCTGGTTGACCATATTCATCGACAAGGCTTGGATAACTCATACCAGTCAGCATATAAGTCAGGTCACTCAATAGAAACGGCTCTGCTTTCCATCAAAAATGATATCCATTTGTCACTATCTCTGGGTGAAGCTACTGCCTTGGTACTTCTGGATCTCTCGACTGCCTTTGATACTATTGATCATTCCACTCTCCTCAGCTGTCTTCTGGATTGTTTCAGTGTTGGTGGCTCCACTCTCAAATGGTTCTCTTCCTATTTGACGGTAAGATTGGTTCTACTTTGTCTTATTTACAAAAATTGCTGTTCGGTGTACCTCAGGGTTCTGTTCTGGGTCCTCTGCTATTCTCTCTTTACATCTCCCCTTAGTACTCTGATTGGTAAACACAAAAGCGTAAAATTTCATTTCTATGCTGACGATTCACAACTTTATGTCCATCTGTCGCACATGAATGCCTCAGCTGCTTTTGATAAGTTGAACAGATGCCTTCAAGATGTTAAGGAATGGATGTCGGCTAGTAAACTTAAACTTAATCCAGATAAAACTGAGTTTATACGTTTTGGCCCCAAGAAACAGAGAGAAAGGTTAAATGTATGTTTCCCAATTGGCATCTTGGGTAACCCCCTTCACCCCACCAAGTCAGTCAGGAACCTGGGTGTGTGGTTTGACTCTGATTTCTCTTTCTCTGAACATGTCCAGAATGTTTGTAAAAGCTGCTTTATTCAAATGAGGGATTTTAGAAATATTAGGCAGTTCTTGACTCATGATGCAGCTGTGTTGGTTGCCAATGCTTTTGTTAGTAGTCGGTTGGACTACTGTAACTCACTTTTCAGGAATCTCTCCAAATTCAATCTTCACAGATTACAGTCTATCCAAAATAGTGCAGCCAGAATTTTTACAAATTCGGGTAAATATACTCAGATAACTCCGGTACTCAGGAAACTCCATTGGCTCCCTGTTCAGTTTCGCTCAGAGTTCAAACTGGCTACCCTGGTGTACAAGTTATTCATACTGGCTTCCCTAAATATTTTGCTCCATATCTATCCACATACCACAATACTTACAATACTAGACGTAGTCAGAGTGTTGCCAATTTCCTTAATGTACCAAAATTTCAACCTAAAATTCACAAGCCCACTAAGCAGTTTGGCTTCAGTTTCGCCTTTGATGCTCCCACTGTTTGGAATTCGCTTCCTGAAGACATTCGTGCATCACCCACTATTACCTCTTTTAGAAAGAACCTCAAAACCTATCTCTACGCAAAGGCTTATCCTCCTTAGCTCATTTTCTCTTATGTCCCTGGACTTTGAATTTGCATATTGCTAATGTCTTGTTGCGCCTTAGAGTCCACTACTCAGTGGAGATTAAGTGCTATAAAAGTCAAATTAGAATTAGAATTACAATTTGGGGTCTACTTTTGGCACACCTTGGACACGAAATTCTATTTATGGTTATTACCTGTTTATTATTTTTGATTTCTATTGCTAGAAATATAAACTGACACAAGTGTAAACTATAACTGTGTTTTAACAGCAAAAGGTTAAAATAATAAACAGTTTAGAAGGATTTTAAGGATTGATAATATACTTTCTACTAGCAATCAGTCCCCCAATTGCCGAAAATATTTCAATTATTTTCATCATCTCTTCAATACCCTTATCTGGTAGGCGGAAATGCACAAGTTGTACCAACAATAGCAATCATATAAGAATACATATTCTTTCTCTTGTTTTATGCCAAGGTGAGGTTTTGTCACATCACCAGTGTATAACTTATTCCCATAATCACTTCGGCTACCATAGCTCCCTCCTTAAATAGTATTGTCCATTCCTGGAAATGTGTGTTGCCGATGACAACCAACTCATCTTTGTTTGTCTTTATTGTGTTTGTGCCAAGTTAAGGGGTATGCCAAGTTATCACACCAAGTAGTATAATTGTAAAGATTTCTAAACAACTCTCACGCAATAGTGCACTACATAGTTGATATGTCTAAAATACTGGATTTGGTTACAAAGAACTAGCACAGTAATAAAACTGGACATTGCAATTGACAGGAATAAAAATTGTCCTATCCAATTTGTACCATATTAGCCTTACTCACTTGAAAATTTCCATTGCTGCTTCTGAATTGAACCTACCATATTAACACACTAGGGTCTAGGTATAGGGTCAGATTTAGAGGATCTTATGTTTTAAAATGGAAACAAAATAGAACAATACCAAAACGGAAACCTGAGACGGGGGTTTCCTAAACACTGAAAAATAGCACAGTGCAGATCAATAGACATATTTATCAAATAACAGGCAGATGAAACTTGTCAGCAGCTATGACTCCTGTATAATTTATATTCATTGATTAAGTTTTTGCTAATTAATGTGACAGTTAATTTCCATGCTGAAATAGAAAGATATATTATAATATTGATACTTATATTGAGTAATTAAATATTAATTAATGTGGTATTTACCAGTATTACGGAAATACGATAATACTGATGGCTTATTCTGACATGACCTTAAGCTACTCTTACATCCCACACAGTGGGTTAGCACACAAACAGGACCTAGGATTTTTGTGAAAATTTCTGGCCATGGCTGGTTTGTTCGGGAACTAGACCTTTGCAAGTGTGTTTTATTTGCAAAGCAAGTGAAACTTGTGGCCTGGCTGCATGTCAGTTATTCCTGCCACTACACAAGTAATAATTCCTATACCAATTTCCACTCACAAGTCATGGTGTGCTGTTTGTGGGCTCAAAAATACCTACAGAAGACCTGCAATTTACCTGAATGTCACTTGCACGTTGACTTTTGGCCAGCATGTAGGAACACATACTGTGTGATGCAAGAGAGGCTTTAGCTGTTGAAGGGGATGTAAAATTCCAAACTTCACCTTTAACCGTTAATGTAATCTCTTTGCTCTTCTTTCTTCTGTTTTAGTGGCCATTCATCTCCCAGTTGGCTTATGTCTGTTACAGAGTGGTTGTAGCCATCCTCATTATTGTATGGGTAGCAATAGACTTCTTTGAAGAAGGTAAGTGAACTACATCAACTAATATGACTTTGTGACCCTCACCCTTTACTCATATTAATTCTAATCTGTTCATTATTGGTCAGTGGAGCATCTACCCCCTGCCTTCCCCTGATTGTAAAATTGGGGGTCAATCATGATTCACAGAAGAACAAGGGAAAAATGATACCTGTCTGAGTTATGTTGCAATTGGTGCTGGAAACCGTCCAATTGCTTCCCCCCAAAATATTCCTAAGCTATGTTCCCAAAGTTAACATCACAGTTTAAGCTTTCAGTCTCTTTCAATAGCTTAGGTCACATTTGGACAATATCATATGTGCATACTGCCTTGTTTGACAAGTGCCTTACAGGGTTTTATTAAAGGGAGGAGTAACACTTTAGGTTCCTGCATCTTGGACTTTCTGGATGACCAAGTTTTTGCTTCAGGCAGTTTGCGGTGACCTGGTGACCTTTGATCCGGTGTAACCTTATGACATTTGTTGGGCTGGCCTTGCTTGATCTGGTCCTAGATGTTGACCTGAGCTCTGTATAACCTTGGGTGGGGTACACATCTTGTAGTAGACATGTGTAAATATATATAATATATCGAAATAATAATAATATTTACTGCCCAAAAATACAAATGTTGTCTTCTATCTTATTATCATATTTAAAACGAGAAGTCATATATCAATTGTGTTTTTCAGGGGCCAAATTCTATGCTGATAACTTTGCTGTGTGGTTCATATTTGCTACAAACTGGGGCTTCCTACTGCTGGCAGTGAGTGCTGTCTTGCGAGCTTTGGCAGCAATGTGGTACTTCTTTGAATTTCGATCATTAGGTGAGCTGGGAGATTGTATATGGTCTATGTCTTTTTACCTCTGCCATGAGGTTATGTTTTGTTTTTGTTTTTCGTCTGTGTTTGTGGTGACTGCAAAAGTAATCTTTTGAAACAATGTTTAATGTGGGTAGGGGCCCACAGGAAGAAGTGATTATATTTGGGGTAAGATTTGGATCATATTCCGGATACAAAAATCCCTAATTTTAGAAGCAACCTCTGATGAAGGTATGCGCTCTATTAATGCTTTCTAGTTTCTAGTGGAAATGGCTTTGACTTTCCGGTTGACATTATGCAAAACTATTGAGCAGAGCAGATCATTTAAAAAATTTTATGTTGGTAGGGCCTGGCCAAAGGATGAAATGATTACATTGTATGGAAGATCTTGGTCAAATTTTAGTTCCGAAAATGTGTACTGGTACACACTGGTACACACTGGAAATAGACTAAGCAATTTTAATCTGTAACCAATCAGAATTACTGATACAAAGGTACAGCATACGGGTACGTGGTGATGGTATTGTAATCAGGTCTCTCTGTCTGTCTGTGTGCATAACTTGAAAACCATACATCATACCTTATTCATGTTTTCAAACAAGGTGACATCTATCCTTAGCTTGGTCTTCTTCAATGATGATTCAGTTTCAGATCTAGATAAATTCTCCAGATTTTTTTTCCTTATGTTTGACAAAATTTTTGTTCTTATTGCACACAGAATGTGACAGCATGAAATATTAAATATGTCACTACAAGTTGTAGAAAGTTGTTAATATATCTTTTGAGAAGTATTTTAATCAAATTATGGATATACAAAAGTGACTTGAAAATAGCCAGAGCAAACAGAGATTTGACGAGTCAGAGTTCCCTTTCTTTAAGTTTTAGACCTCTAATAAACCAACAAACAGTTGGGTTTGTATAAGTTTAAAAAAAGACCTTAACTTGTAGGAGAAGTAAATTTAACAAGATTTAAATCCTGAAATGAACATTTTTCCTATAAACTGTAGCTAATTTCTCATTGGGCAATAATGAGTAACAGTGTTACACAAAATGAGTCACCAAAAGCCATATCAATGGTCTTTGTTGCGCAATTTCCCTGAAAGAGAAGTCATACTTGACAATTACTCTTCCCATGATGCATTTATTTTGCAAATGTTCAATAACAATGACATAAACCCAAGCAAATACACTTATCCCCGAAATTTTTTTACACCATCAAAGTGTTGCTTCAACTGATATGGCCAGTAATTCTGATATATCCCAAAAACTCAAGTTAGTTATCTAAACATTATATTAAAACTATAATAATATTGTTGTTCTCTTTTGAGGAGGAACAGTCTCTACAGGCAACAGCTCACAGTAAATATTAATGTTTATAAGGAAGCATTATTAATTGCAATTCTTCAAAGTATAATTTTACTATTAATTTTATTTTATCTGTAAGAAAGTGCTGACATTTTATCATGGACTTCTAGTGCTTGCATGTGTGCATGGGTACATACACTTTAGAAGAAGGGTACAGATCCCTATAGCAAATCAGGCATCGGATATAAACAGCCGTGTTAATATGTACATACACTTTACAAGGAGAGTAAAGATTCCTATGGCAAATCAGGCATAGAATATCAGGAGTCACCTTCATATGTATGTACACTTTATAAGTGGGGTACAGATTTCTATTGCAAATCAGTCGATAAAAATTCCACACATTTGATCTATGTTCTCCCTATAAATGGTATAGGATTTTAATAAATACTATGAAAAGATACTTTTTTTTATGCAAAAAATCTTGGTGATGTATGGCTTTTTATTATGTTACAGTTCTCAGATTAAAAATAACTGTACTCACGTACTTCGACAAGAACTTTAACTTAGGTGCTTAGTAGGATAAAGTACTTGTGTGTGTACTTGAATATAAACAAAGTACTTGTACTTAAGTCCAATATATATATATATATACTTTACTTAACACCAACCCTGGCGGATAGTACACTGGTCTTGATGCTAGTTAAACTTATGTGAATTACAATTATAAAACATTAATTTTTTTGTAATTGTAAATTTTCAAAAAATTGTTTGATGCATTTTGGTCTTTGTAATATAAAATGACATTATAATCTTAAACTTAGAAACAGTAAGAAATTTTTTAACATAAAACACTTTGAGGATTTAATATCTCAATTTCATGAATATTTCTTTTTAGGGGGCAGTTAACTTAAATTTTTGTGACTATACAGCCATTTCTTTAACAAATTCGGATTTATCTTTGAAATGCTTATACATAGAGCGAGGATTTGGGTGCTGAGAATCATTATCCAATTTTATGGGGTGCCACTCATTTTCAACTCTACAGAATAATCAAGAAGGCTGGGAATCATTCTATTGAATTTTCATTTTTGGCATTTTCGGTTTAGTTTTGTCTTTCAAAACTATGAAGCTTATTTTAGCTTATTTTCTATCCCATAGGACACTCAAAAGTTCAGGTACTCATAAAACTTAACTTTTTTTGCATCTACATCTTTGAAACAGCGAAATGTCAGCTGACACAGTGTCCAGAGGGTACTCTCATGAGTTGAAAAAATAAAATCTATTCCTCCTGAGTAAATGTGTGAAAAGCATTTCAATTGAACACACAGACTGGACTGACGAAGTAAAACAAAATTACAGAAAGATACCAGAGAAATTATTTCATTTACTAGCTTTTATTTCTCAGTCTAAATTCCTTTGCATATGAAATTCTTCAGGAATTTGAAATAGTTTTGATAAATAAAATTTGGTTTGATAAATGAGGCCATTGTGACTTTAGATTGATTTAACATTTCCTTCATAAAGTCATTATCTTTTCTGCTTTCATATTCTTGTCCATCCTCCTTTCCATGATTTAACCATGCTCACGCTTTTCTGATTTGGAAACAATAGATCAAGTTATGGTAATACATCCAGTTCAACAGTTAGGGGCCATATTGCGACAAGTCCTTAGTAATTGCCATTTATGGGATTTCCACACAGAGGTGACAGTTATCAGCCAGTCTCTATTCCCTGATATTAAGTTCAAATAGATTGTATGGTGGATCATAAATATATTTTATATACGCTGTCCTAAGGCACTGTTTTATAATTTATTTATTTGGGTTTTAACTTCTCATGGTCACACAGTAGATCTCATTCATTCTCCCAGCGATCAGGATACTATTGTTGATGTCAAAATTTGTGATTTTGTATCTGATCATGCATTAGTCAAATGCTCAATCGTCCTGCCTCATCCAGCTGTTCATACTCTAAATAAGGTTCAATACAGAAGGTACCACACTAGCGGATCCAGGGGGGTTCAGGGGGTTCGAACCCCCCCTTGAAAAATAATTTAAAGGGGTTCAACCCAAAGTACAAAATTATTTCTTGACAGTGGTGTTAAATTTACAGGAAATGCACTCTATTTTTACCAAAAATTAATTTTTTTCCAGGGGGGCATGCCCCCCGACCCCCTTAGTTATAATATGTCTGATGTGAACCCCCACCTTACTCAATGTGAACCCCCACCTTACTCGATGTGAACCCCCACCTTACATAAAAGCTGGATCCGCCCCTGTACCATCGTATCAACATGTGCAATTTCCGCTCTGATCTTAAAAATACATCCTTTGTCAAATCTCCTGCTAATGCTATTGCAGACCTTTATGAGCAATACATACATGACTTGGTGGATGTTCTCGACAAGCATTCACCACTGATATCAAGACTGAAAAAGAAAGATTCTGCAGACTGGGTGTCTGATTCTTATCGACAGGCTAAGTCCCTTAGACGTCATTTTGAAAGAACTTGGCGTAGGACCAAGAATTCACTGAACAGAAGTCGGCTTCATCGCCAAATTGCTCGGTGTAATTCACTTGTTAACAAGGATAAGTCAGACTACTTAGTAAACTTATCTGTGATAATAGTCAAGACCCTAGAAAATTATGGAATGTGCTGCGAAAAACCCTGAATGGGGTCTCTGAAGTGACACTTCCACCTCGCAAGTCTGACAAGACATTGGCTGACCAGTTTGCTTCCTTTTTCCATAATAAAATCAAGACAATAAGAGATAATTTCATCCCCTCTGGCACTGAAAAGGATCTTTGTCCTTCTTCTGATCCTCCGAAAATTACTGCCTTTACTGAAGTTCCTCAAGATACTGTCGACAAAATCATCAGAAACTCACCTACGAAATCCTGTATGTTGGACCCTTGGCCTACATTTCTCATCAAAGAGTGTAGTGACATACTATTACCATCAATTACAAAGTTAGTTAACTGCTCACTCATGGAGGGTTGTGTCCCTGATGGTTTCAAAACTGCTGTAGTTAGTCCTCTTCTTAAAAAGGCTACTCTTCCTGTACATGATTTTAAGAACTATCATCCTGTATCTGGCCTCAGTTTCATACCTAAATTGGTTGAACGAGTGGTTGCTAAGCAACTGTTAGAACATATTCATGTCCATAACTTAGACAATCCATATCAATCATCGTACAAAACAGGTCACTTGACTGAGACAGCTCTTCTTTCTATAAAAAATGAAGTTCACCTATTTTTGTCAAGAGGTGAACCGACTACCCTGATACTGCTCGACTTCTCGGCAGCATTTGATACAATTGATCATTCCACCCTTCTTCATTGTCTTCAGATCTGGTTTGGAATTGGTGGTTCTGTTCTGAAATGGTTCACCCCTACCTATCTGAGCGCTATCAGTCAATAAAAATTGGTTCTACTCTCTCTGATTTTTGTAAACTCCTGTTTGGTGTGCCCCAAGGCTCTGTCTTGGGTCCTTTATTATTTTCTCTGTATACAACCCCCCTTAGTTTGGTGATTAGTAAACATAAAGGAGTAAAGTTTCATTGTTATGCAGATGACACTCAAGTCTATATCCATCTATCCCAGAAGAATTTATCTGCTGCCTTCGAAAAGTTGAACAGGTACCTGGACGATATAAAGGAGTGGATGTCAGCCAGTAAACTCAAACTAAATCGAGATAAAATTGAGTTTATTGTATTTGGTTCAAAAAGACAGAGGGACAAATTGAAAGCATATTTTCCATCTACCATCTTAGGTAGTCCTCTCTGCCCTGCTGAGTCTGTCAAGAAACGGGGTGTGTGGTTCGATTCTGATTTTTCCTTGTCCAAACATGTTCTGAATGTCTGCAAAAGTTGTTTTGTGCAACTCCGTGATTTTAGACATGTCAGGCGGTTTCTTACTCATGATGCTTCTGTACTTGTGGCCAATGCTCTTGTTAGTAGTCGGTTGGATTACTGTAACTCACTTTTCAGGAGTCTCGCTAAGTTCAATCTTCGTAAATTACAGTGCATCCAAAACAGTGCAGCTAGAATCGTATCAAATACCAGTAGATACACTAGTGTAACACCTGTTCTTAAGAAACTGCATTGGCTTCCTGTGAACATCGCTCAGTCTTTAAAACAGCCACCCTGGTTTATAAGTTTCTCCACACTGGTTTTCCCAAGTATTTTGCTCCATACATCTCTTCCTACAGCAGTTCCTACAGTACCAGGCACAGTCAGAGTGGTCGTAATTTCCTTGTCATTCCCAAATTTCAACCCTCAGTCCATAAATCCGTCAAACAGTTTGGTTATAGTTTTGCTTTTGATGCTCCCACTGTTTGGAATGCTCTTCCTGAGGAGATTCGTGTGTCCCCTTCTCTGGCCTCCTTTAGAAAAGGCTTCAAAACCTACCTTTACACCAAGGCATACCCTCCTTAGTCTTACTTACCCCCTGGTGTTCTCCATGGTGCTTGGACTCTTTTCTGTCCCTAAATTTTGAAATTGGTTGACTGTTTTTGTTTTGTTGCGCCTTTGTTGCGAATTAGAATCATTCGACACTGTATAGGTCGTATTACTGTAGGTAGTTTTATGGGCAGGGGAAGCCGGTACATACAGTTCTGTCAGTTCTGTCAAGGTTCTGTATTGTAAACTGCCGACCAATGGCAAACAACTACCAACTTTCCCATAGTTTGAACCGCAATCCTCAGAGGTGGGAGGTGATTGTGTTACCACTGTGCCACCGCGGCCCCCGACTCTGGTTTATAAAACAAATCATCAAATTGTGCATCTACTTTTGCCAAGGTTATTCCATCTGTCCTGTAGTTTGGGTTTTGGACTTGTTAAAATCTTATTGCAACCATTTAAAAAAAGATTTTTCATCTTTTTAATGTCCCATTAACATGTAAATCAAATTTCCTCACACTTCTTGCACTGTTTCACCTTCTTTTGACCTCTGACCTTCATCTTACTTTTATAGCTAGGACCTCTTTCCTCTTACATTATAGCAAGTAAGTATCCCTTTCTCAACCTTTCCAGGTTGTTTTCACCTTTATCTGCCTGCTTTTGACTTTGACCTTTGGTCTGACCTTTCGATATCTCTAACTGACAACTGATTAAGTCACTCTCTGCAACAAAAATCTCTCTGCACACATATTTGACCTATTGTGACAGAAACTCTATGCTGCAAATTTTTTGTGTCAAGTAACAAAAGGTCAAAGTTTGGATTTTTCATACCATTCAACATCCAAGATCATATTGGAACAGGCTGCCTATTCAAAAACCTATCCTTTTTAAGAGCAATGTTTTTGTATTTAAGGTTCTTCAGATCAACCTCTGCATCAGTTTTCAATAGTATATTCTAGCACACTTGCTTCAGGGAACAGGCTGCCTGATTCTAACCTCTGTAGCCACAAATAACTTGGCAGCCAGAGTGTTTCAGTTACTGTGTCATTCAAACGGAATAGATTACTACCTGTACTCAGATCGCAAATAATCATGGCTTTTCTCAAACACGTATACTTTAAGATTTGACTTGCCACTCCTGTAAGTCTTTATAGCCTGATGGGTAGCATTTGTGTTTTGATCTCCAAACTGTCCATTCTAGGAAAATCAGCCTCTTACAGGGTGTTCACAATAATGTTTGCTACATAAAATATCTAAACTAAGTTAAATAAGATTAGTTAAATTTAAATTACACATCTACTGCCCCCAGCAAAACTTGGACACAAACCCTTAGTTTTGCTCATCTTGAGTGCAGTTACGTGGATTTATTATTATTATTATTATTGCATTCTCACACGTGCAGCTTATACAAGTACTTTAAAAACAAAAAATTAAATCAATAAACCTTTAACAGTGCCTTTTAAGGGACGATAATGTAATTTTTATTTCAAATCAACTGCCAAACTTAGCACCATTTGCATACAGAAACCCCCGAAAACAGCTAATTTATATCCATAATCTCTTAGGTAATTATATATATATAATATTGATATTTCCCCAGAAATGCCCAATTGTTTCCAATAACATTCAAATACCAATATATATTTTGTTTCACGTGGTTTGTTCCAAGATAAGTTTGCGTCATGTTTCAACGAAAAGTAATATGATATTGAGAATGAGAACAAGGCCGAAAGGGGTTTTGGTGTCCTGGCATGAGCTGCAAAGCCATCAGAGACATGATTAGTGCACTGAGGTGGTCACCCATCCAAGTACTAATGTTGCCCATTGCTGCTTAACTTCAGTAATGAGACAGGTACTCATCCCGCTATGCCGCATTTCATGAAAGTCCGGTGACAAAAAAGAAAAACAATAAAAATAAGTGAGCTCTAGAAGCGTAAGCCTCGCTAGAGTTTGCACTTAACAATTCGTATGGTGGAGCTATGAACAAAATATAACAGGTATATTTTGTATTTCTCTTGTAAAAGACTTTTGATGAAACACTCAAAATCACTTCAGCCAGCTAATTTTATTTTATTGACAGAATTGTAACCACAAAGCCAGAGTTTGACGTCAAGTGTCACAGAGGGATTGCTGATTAGTAATACCCTCATGTACAAAGTAGATGTAAACCTTGCTGTGTTTACATAGCTGATTGGGTTAAAATTGGGGTCATCTGTCACCCAGAAACAGGATGCTAGCTCCCACACGACTGATTTGTATAGATAAGGAAAATCTGTGGGGTTTATTGCAAAAATAAGCAAAATTGCATATTACTTGAACAGACTAAAAGCAATATGAATATATCCAGTGAAATATCTGCAGGGATGCTAAGTGATTTTCGAAAATTTATAATTATCATTTTTAGATATTAGTTAAATATTAAACGTCATTTATGCCTGACCAAAATGTTTCCAATTATGCCCTTGATGAATATTTGAGCACAGAAAATGGTCAAATGAATAAGTTATAGTTCAGCTTATGTAATATCAGCTTTACCAACAGGACTCAAAGTACCATGTAACCAACTGCAAAAGTACAGGCAAGCTTTTTGATGACTCTGACATTCTCCCATGACTGAAAGATAGAATCTCAGGGATAATTATTTATTAATGTTTTCAGTGGTTATTTGACTTGCCACTGGGAACAGGACCGACTGCCATTCCATCCAAGCCACTATATATCTCCATTTATCTGGAATTGCACCTAGGTCCTTTGTGTTTCTAGGGGAGTGTGTTAACCACTTGGCCCCCGTCTTTTAGGTTTGTGCTTTGACACAAAGTCCATATTCCCGCTTGTTACATGCTATAAAGGTAGAATTCTGTCTTAATGAAAAATGCAAGATAAAAATATACTTTATATAAAAAATATTAACTGAACATTTTACGATGCTTTGGGGGATCAACAATATAATTTATGCTTGCAATCTCATGGCCAATCAATAATAGCTTAGAATACATAGCCTATAGATCATTTTTTCTTATTGGCTAGATTGCAATTTTTTGCTTAATTTTGTGCCAATTTTAATGCATGCACCCAATTTCCAAGCCAAATAGTAATATCAACATAGTGTTTTGCATGCAAATCTGGCATAAGCCTTAATTTCCGAAAATGTAAAGTAAATAATAAATTTCACCCTTAACCACTCATGATCATTAAACAAAAACCATCATTTGTAAGCTCTGTGTAGAGGGGACATTGATTTAAAGTAAAAATGTATTATTACTCATTTGAAAAGCAGCCTGTTTTATTCATTGCCATGATATTTGATGTGTTAAATATATATACTCTTTCTCCCCTACTATGAGTGGCCAGAGTATTGCAATTGTGTTGCCTTTGCCTATCTGTTTGGACCCATAAAACATCAGATTGGGGTCATATTTTGACACATATTATTGTCTACCTATGACTCGGATCTCCTCAAAAATGATCCGGATCCAGAATGATGCTCCAGTTTTTTCAGAAAGAGCTTTTTCAACAATATCTGCTCCATAACTCAAACACCTATAAATTTTAGTGTTATTGTCACAGTAAGTTGGGTCTACCCACTGTTCCTTCCTCCTCAAAGATGAACTGGATCCACACTAGGACTCCAGAAATTTTGAGGGGATTTTTTCCACTAATATCTGGTTTGGGATCGCCAGGTGAAGGTTAGTGCTCCACCAGGCACTGCTTGCTTAATTCTAATTGCACTTTCATAACGATTAATCTTCCCATTTCGAAAGGGACTCTAAGGCACAACCTAACCAAATCAGTCAATGGATTTTAGTATCAGGACCAGAAATGAGGTCAAGCACTACAGAAAACACCAGTAAGTCTAAGATAGGTATGCCTTGGTGTACAGGTAGGTTTTATGCTGCATTCTGACAGAGGCTAGGGAGGGGGACACAATAATCTCATCAGGAAGAGCATTCCAAAGAGTGGGGGCATCAAAAGCAAAACTGTTGGACAGATTTATAAATAGAGGGTTGGAATTTTGGAATGACAAGGAAATTACCACCGCTCTGACTGTGCCTGGTACCGTAAAAAAATGATGTAGGAAAAGATATATGGAGCAAAATACTTCAGAAAACCAGTGTGAAGAAACTTATAAACAAGGGTGGCTGTTCTAAAAACTGAGCAATGTTCAACAGGAAGCCAGTGCAATTTCTTAAGCACAGGAGTTATACCAGTGTATATACCGGTATTTGATATGATACTAGCTGCACTATTTTGGATGCACTGTAATTTATGAAGATTGAACTTAGAGCTTATATCTTTTGTTTGTGTCAATGCTTGTATTTGTCAGAAGGAAGCCACCCTATTTAACATATAATTAGCACAATTAAGGATTTCATTCCAAATTACCAAACCAGGCAGCAGGTATTTTAGGTGTTACTGGCCTTCATCATTCATTTTTAAGCTTAAATTATTTTGGCTGTTATTGTATGCATTACAGAAGCAGAACGGGGTGCTAATCCTAATTCCATCCCTGTCATGGTGCTGTGGATAGTGTATAATATTGCAGCCAACAGCGCCTTAGTAGTCACCATCTCATACTGGACATTCCTCACAGCTTTTGATACTTCTGGTGAGTGGAAAATATTCTTATTTCATCCTCACACAGATATATTTTTCACCTTAAACAAAACCCCTCAGAAATTGCAAGGAATTCTGAGAATTTACCAAGACCTACATTTCACAATTGCTGTATTAATCTGTATCTAGTGGTCATATAAATAAATGAATGAATTTATGAATTAGTTACTTATTTAATTATCTATTGTTGCAAATATTAGAGTGTAAAGTTGTAGCATGGACCATACAACAATTTCTGAGATAGATATATTTTGATAGAAATAATATCTTGAGAAAGAATGATTCTTATTTATAATCCACCAAGCTATGTATTTGTGCGGAGTCTTATGCATTGGTAACCCCTGGGACAACCTTATTTTCCTCCACTTTTCACAGGACTTGGGGCTTTAGCTACTTCACCAAACTCAGAAATGTAGTTCAGTCACATGTATGTGTTACTGTTCTCAGTTTAGTAGTTAACTACAAGTAGTTAGTGAAAATTACTATGCCAAACACACTGTTATGTATAGTCCCCGCCTCTCTTTGTCATTGCATATACAATGATGGACCTGATTTTGAAAACCCTCCCTTCATATGTTTGTTCATGCTTTCTGATTGCCCCAAGGGACATATATACATATATATATATAGAACTGTTGGTGTTCATTTAGGAAGTTTCACGCTGTATGTAAACCAGATACCATTAAGCCAAAATAAATATTTTATTGTAATTTGTAAGTAGCATTTTACCAGGGCAGTATTTAAAATACTGCATTGGAGGAGTAAGATGAGCAGCCCCCGTAATCATGTCCACAAGGTTACCTATATCAATTTATAATTTACAACTTACTGTAGGAGTACATTGTGACTCCAGTCTTTAACATTTTTTCATCTATGGGCGCATTATGCCCATCAGCTTATACTTTTGTTGCTAAAAACACATTTATCTTTTAATCTCTATATCTCAGTGAAATAGTAACATAACATGCTGGATAAAATGTGAAAAACAAACAAATGTATTATGAGTAAATTAATTATAAGCCATGGTGACCTATGAAAGGTTAAGGTCACCCTTGCATTATTGCCATCCAGTTATAGATAAATGTATTGACATAGCTAATTTTATATAAAATTTTAAAAAAACATTTATTAAGCAAGTTGGAGTAAGCCTTGTGCATTGGTAAGCCCAGACAACCCTCCTCCTCGTAGGACTTCAGACTGAAGATATTAATCCCTGAAACAGCTAAGCAATATTTATAACAGTGTTTGATTGGATTAAATTAATATAAGAAACTGTTTTTGCTCTTTTCAGTTTCTATTGTGTAAAATTTAAGCACACACTTCAGAAGAGAAAGGTTCAGTAGCTTTGTGATTGTGAAATTTATCAAGTGAGTTATGAGTTTGAATTCTGCACAATACATTTGAAGGAAGCAGTGACCACCATGCCCTAATCTTACTAACAAATGACATAAAACCCATCCCATGGATGTCCTATCTACTGGGCTTGTGTCCTTTTACTATTTTGCCACTGTTTATGACCTTAAACCCTATTATCTGCAAAGATTAACTTTTTGTAATAACTAACTGAGCTATAGGTTTATGTTTTTGTGCTATTTGTAGGTTTTCTACAAACACATATGAGCCAGTTGAAGCATACACTGAACAGTGCTTACATCTTGTTCGATCTATTGATCTCTGCCATGCCAATCCGTATCTTCCATCTCATCTACCCGATGTTTGTCGGTGCTGTCTACACAGTGTTCAATGCCCTCTACTTTATTAATGATGGTCTGGGGCCAGATGGTAAGCCATATGCCTATTATGTCATGGATTGGAGGAACCCAGTAGAATCTGCTGTTACTTGTTCAGTGGGTTTCATCCTTACCACAGTAATGCAGTCTATACTCTATGGTATATACAGACTTCGTGTCAAAGTCTTCACCAGGCTTTATGAAAGACCCCCCGATATGGTGGATGGGAACCATCCACAGCAGATGGAAAAAGAACTGAACTCTGTTGGACATGACAAAATGGAAGAAGGAGAGGTTGATGGTATTCTCCCAGGTCAAAGGGCAAGATCACCAACCTATAATGCTATTGGTCAATCAGAAGATTTTGAAATGATAGATGAATCACCACAACATAGCTAACATAGGTGTACGATGGTTGTGTAGTGTTTAAAAATGTTTATTTATACAGATAGTTCTTGTTTTTGATGTATAATGTGTTCATTTATTTGAAGGCAACCTTTCATTTCTGTATTATTCCCAAGAAGTGCTTTATAAATTTCAAGGTTGTTACAAAATGTTCAATTTATTGAGGTTGCAAAGAGTTATATATTTTCTGTTAACAAATACAACTTCACTAGATTTCTTAGCTGCATAGTATTAAGGTACATGTAGTAGTGTTTAATTATTTTGTAGTTGTTGTTACAAATATGTATTCACCTATTTATTTTCAATGTGTATATCTTTATATATATCATTAAAATGTTACATTTTCAGCTTTTGAAAAAGTTAGTCTGTGTACACATGTATGCGACTTACAACATCTAATGGCCGATTTGCAATTTTTGTCACATAATTTTTTTTAGTCAGCATCCCTCCAATTTTCTACAAAATACACTGCGTGAAAAAAAATCACTGTCGAAAATCAGATGTCGGACTTGGACACATGTAACAATCATCTTAAATGAAAAACAGAGAAAACATCATTGGAGCAAAATCAGTTGCATAATATCATGAGCTGCATACATGTTTACATAGATTTACAGTAGTGTATAAGTTCCTCTTCAAGCCAAGAAGTAACGCAAGTTGGAAATAAAATTATTTTATTTCTTATATACACAAAATTTATATACAATACACAGATTATAAATACATACTAAGACTACACTAAAACTATTACTAACTCTACTAATACACTGCTTGTTTGTTAACGTTAAAAATTGTTTATAAGTGTAAATCAACTAAAATACTGACTAGGTTTTAACATATTCTGATTGCAACTGCATTTTAGCTTTCCACAGCAATTGCATTTTTAACACACATGAAATCACGAGTTAGCCCAACACATGAGGTGAACCCACTTAGTACTTATAGGTGTGATGGTGTTTGTGATAGGTTATAGTGGGGAGAGGGGAGGTTGTATTACTGCAACTGGAGGCCCCATGAGGCTAGGAGGGTTGTAATGGGACACAAAAGTTTAGAGGGAGCTAGGGTGGGTGGGTGACTTGTAAACACGTCTGCACTGTTTGACTCTTCAGTATAATCAATAATTCCCGCCAAATTCAAACCTATTGACTTCCCAACTTCCCTTAAAAGGAGATTGGACTATGTACAGAGTTTAAGGTAGATGCTTAACTTCCCGGCTTGAGAAGCATAGCCCCTCTTAAGGCCATGCTAACACAAGCCAAGAAGTAACGCAAGTTGGAAATAAAATTATTTTATTTCTAATACACACAAAATTATAAATACATACAGATTATAAATACATACTAAGACTACACTAAAACTATTACTAAATCTACTAATACATTAAGCAATATGAAAGTAGGATTAGAGTTTGCTTGAAAATACAATAGTTTGTCATTTTCATAATTATTACCTAACACGACCAATCATCAATCAATAAGCTTTCACCATTCTAAGCTGATCCTTTAAGTCTAGCAAGAGTCAGCAAAGGGAACAGAGAGGTAGTAATTGTGACTGTGAAGAGGTTTAAAAACGAGGTCACAGACTATGAACACTACATATCGCCAACTACTTTTTTCCATCACAAGAATATATTGCATCATTTGTGCAACGGAAGAACAGTCTTGATGCTTATGGCCTAAAGTTGAAGGGTTAAAAGGCAGAATGAATCACTTATTCATACTTACTTATTCAAGTAAAGCTCCAAGTGAACCAAGTGAAAATGTGCCTTAATTTCTTATTTTGGAAGAACCGATTCAGACTTAGTTATTCACCTGATTACTAAAGTATTTCCGACAAAATGAATTGTTTTAGAGTCGGACATATTGCACCTTGTAAAAAAGTTAAATTGCAAAAAAAAAAAGGTCAAAGAATGTTACTATTTCATTTAATTTTGAGATAAAGACACATTTATAATACAAAATACAGGAGACTTTAACCATGTTTATATTGTGAGATTTGAGGTGTCTTTGGAATATGTTATACTAAAATACCATCTTATAAAATATTGTTATACACTAAGTTTGCAAAAGGAAAACTGATAACAGAAACACCTAAAATTGGAAAAAATATAAATTATATATTCATGTAAAAAAGTCAATGTGAAAGTGAATTGACTCCTGCGCCTTATAATCTTTCTTTTGGATTGATTATTTCGAATATTTAGATTTAATATTCTCATCAGAGGCATTACTTAAAAAAAACACAAAATTTTTCTCTTAAGGTGGAAAAATTGGCTCCTCCGTGCTCCTAGGGAGCAGAGGAGCAAAAGCAGGAAATGATCCGGTGGCTCCTGGAGGAGAGGCAGAAATATATCATACACATATTTCAGCAGGTAGTGTGAAACTAAACATAAGATGGTGTGAGTATCTTATAGAAAACTCAATTTCTGATTTCTAGTTAAGGAATTAGTTCAAAATGGGGTCATTGGTATTAACTTTGGTTTACATAAGCACTTTTGTAGAATGAAACCAAATCCAAAAAATACACGAGTGCAATAGTGCATGAGTAGTGCACTACGTAGAATATACGAAAGTCTGGCAACAAAAACAAATTCAGGGTAGGAAACATCAAAGTACTAATATAGCCCATTGCTGCCTACCTTCAAGGACGAGACGGGTACTCATCACGATACACAAAAATTCATGCAAGTCCCGTGACAAAAAAATAAAGCCGATAGCTCGAGCTGCAAATCCATCAGAGACGCGAGTAGTGCACTGATGCAGTCACCCATCCAAGTACTAACAGAACCCATTGCTGCTTAACTTCAGTGATGAGACAGGTACTCATCACACTACACCACAATTCATGAAAGTCCAGAAAAAAAATGAAAAAAGCGATCTCTAGAAGCGTGAGCCTCACTAGAGCTCACACTTGAAAAGCATTAGATCTTGTCCCGACATTCTTCTGTCCGGTAACGCGTTAAAAGTGACCTACTTCAAATTAGGTGAAATTTTTAAAGAAAAACAAAACAAAATAATTTATTTCCCTATTTATAATACTTGCATAAATTGATTTTTGTAATTTCCTAGTTTGTCTGTAGCAGAAATGGTTGAAATTTGGTTTATTTTCAGTTACTTTGGAAAGGTCCCGGATTTGCCAGACAGAAGAATGTACATGGCAAGTGTCACATGATTAATTACTGTAAATATAAGGGTGAATGGAGGCTTTCACTGTCACAAAGAAAATACAAAATACATCAGTTATATATGAGCCAAAACTATTTAACCTGTGTGAGCTCGATGCATTTTTGTGTTTTAGTAGTAACCGTTAAGTTCTGTCAGTATATGTAAGTTGGGATTTGTATTTGGGTCGCCACAACATGAACCATGTGTCCAGGAGGTAGCAGATTTTTGGATATGTTACCATGTCCTTCAAGAAGTTGTATAAAACTCTACACACGAGAGGGGTGAAGGAGATGCAGAATGGCTATTCAGGGTGGCTCGTTTGTAAACATGCCACTATCAAGATACAGCGTCTCTTTTTGGGGCCATAAGGACAAGGTAGTAAAGCAAATTTAAACAATGCTAAAATGGGTTTTGGTCTACTAACGCCAACCGCAAAGCCATCAGAGACACTATCAGTGAACTGAGTCAGTCACCCATCCAAGTAATAACATAGCCCATTGCTGCTTAAGACAGGCACTCCTCACACTACATCACAATTCATGAAAGTCCAGGGGAAAAAAATGAAAAACGTTTTCTCTAGAAGTGTGAACCTAGCTAGAGCCCATGCTTGAAAAAAAAACGAGTTGCTACAATCGCATAGAACTGTGTGAACAGTTCATTAAGATTTGTTTTTGTAAATGCTTTTGTAACTCCCTTTGAACATCTCAGTTGAGAACACATATATCACAATTAAGACAAAACTGAACTAAGATTTGAGACAGTTCGGGACTCCAAATGTTGTTGTTATTATTGTTGTTTCTATTGTACATAATTCTTGGTTGTTTCCCATGCCCAGGTGCAGAGAAAATATTATTATTTTGTAGCATAAAAGGTTGTGCATTTTTTTCTGCAGTATTAATGTTACATAAGAAATTCTAAGTGCCTAGATGATAACCATATTTCATAGACATTTAATTGGTGTATAGTTACATTACATACCCCAGTTCCACACTCACTAGTTTGCCTCTCATCTGTCCCGATAATGCAGTTATCTTACAAATTAGCATTTTTGAAGATTGTAATCACAATGACCAAATGACCAATGATCAAAGATGCTCATCAGAAATATTCAACACGTATAAAAATCTTTGCCAGTGAGCATTGCTGTTTCAGTAACTCGGAACTGATTGTATCTGTAATACGGACGGTTATGACTAATCTTTAAAGTGCTACCAGTTATCATTAGGATGTTTTGGCTGTGATAATTTATCTTGTTCACGCTTTTGTAAAATTGTAGTCAAGTGATCTTGTTCCAAGGGAAAATTAGTCGTATAAATTCCCCCAATTACTGCGCAAGTGTTTTCAGATTTTTTTATTACGAGTTAGTCGTTGGTACTGGAGCAGATCATAAGGCTATTTTTTTCAGTCATACAACTTTTCTTGTTTCTTGACAAATCTTTGGTTTGATTATAATCCCAGCAATTTTTAACAAGATTAGTTTGGCACCCTCCCAGTATATTTATTTAGTTGTTTTTAAGTGTCATGTCTAGTACCTTTGTATTGTTTATATTGTGACAGTAATTGGAAGGGTGGAGGAAACTGGTGCATACAGTTGGTCAAGGTTCTGTGTAAACCGCCCACCAATGGCAAGCAACTACCAGCTTTCCCACATGTAATTGGGTCGTGATTTGAACTTTGATCTCAGAGATGGAAGATTTCGCAAGTTTGAAAATCAGATATTATTATTACCCTTACAAGTGGAACTGGGGTTTAGCTAATGTTCCTTGTGTCTTTTGTGTGAAGTATATGTGTCATGCTTCTTTCATACCAATAATATATGTGTGACAATGTGTGCTTAACTACTAAACATTTGAATTTTATACTTGCTGTATACACAAATGATTCAGTCAAGAGTCTAATTTTATAATAAAGTATTTTTGCAATGGAAAAGATAGAAATAATTAAATGTAAAGTGCTTAAAATAATTCAAAATGTAGAGTCTTGTAACAATGCTATGCTAATGTTTATTTGGGGTTTTACGTCGCTTTCAACACTGTACAGGTCATATCACGACGGGTAGTTGGAAGGGCAGAGGAAACCAGTACATACAGTTCGTTAGGGTTCTGTACTGTAAACTGCCGACCAATGGCAAGCAACTACCAGCTTTCCCACTTAAGACCATGACGGGGATCGAACCCTGGCCTCAGAGGTGGGAGGCGAGAGTGTTACCACTCTGCCACCGTGGCCCCTAGGCTCCTATGCTAATGGTATACTATATTATTTCTGAGTGAAAAAGATAGTAACTTAAGAGAACCACTGACAGTCTTGTGGTATGGACTTACTACATGATGCCACGTTGGCTTCCAAGTTACAAACTGTGTACACACTTATTGGCGGCGCAAATTGGGAGCCAATTTGAAAACAATATATATACATTTCATCCAAATTATTAATAATAAAAGATGAATGATATTTACTTATAATATTTGCATTAGACATCATATTACCTTTGTTTCTAAGTAGTACATAATACCGTACATATAATAAGAAGCAATCTCTCTCAGAAATAATTATTTGCGTTTTAATAAAACAAACCATTATTCAAATAAGGGATGAATCAATTTAATTGTCTAAAAATATAAGATGAAATATTTAATATACAGAAAGAAATCGTTGGGGTAAAAAATCAGAAATTCACCACATGCAGTATGTGCAATTCGTCAGTTAGTAAGCACCCTTTTATTTTCTTGTCTCATGTGAAATTCTTTGCATATTTGTGATTTGTGTGACCATATTAAGCCTCTGATCTGACCTGATGTCAAACTATCACAAATTTTGATTACCAAGATCGTCGGCGGAAGACCCCGCTCCTTCAGAGAAAATAATAACTGAATGGGGGTGCCACTTGCGTGAGCATGGGCGATAATGTGAGACACATGTACAACATTTGACAACAAACCTCAAAATATTACACAGGAAATGTATACAGTTGAAGAATACATGTGTGATTTCCCAGTGTTTGTATTTATCATATAAATACATGATCTCGCCAGCAGATAACTAGTAAAATGCATTGTACCTGCCACATTCAACTCAGCCAATAAAAATCATTTACACCTCTCACAATGAATGAAATTCCCACTTTTATTACATGACTAGATATGAAAATAGCTAAAGTAACGTACTTTTCGTAAAATTAAAGATAGTTATGTATAAAAATTCCTTAAACAATTTGGAGTCCATATTTTGATGGAAATGGTGATCTCTTATGAATATTTTACTTGTTTTGGGGGTGGGCGATAGTGCAAACATGGGATGGTGGACAAGTTCAGTATTTTGAGATAAGTATTCAGCACTTTTAAAGGGTGCCTCCAAATGGAGAATTTGACATACTGTGGGAATTTACATATTTCTTTCTCATCTATATTGTAGTACCAGTATATGTTACATGTTGCTATTTGTGATAAAAGAATCAAGATATTTTATGTATATTATGAGAAGAGAATAAATTTCTTAAATGTTTTGTTACATTTGATGTGTTTGTTACACCACTGTTAAACGTCTATCCAGGAAGACATAAATCACAAGAGTACTTCCAGAGTTCAAACTCCCTCCAATTGCCAATATTCAGCTGTCTATGAGGGATTCCCAGGTCATCAGTGGCCTAGTGGTTTGCAAAGTTTGCCATCTAATCACAGGCTGTCACCTCTGTTTAGGTTCGACTCCTACAAGTGGCACTGCTGAGGACCTGTCTCAATACCTCATCAGCTATTTTGTGACGGATAGTTGAAAGGGCAGAGGAAACTAGTACATACAGTTGGTCAAAGTTCTGTATTGTAATAACCCACAGCAAGCAACTACTACCAGCTTTCGGACATGAGGTTAGGCTAGGATTTAAACTCTGATTTCAGAGGTGTGAGGTGAGTGTGTTTCTAATGTGCCACCAGGCCCCTGCACTCCCCTGTGACCCTAGGGAAAGAATTCTGGTGAGATAACTAATGCAAATATGTATGGTCATTCAATAGCCCTGGTACCTTAGAGCATTATGACTTCAACAAGTATAGTTCCTCTAATTGATAGCCGATGGATCTTGTGGATAAATTGTACATTTGTGTTTCTATGGACTGGTTAAGCCCCTCTTACATCCCGTCGTACGTGCACGTACGTCCTGGTTACAGAGAAAAATCGCCTAACTTGCAAGGGACACTTAAGCTTCACGTGCAATTTTATGACAGAATATCAAGGTCGCAGAGACCCACAATGAAAATCGGCATGCACATTATTCTCTGCGTGCACGCAATATGGCAAAAAACGCATCCACGTCTCAAGGGTAACTTAGGAGAGACTTAGGCACGTGCATTCTCCTTGCAAGTGTGGTAGGTTGTCCCCAATTATTTACATTGTTTAAGCCTCTCTTACATCCCGTAGTACGTGTATAGACACGTAAGTGTGCTGCAAATATTGTTGAAAAATATGAACGTAACATGGTAGTGGGGTAGCAGAGATTTGCGCTTGCAAACAATGTGTATTCTCCCAACAACAGTGTCACTTCTTGAAGATCAAAGAACAAATTGCGACTAGCTACAGGTCGTACAGTGGGTTTATATACATGCAAGGTACACGTGACGTGACGTGAGTGTATCTTACAGTATGTCTAAACAAAGTAAATACTTGGGGAGAACCTACAACACTTGCAAGGCGAATGCACATGCGCAAGTCTCTCGTAAGTTACCCTTGAGGCATGAATGCGTTTGTAGATATCTTGCGTGCACGCAGGAAAAATGTGCATGCCAATTTTCATTGCAGTGCCTGTGCGACCTTGATATTTTGTTCTAAAATCGCAAGTGTGCCTTGAGGGTCCCTTGCAAATCAGGCGATTTTTCTCTGTAACCAGGACATACATGCACGTACGATGGGATGTAAGAGAGGCTTTAGACATACTGTAAGATACACTCATGTGTACCTTGCATGTATATAAACCCACTGTACGACCTGTAGCTAGTCGCAATCTGTTCTTTGATCTTCAAGTTGTGACACTTTTTTGGGGAGAATATAGCCTGTTTGCACTGCAAATCTCTGCTACCCCACTAGCATGTTACGTTCATATTTTTCAACAATATTTGCAGCACACTTACGTGTCTATACACGTACGACGGGATGTAAGAGAGGCTTAAGTCAGTATGGGCTCTTCTAGATAACCTGACTTTGGTGCTGACAACTACATCAGTCATTCTGTGGAATGAGTAGAGTCATAATGTAACCATTTACATATTCTGAAATAGTCAGGGGTTTTTTTTTTTGGGGGGGGGGGGGGGGGGTTCTTCTTTCTTTTTCTTTTTTTTTGAATGGATAGAGTGATTATGTATTATTCTACATACTTTCATATTGCTGCTGTCAACTGTGTCAACTGTTCTGAGGTATTGTTAAAGTTACAATGTGCCCTTCTAGGTGCTCTGACATTCCTGCAGACAACTGTGTCCATTTTTCTGTGGAATGGGTAGAGCCATTACGTCCTCTTCTAGATAATGTGAGGTTAAGGTTGACAACTTTGATAGCTATTCTGTGTAATGGGTTGCGTCATTTATGTACCCTTTTTAGGTGTTCTGACATTCCTGCCGACAAATGTGTCAGTTTTTCTGCGGAATAGGAAGAGACATAACGTCCTCTTCTAGATGATGTGGAGTTTATATTTATTTATTTATGTATGTCGCTTTCAATGATGTACAGGTCATATCACGATGAGTAGTTGGAAGGGCAGAGGAAATCAGTACATGCAGTTGGTCAAGGTTCTGTACTATTAACATGCGGATAAACGGCAAGCAACTACCAGCTTTCCCAGTTTACAATCGCTATAAGATGGAAAAGATTGCTTTATGAGTGCAAGATAGGTTTAAGATCACTGTACGACTATAAAGATGACAATACGATTGGTTAAGATGTTTTAAAACTGATGAGAATTGGGAAAGGTTTGCAACAATTTCAAACAGCTTAAATTTCTCGTACACAGTTCCCAATAAGTTTACAAGTGTTGTATTCATAAACCTATCGGGAAGTTCCCTATTTTCCATACAGGATCTCTGAACTATGGCTTTAAGATCATTAAGATGTATAAGATTCAGTTCTTGATTCTAAAATTTTCACAATCCGGAGCAAGATTTAGAATTTATCGCAGAAATGGAACAGCCCTCTTAACTTTTTCCTTTAACTTACATGCATTTTCTAATACATATATTCATAACAATATATACAATTTATACTTATATTCACATATTTATACATATTTATATTTAAACATACACACATATTTACATAAGACCAATAAATACATATTAACAAAGCAATTGTAAAATGTAGCTCTTGCTAAATTCCCAGAATTCCTTGGGGTTTCTGTAAAGGTTTGTTTTCAATGCAAACCTACTAATATTAGGATATTACTGCTCCTCACCCTATCTTGACACAACTTGAACACATGTTCCTTTTTTTGTGCTTATTTGAAGTGTAGTAACACAAGTTTCTTGCTATTAGAATATGTATTGACACAAAGACAAGTTACAAAATTTACTAAAATAATAGAAATAAATGAATCAACCTTTCACAGTTCTTTCTAAAAGGCAATAATATATTTTCTACATGTAATCAGCACCTCAACTTGGCAGAAAAGTCAGAATTTGCTTCTGGAAATTCCCAGAAAATGGTTAATTTATGTCAGTTGTCAAATCTGGTTACCATTGTTTTTATTTTATGTAGTATTTTAAACTCATGGCTATGTAAGAGTGTTTCTGATGACAGCCTATTGTGTTCCGGTATGTGCCAAGTTGAGGTGTCTGCCAAGTTATGATGTTAAGCAGTCTAATGCCCCTTTCACACTACAGTCAGTCGTCTCATGATTAGAAGTTTTTCTCGGCAGCAGAACCGCCCCCAGATCACCCCATTTTGTCCAAGTTGTTCACACTACAGGCGGACAGCCACTGATTGGACATGGCTTTTTAACCATCAATAACAGTAGAATGACAGTACTATAAGCATTGGTCACCGAGAAGCAACCTCCATTAACCTCAACTCACCTTAGGCAAAACGACAAATACCTTAACTCACCTTATGTCGCCATATTAAACTAAAAGATGATCGAATAACAACCTTATGTACATCGTGTAACACACCTTCGGTTACTGTAGAAAGAAATTCACACGTGCATGCATGAAATCATCTGTGTATGCTTAAGATATTGAATTCAGAGACGGAAATTTCAAATATTTTAAAACTTCGGTAGGACATGCAAGGTAATGGACGGTTTGCCACTGACTTGCAAGGTCACATATGGATGTCAGATGGTGATCCAAGGACAGGGACATTTCCCCAAACGTGGGTTACCACGGATGATACTGGCTATAGTGTGAAAGGGGTATAATGTAACCATTTACAAATTTTAACACTGAAGTAAGGAACTCTAGCCTTATCTAATACACAATTGGAGTAATAGCAATACAGTTAAAACATCAGAAAAAAAATCATAGGGAATGCTTGCCATTGAACCAGTCATAGTCAACGATGGGATTTTAAATCCCATTCAACAGCCCGGGCCATATTGGCACAGAACCTCAGCCTTGCCACTTGTGGGAGTCGAACCTGTAAAGACGTGACCCCCCAAGAGGTGATTTAATGCCAAACTTGCTAACACAGGAAGCCAGCCATTAATATAGAAGGGTGAGTTGTTAGTGTTAGGATTTAAACTACATTTCACTGTTGGCTGATCTACTTCTTGCATCACCATGAAAGAAAGCTCAAGCACGCAATATACAAGGACAAACCCTCCCTTGTGATTGGTGGAAACATAACAGTGAATATCATTGGCTGAACAGCAGAAAGGTCTAGTTCAGATGACCGAAATGCAATGATCAGATGGGTGATTG
The DNA here is from genome assembly GCA_964017235.1 of Sabellastarte sp. h YS-2021. Lineage (NCBI taxonomy): Eukaryota > Metazoa > Annelida > Polychaeta > Sabellida > Sabellidae > Sabellastarte > Sabellastarte sp. h YS-2021. The sequence continues at coordinate 165,476,933 of OZ024930.1, forward strand.
CCACTAAAATATGGACGAATATATCCATAATAGATATGTTTTGCACATTGGTCCCTCACAATCTCGTCTTCAACATTAAACTGTCTTAGAATTACATCAGAGAGAATTTCCTGGACATGTGTGAACCACTCATAACTACTTATTTCACCTAATTATGGGTTTGCACTTGGATAGACACAAGTGTGTCGTAGCCTGAACTATTTGTTAAAAAAAAATTTTTAATTATAATAACGTTATTGGTGTCAAACAGACTAAATATAGATCGTGGTGTTTTGTTGTACTAAATCCCCCCCCCCCCCCCCATTTTCCTTGAGAAAAATATTTTTCAATAAACCTTATCCACAATACTTTGATCAAACAAATGAGAAGCTGGTAGAAAATTGCCCTTCTGCCTCTCTTGCTGCAATACCAGGTCCCTGAGGGGTCACATCATCATCAATTTGTAATTTTATGTTCTCACTACAGTGCATTAGTAACAGTAACCTTGGGTCTTGTGTCATATGGAGATGGACGATGAACTCTAATGACCTAGTTGCATTAAATTACTTAATTCTTTTTAGCATTGCAGTTATATAGATATTTATCTAATTTACTATGAAATTGTGTATTACTCTTCTAACTTGTAAATAATTTTAGTAGTAACTTGTATTACACATTATTGTTAACTATAACATATACTTCTATATAAATAAACAGTACCCGCAGTTGTTGTCTTTCTGACTTGGGGGTAGGGACTGAGTAATTGGAGTCACATATATTTTATTGAAAGTGCTTTTCGTCCGTTTTGTCAATAATTCTTGATTTCTTGCCATACCATTATTATTGGTGTGTAAAGACAGTTCAGGAAGTGACCAAATTGATTTATAAGTGAAGTTTAAGCAATGATAACACCACCATTGCGAAAAATATTTTATTTTATTATTATTGTTAGTATTGTTACAACACATATCTATATCTACTGAACATTTATAACATCTACACCACGTGACTGCACAGCTTAAGTGCAGTTAAACTGTAATACAAATGAATTAGTATTGGCACGCTTAATGTGTTGCCTTAAATAAAAGTACTTATGTATAGTTACCACATAAAATCTATAATAACTAAAATACTTAAAAATTGTATATAAAGACACTACATGAGGTTCTTGTAAACCATTTCCAACTTACAATAATAAAGTACACATACAAGTTACTACATTCTACAATGACTTTACACTATTTACACATTGGTATTTTCCTTTACTGTGCTTGCTGCCCAGCACACTGCTAATACATAATTATACTATGCAAATTTCTGTATTGTGTACAGTAATACAATAATAAGCCACCAAACACCCAATGTATGTAGTTAGTAGGTGGTAGTTACTGAAATAAAGTTTTGAATGAGTCAGCCACAGCTGATGCCTTAGCTGGGTCAGAAATGATGTATCTATGTACTGTTTCACTAGACCAGGTACCATGACGCTGTATATTCTGTATACTGACATTATTATTGAAGGCCAAAGTGGCCCCCGACCATCTGAAGGTATGGAAAGAGAAGGACCTGGAGTCCAGATGTAACCACTTCAAAATTTTTGAAAGATGGGTGCGAACTTGAGACTGGGTGAGTATGGCAGACATATTTGAGAACAAGGGAGCATTGGGAGGGGCAGGAAACTGGTGGAACATAACTTCTAAGGCTTTGACAGGGCACAGGACATTGTGAGGCAGACGAGGTATGATGACATATGTACCCTTGTTGATGGTTTGTAAAGTTTTTGACCATTTTACTATTACTACAGCTTGAGCATGTTCAAACAGGATATCACCTCTACATAGATGTTTACCAATATGAAAACTCGATTTAGAAACAGGTACCAAATTGGAAATACGAAAAAAGCCAAAGAAGGCTAGGAGGTACAAGGCTTGATACATGGACGTAAATGGTAACAACTGGCATAGGCATACAATGTTCACAAGATGTTCCAGGTCAAAAACCCCTTTAAAAAGGGGTGGTTTGGTGTTGGTGTTTTCAACCGCTCTTAGCATCAACTTGACCTTGGGAGTGTCAAAAACGTGAGCTGGGAGGTTGAACCACCTCATCTGGGATTTAATTGCAGTTATGTAATTCTGAATTGACGTGGACCTCAATTCATTGAAACATAAAAACTCAATGAAGGCAATGATGGCACATTCGGTGGGAGCCCAAAACTGGATGTTGGTGAATTCACAAAAGGCCATGTAAATCATGAACATGGCCTTGTAAGCCTCCCAAGTCTTGGGTTTGTATGCACTGATTAATCTTTTGGATGCATGCTGGGTTAGAACCTGCATGAGTGGGTCATGATCTGTAAATACATAATAGTCTTTATATACAATAATCCATTTGAAACCATTCTTCCTGAACCCTGTGCCACTTTGGATTCTTAACATGCATATTCAACACTTTATGATTACTTTCAGTTCCGTTCCACCTGGATAATACATCTGCTATAACATTATTTTTTCCTTCTACATGTTGAACAACCAGTTCAATGTCATATTTAGCGGTCAACAGCCACATATTCCTAACATAAGTGGCTAAAACCATGTCCCTTGTATAGCCATTGGTGCATATCTGAGCTACAGCCATGTTGTCAGTTTTCAATAACACTTTTTTATTTACCCATTGTTGGCCCCATAGCTTCAGAGCTATTATTATGTTGACCATTTCAAAATGTGTTATATTTAATGTATCATCTTGCCTCATGACTTCCGGTAGGACACAGGTGTATACGTTTTCATCCCATACACCCCCCACCCCTTGTAAACATGCATCAATGGCTAGGGACTGAGCCCAGGCTATGTCTTTGTGGTCATACGTAGTACTGCCATTGAATACTGGCAGAAACTTTATGAACCATGCAATGTCTTTTCTGATGTCTTCATTTACTGTGATTTTTGTTGCGTTCGCACTTCTCAAGTTCTCTAGCAATCTATTAACAAAGTACCTGCTAGGTTTTACACACTTGTAAATGAACATAAGCGAACCTATGACAGATTGTAGTTGTTTAACTGTAATAACATGACTTTGTAAGACCCGTTCACACTTGCCCAGTATTTCTTTTAGTTTGTGATTGGGGATGGAGAGGGTGCGTTCTTTTGCATCCACCATGATACCCAAGCAATTACAACGTGTGGTGGGAGCCACCAACTTGGACTTACTGATTGGGAAACCCAGATCACTCAAGGTTTGTAACAAGAATTGAAAAGCTTCGCTTGCTTTAGGTTCTGTACCGATTCCGAGGATATCATCCACGTAGGTATGCACAACAAAACCATGATTAAACATTATATATCTGAAGAAATCGCTCAAGCGTGAACACATCATACTGCCACTTCTGTGTCCGAACGGACAAAATGTGTCTGCGAAGAAGTGCGACCCCCACTTAAGTGTTAACAGATGGTAGTCACAGGGATCTATGCGAAGTTGCCTGAGCGCGCATGATAGATCTATTTTGTATATAACTGCTTCAGAACCTAGCCTTAATAGGGACTCTGTGATATTATCTACTGTTGGGTATTGCAGTTTATAAACCGTACCTAGGTAAAAATTTTGCTTTTGTAAAATAATTCACAGAGGCTTCTGCTGGCCAGCTAAGATCTATGATAATGCGTCTATTCTCACTGTCAGGTTTATCCCTGCTCATGAAGGGTGATACATGAGTACTTTCCCCATAGGGGGTTGTGTGAAAGGACCAAAGATGGCCTTATGTTCCTTCTCACTTTCTATGTATTTTCAACATGTTCTGGAAATTTTGTGGCTGATGAATGATTTTCTTCAGCAGACACGAGCTTTTCCTCATTTACTGGATTGAAGTCTAGGGGGAATCCAAATTTCAAAAAATATGGAAGTTGATAGTCCCCAATAATCTTTGGCTAAGTATTCTAGCAAGTGAAAGTTGATTTTGGAAGGTAGTGGTACTTTTGC